>CM034147.1:905495744-905835744 GCA_019776745.2 Taxus chinensis | reverse complement strand
AAATGACGGTGCCAGGATCAGAAGACCACACGAAACAATTAAATATTTCATTTGTATAGAAAGCACAACACTCAGAAAAATATTCTAAATACCGCTGTCACTTCCAACAATCCGAACTTATATGGTTCAATAATCCCAGTTACTATTTCCTTCGAAATCTAAAACAGTAGAGAAAGGAAGAACTAGTTTCCCTATAATTTTAGTAAGAAACAATCATTTGCTGAGAATGGAATAAAACACCCAACTCGAGCTCACTGCCAACAAACATTTCTACCCAAAATCCATTTTTCAAGTTCATGATATTATGTAGAACTTCAGAATGCAATAATCAGTTATCAATACCTCCATCAAAGTAAACCCGTATAGGGTGTTAAATGCGTAAGCCTGGTACAGTCAAGACAGACCCAGACAGCAAGACAATTTCCCTGCATTTCTTCTTTTGCACAGCAATCCAAAGTCAAGTTCGCTTTCACAAGACAGTTCAAATCAGAAAGCCAAATCGCAACCACAAACGCAATGGAATCAACTTTCCATCACAACAAGAAGAAAATATAATCATTCATTGCACAGAAATACAAAGCCAAGTTTGTAACCGTGACAACAGTCCAAACAGGAAGACCGAACAACATCAATAGAACACAACGAAATCATCCCTTTCCTCACAGCAAGGAAGGAATGTAATCAATGCAAGTTCAGAAGAAAAACCATTAACTTTTTCCTACTTTCACGAATACCCAGGGCAAAAAATCATGTTTCCAGGGTCCCCTCATATTTACCCTAACTCTCCTGTCCAGGTTGAAAAGAGCAAGTTCTGAGAAAAGGTAAAAAAGCTGCAAAAACAAGCTTGGGCCAGAAAGAATTGTGAAAATTGGCTAAGTCCTAGTCCTCGCAAAAGTAGGGACGTGAGGGACATCGGGATGCGAACCGGCCGGTTGGGCCGAAACAGAGAAATTTCGTATTGGGACAGTTGGGACAAAGGGACGCGTGGGACGCAGATAGCCGAAAAAGCCGAGAGCCAATCAGATTGCGCCACGTGTCATCGGCAGATAAAGGACAAGGAAGCCCATTTCGGGTGGATCGGAGGATTCTATCCCAAACAGCACTGGGACATCTGAGACAAAAAGACGCGAAGGGCGCGAAAAGCCGGCAGACCCGCGGACCAATCAAATCGCGACACGTGACACAAGGGAGATAGTCCAAAAGTCAAAGGGCGAGGTAGCAAGCACTGACCCGAGCCAATAAAAAGAGGACACGTGTTCAATGAATCAGGAAAACCCATGGGATAGGGAAGGAGAGAGAATTACGCATCCAATCAGCGCTTGACACGTGTCATCCAGGTGGTAGAGTGCGGGAAAATTTTAAAACGCAGTTTCACCTATTTTGTGCCCTAGATCTTCAGATCTCCATATCTTTTGATCCAGAGCTCATATTCACACGTTATTTATATCAACGGAAAGCTTATGAAATTCTCTACGTCATTATGATGTTAATATTGAATTTTGGTGCATTATGGAGAGACAAAATTGAGAAATGGCTCTGATGCATGTTCATGGCCAGAAGTGACATTTCCACCGACTAAATTTAATGTAGAATGGGTCGCATTCTCTTGTAAATCCGGTCAAAATGATAGGGTATGGGTTTGTAAGGTCCCCCATGCCATTTTAATGCATCCTGCAATCAAGAAGGGATGGGCTCTCATGTTTTTGTACGTTTTCTGTCCCCTGGGTTCGACCCATGCAATGTAAAAGCCAGATTTGGCTCATTTCTGAAGGGGGGAACAATTTTTGACATAGCAACTTCTTCTTTCAGCTCCAGCAAGTGACTGAAGCAAGAATCAGACCTCTCCAAAGGATTGTAACAGTTTTCTTTTACCTCTCTGAGGTTGTAATGCAGTGATTTTGACACTAAAAATGATAATGAAAGCTCTGTGAATGGTTTTCAATCCTCTTGTTTGTATTATTTGCTTCATTTCAGATCCTAAATTATACCTTATCAGTCTGTGTATGTTTTATGTTGTGAACTTTGGTCTGTGTTTATTTGCATGACAAATATGTTTCACCACTCCTTTTGGTGCATCACCATCCTTAGTTAGTTTCAATTTTTGCACTTCTACCCCTGTCTCCTTGCAAGTTAGAGTAGGATTAGGATCTAAACCTCTGTAGTTTTGTAAAATATAGATCTAAATCAGAGGAGTTTGAGGAACCAGCCTCTAATCTAGAGATTCCTCTCTCAGTTTTACAAGTCCCCACACTTGGAGAGAGGTTTCCATGTTGTGCAATCACACTGGATGCTAGAGTGATCAGCCTAGAAGCCTGATCTGCATCCAGGGGTGCTGTGAGTCTACAACAACAGTTTTGGCACGCCCGGTGGGACAAGAGGTCTCATTTTTATTGCAGCAGGGTTGATGTGCATCTGCTGCATTTTTCTTTCTTAAAAAAAAGCTATTATTTGCATATCTGGCGACTCCAAGGGGAAGAATCAACTGGTTCCAAGCTCAGGCTTGAAAACTCATGAGAAGAATCACCACAAGGTCAAGAGTTGGAGAAGAAGAAGTGCTATTTGAATACCTGCAGTTATCTCCAAGAAGAAGGCAAAGAGGAAGAAGGATTCAAAGGTCTCCATCTCCACCAAACAGAACTCTCTCAACTCCTCCACCTGACAGGCCTTTCATTCAGTATACAAGGGTTTTCAGACCGATTAGAATGGCTTAGAACAACCCCTACGTCAACTTCACAGGCAGCAGCCCACTTGCTCTCAATGCACAACATCCAGTTCCTATTGCAGCCTTGAAGAACATTCCCTACTTCATCGGAGAAAATCAGACTACTCCAGGTGATCATGTTAAAGATATTGCTAACCTTTGTGCAATCCATGAAATCAATGAAATGCAAGTGGCTGTCAAGTTACTGGCATCTTCCTTCAAGGGTAAAGCATTGCAATGGTTTAGGAGCCTTGGAGCTGGTTCTATCACAAACTGGAATCAGCTGTGTATTGCACTTCCGAGCAATTTGGAGAGAAGGGAGACAACTTGTCTCTTTTGGAACAGCTGACAACTATCAAGAGAGCCCCCAATGAGTAGCTGACTGACTTCAACTTCAGATTTCAAAGGTCTTGGGATAGGATTCCAGTGGCAGTCAGGCCAACAGCAGAAGGTGCTTTTCTATATTACCTTAAAGCTTTGAATTCTGATATTTCTATGTTAATTCAATCTATGGGAGGCACAACCTTACCTGCTGCTTATAGCATTGCCATTAGAGCCGAAAAATGTCTTATTCAAGCTGGTAAACTGGCTCCTAGGCCTCCCATGCCCTTGTATCCAAACTTAGAAAATCCAAGCACTAGTCAAGCACCCACTTTGGCTCCTGTTCCCACCCCTAGAAATCAAAGTTCAAGTGAAACTTCTACTTCATCCTCTAGTGCTTCAAATGAACTCCAAGAGGTCATGAAACAGTTGCAAAATTTGGGAAATGAGCTAGTTATTATCAAAAGACAGCAAGCTCAAAGTGCTAGACCGTATCAGCCTCAAGCACAGTACCAGGCTAGGCCCCTATACCAACAAAATAGGTCACCAACTCAAGCTACAAATCAAAATCAAAGCCAAGTAAGGCCTCCCGCTAATAGGCCATTTCAGCCCTATAACCCCAATATTGTATCTGCTTCTAAAGCATTAGTGCCAGTCCAAAATAACATGGCCCAAGAATATGATTGGTGTTTCCCGTGTAGTCAGCCACACAACCAATCAATGTGCTTTAACGGTGCATTAAATCAAGCCCTGATGGTGCAAACCATTGGTAGTTCGCAAGAGTCCAGCCACGAAGGAGATCAGCAGCAAGAAGCACCTCAGCAAGGAACATCTCCGAATGAAACTACTCTTATCAATTGGTAGGCTGAAGATTTCTGTGGTATGAATCAAATACCCTCCCAAAGTGTTGCAGCCAACACAAGGTCAAAAAGGAGAAATTTGGGTGACGAACAGCCATTGGCCCCAAGTAGTTCACGGCCTTCTGTCACTCCGCAAGGTGTTGGCAAACAAAATGCAGTTCCAAACATGCAAGGAGCACCCAAACCAGCTCCTAAACCAACTCAGATGCCAGTTGTTGCTGCCCATGTGCAAGGAATGAATGCGCAAGCTAGGGGACAGCAGAGGGATGCTTCATCCCCATTCAACATCATTGATCAGATGAAGAAGACAAATGTAAACATATCAATGTGGGAATCACTATCCATCCCAGGCCAAAGAGATTTGCTACAAGCTGCCATGAAGGACTGGTCAACTTCAAATCAACAGGTCCAAATGCAAGAAAATGTACTCACAAATGCTGCCCAGCCTGAAGGAAATCATGGAGGTCAGCAAGGTAAAATGTTGAAGCCCCCTCCATTTTATGTTTCATTGATCATAGGAGATAAGTTGGTACATAATTGCATGATTGACTCTAGGGCAAGTAGTTCAGTAATGCCCAAGCAAATAGCTGATCAGCTAGGGCTTCAATATGAAGTCACTCCAAGGGTGTAGTGCAATTAGACAGGACAGCACTGACAACGGTTGGAGTAATCAAAGGTTTGAGCCTCACACTGCACGCATGTCCCAACGTAATAGTGTTACAAGATGTGTCAGTCATAGACCTGCCACCACTCTTTGCATTGTGCTTGTCAAGAGACTTCACTGCTAAAATTGGAGGCTATCTTTCGGCGGATTGGTCACACATGTTGTTCAGAACAAGGTATGGAACCAAGGCCACAATCAGGTCTGAAACTATTGCAAACTTTCACATTGAGCCTTACACTACCAGCCAAATCAATACCAACTGTTCAGTGTTTGATCAAGAAGATTATCCAAGCACTGATGAAGCTGACACCAAGGTTGGAAGCATCCCAGATTTGACTCTTGATGAATGGGCAAGCAAGGTGCATGCTTTTGATCCCTACCAAGAAGTAGAAGAATCTGAACTAGGAGTCTATTGCATACATGAAGAAAACCAGCCTATTCCTAGCATCACCAAACCAAACCATAACGATGACAATGAGGTATGGAAATTATTTTTCGATGGATCAAGGAGTAGGCAAGGTGCAGGAGGAGGAGCTATGCTCATTTCACCTCAAGGCATCAAATATTATTCAGCTTTTCATTTCCAGTTTTCTTGTTCAAACAACACAGCTGAATAGAGGCCTTGATTCATGGACTTCATTGGGCTAGGAAAAAGGGCATAAATAACTTGCAGGTGTTCGGGGATAGTGAGCTGATCGTCAATCAAGTCAGGGGACAACATGCTACAAAGAATGACCTGCTGAAGAACTACAAGAATAGGGTATGGGACCTCATTGAGGATTTCGAAGCTTTCAACATCGTGTCCATACCCAGGAAGAAAAATGAAGCCGCGGATAGGCTTGCAGCAGTTGGAGCAACGTTTGATGTGGTTGACAACATCAAAAGGGAAAAAACACAGCCACATATCTATGTGATTGTGAGGCCAGCAGTTCCAGATAATAATATAAGCTGGTAGGTGTTTGAGAACGATCAACAGATCGTCAATTTTTTACAAGAAGAGGCTGAATTCTTAGCTAGAAATCAGGACAGACTAGAGCAGCAATATGGTGATCAGGTAGTACAGCTGAGAACTAACAAATTACCAAAAGGCCTCATAACCTTGGAGTCAATCTTCAACCTGAATGATCAGTTCCGGAAGGAGAAAGAAAACATTCAAGTGAAGGGTGAAGATTCAGAGCCTATTTTAGTGGAAGAAGGAAAAACGTTGCAGATTGGCAAAGTAAGTACCTCACAAGAGAAATCTGATTTTGTTCAGCTTTGTCAAGAGTTCCCAGATATCTTTGCTTGGACTTACAAAGATCTAAGAGGTTTCAACCCAAAGCTGGCACAACATACTATTGAGCTAGATCCGAAATCCAAGCCTGTTAGGCAGAAACAGAGACCTGTTAACCCTCACATTGAGCCTCTAATGAAGAAAGAGCTAAATAAGCTAATAGAGGCAAGCATTATATTCCTGATCAAGCACTCAAGCTGGGTTGCTAACTTGGTGCCAGTGAGAAAAAGAAATGGAGAAATCAGACTGTGTGTTGACTTTAGAGACTTGAACAGAGCCTCCCTCAAGGACCATTACCCACTCCCTTCCATGGAGCAGATATTGCAAGTTGTAGCTGGTTCAGAAAGGTTCTCACTACTTGATGGATACTCAGGCTATAATCAGATAATGGTGAAGGAAGAAGATCAATTCAAGACGGCTTTCACCACCAAATGGGGCACCTATGCCTACAAGAAGATGCCATTTGGCCTATCAAATGCCGGAGCAACATTTCAGCGAGCTATGGATATGGCATTCAAAGGCTTAATCAACAATATAGTGCTGGTATACCTAGATGATATCACTGTCTTCTCAAAGAATGCAGCAGACCATCTCTTTCACCTTAGACAAGTGTTTCAGAGGTGTAGAAGTTTCAGAGTGTCGTTGAATCCAAAGAAGTGTATATTCTTGGCACACGAGGGAAAATTGTTGGGCCACATTGTCTCTAGGGAAGGGCTAACAATTGATCCTGAAAGGGTTGAAGCCATCCGAACGCTCCCATTGCCACACCACAAGAAATCTCTTCAAAGCTTCTTAGGAAGGATAAACTTTGTCCACAGATTTGTGCCTAATTTTGCCACTCTTGTGAAGCCTCTAACAATGATGTTGAAGAAGAGTCTGGCATTCAAATGGACAGTGGAAGGCAAAGAGAGTTTTGAAAGCATCAAGCATGCAATATCACAAGCTCCAACTCTTATCAACCCAGACTTTTCAAAGGACTTCATGTTGTATGCGTTTGGAGGATCAGACACAATCTCAGCTATCTTAACACAGCTGAATAGAGAAGGTTCAGAACAGCCCATAGCATTCTTCAGCCAAACCTTGAAAGATTACAAAATAAAGTATTCTTTCATCGAAAAGCATGTCCTTGCTGTCATCAGGAGCTTGAAGAAGTTCAGACATTTGGTCTCAAACAATAAGATTCAACTGCTGGTCTCACATGCTGGGGTTAAGGATTTCCTCCTCAACAAGGATTTGAATGAGAAAAGGGCAGGTTGGATCACCCGTGTCATGGAGTATGACATTGAGATCAAGATCACCAAGCTGGTAAGAGGGAAAGGATTGTGTGAGTAGCTGGTTTTGGGGAAACAAAAAGAAGTATGCAATGAAGAAGAGGTTGTTTTGACAGTCCAGGACAGTCATGAGCCAAGTGACAAACAAGAAGAAGACAATGCTACCCCGACTCCTTGCTGGACCCAAGGTATTATGCACTTCCTAAGCACAGGCCTATGCCCTCCGGAGATGAACAAGACCCAAAGGAGACACTTCAGGTTGCAGGTTGTTCCGTATGCCATTGTTGATGGAGTTTTGTTCAAGAAAGATGTGAATGGCGTGCTGCTGAGATGCATTAGCACAGGTCAGATTCAAAGGGTGTTGGAAGAGTTTCATGGTGGACCAGCTGGTGGCCATTTTGCACCAAGAGTGACAGCTCTAAAAATCATGAAGGCTGGTTATTATTGGCCTAAAATCTTCAGTGATTGCTATGCATGGATCAAGAGGTGTAAGAATTGTGCATTCTTCACAGGAAAAGAGAGACTTGCTACCCTTCCATTGCATCTGATCTCAATTGACCAGCCATTCATGTAATGGGGTTTGGACTTCATTGGAGTCATTAATCCCAATTCAAGCCAAGGGCACAAATGGATTTTGACAGCCACAGACTACTTCACCAAATGGACAGAAGCAGTAGCACTCAAAGAGGCAAATGAGTCTAGCATCTTAGACTTTTATGAGGGAATAATGACCAGATTCGGTGTACCTACTACAATAATCTCTGATAATGCATTGGCATTCATTGGATCCAGGGTGACTGAGTGGGCTGTCAAGAACGGTATTTACCTAAGCACTTCATCGAACTATTACCCTCAGGGCAATAGCCAGGCCGAGTCTACAAACAAGAACTTGTTGAGGATCATTAGGAGGACCCTTGATGAGAATCAAAGGTCTTGGCATACCAAGCTGAAATCAGCCTTATGGGCTGATAGGATCACTCCCAAAAGATCCACAGGTGACTCTCCATTTAGGCTTGTCTATGGAAGAGAGGCAATCTTGCCCATGTCACTTGAGTTGCCAACGTTGGAACTCATGAAGCAGCTGGAGTTGCTTGAATTTGAGCCCATGGAGGTGAGGTATGCAGAGTTGATGGAGCTGCAAGAGATCAGAAATCAGGCATCCCAAGCAATGGAAAAGGATCAAGCTTTGATCAAGAAGACCTTTGATAGAAAGGCCAAGGATAGATCTTTTCAAGTTGGAGATCTAGTGTTGAAATGGGATGTGGATAGAGCAAAACTGGGAAGGCATTCAAAATTTGATGCCATTTGGAGTGGCCCATACGTGGTCACAAAGTGCAAGAAAAACAATGCTTTCCAATTGGCCTCATTGGATGGTGAAGAACTGCAGATTCCAGTCAATGGAATCTATCTCAAGCGTTGCTTCTAGAGGGAAGTTCACTACCTTTGTAAATATTAAATTAGATTTTCTTTCCTCCAAGTGCTTGTGCACATTGTTTTGCTGTAGGTTAGTCTTGTTTTCCCTAAGTGCTTTGGCACAGCTTGCTGTCCATGGAGATGTTTAGCAATCCTTGCTTTCATCAGGTAACATTCCATCTTCCTCCTTGCACATTCTGAGTCAGTTAGGGTCCTAAACAGAATAT
This sequence comes from Taxus chinensis, assembly GCA_019776745.2. Lineage (NCBI taxonomy): Eukaryota > Viridiplantae > Streptophyta > Pinopsida > Cupressales > Taxaceae > Taxus > Taxus chinensis. The sequence goes on along the minus strand of CM034147.1, from coordinate 905,827,014 downwards.
TTGATGACTCTATGCCCAATGGACTGCTTCAGGCAACTGGTATCTTCTACCTAGCAGGCAGGTATCCCCGCTGAGTCGCAAAATTGTTATCCAAATTCACCCCCAGGGTTGAATTGATAACATACATCAGAATTCTCAAGTCCCAGGAAAATTGATTGATCCAAGGCAAAAAAACATGTTTCCAAGGTCCCCTCATATTTACCCTAACTCTCCTGTCCAGGTTGAAAAGAGCAAGTTCTGAGAAAAGGTAAAAAAGCTGCAAAAACAAGCTTGGGCCAGAAAGAATTGTGAAAATTGGCTAAGTCCTAGTCCTCGCAACAGTAGGGACGTGAGGGACATCGGGACGCGAACCAGTCGGTTGGGCCGAAACAGAGAAATTTCGTATTGGGACAGTTGGGACAAAGGGACGCGTGGGACGCGGATAGCCGAAAAAGCCGAGAGCTAATCAGATTGCGCCACGTGTCATCGGCAGATAAGGGACAAGGAAGCCCATTTCGGGCGGATCGGAGGATTCTGTCCCAAAAAGCACTGGGACATCTAGGACAAAAAGACACGAAGGGCGCGAAAAGCCGGCAGACCCGCGGACCAATCAAATCGCGACATGTGTCACAAGGGAGATAGTCCAAAAGTCAAAGGGCGAGGTTGCAATGACTGACCCGAGCCAATAAAAGAGGACACGTGTCCAATGAATCAGGAAAACCCGTGGGACAGGGAAGGAGAGAGAATTACGCATCCAATCAGCGCTTGACACGTGTCATCCAGGTGGCAGAGCGCGGGAAAATTTCAAAACGCAGTTTCACCTGTTTTGTGCCCTAGATCTTCAGATCTCCATATCTTTTGATGCAGAGCTCGGATTCACACGTTCTTTATATCAACGGAAAGCTTATGAAATTCTCTACGTGATTCTGGGGTTAATCTTGAATTTTGGTGTAGTCTGGAGAGATAAAATTGAGAAACGGATCTGACACGTGTTCATGGCCAGAAGTGACATTTCAGCGACCAGATTTAATGCAGAATGGGTCGCATTCTCCTGTAAATCGGTCAAAGTGACAAGGTATGGGTTTTTAAGGTCCCCCATGCCGTTTTAATGCACCTGCAGTCAAGAAGGGATGGGCTCTCATGTTTTGTACATTTTTTGTCCCCTGGGCTCGACCCATGCAATGTAAAAGCCAGATTTGGCTCATTTCTGAGGGGGGGAACATTTTTTGACATAGCAACTTCTTCTTTCAGCTCCAGCAAGTGACTGAAGCAAGGATCAGACCTCTCCAAAGATTGTAACAGTTTTCTTTTACCTCTCTGAGGGTGTAATGCGTGTTTTTGACACTGAAAAGATAATGCAAGCTTTGTGAATGGGTTTCAGTCCTCTGTTCGTATTATTTGCTTCATTTCAGATCCTAAATTATACCTTATCAGTCTGTGTATGTTTTATGTTGTGAACTTTGGTATGTGTTTATTTGCATGACAAATATGTTTCACCACTCCTTTTGGTGCATCACCATCCTTAGTTAGTTTCAATTTTTGCACTTCTACCCTTGTCTCCTTGCAGGTTAGAGTAGGATTAGGATCTAAGCCTCTGTAGTTTTGTAAAATATAGATCTAAATCAGAGGAGTTTGAGGAACCAGCCTCTAATCTGGAGATTCCTCTCTCAGTTTTACAAGTCCCCACACTTGGAGAGAGGTTTCCATATTGTGCAATCACACTGGATGCTAGAGTGATCAACCTAGAAGCCTGATCTGCATCCAGGGGTGTTGTGAGTCTGCAACAACAAAACCCAAATGCTATTTCCATCAAAATCCAAAACAGCAGAAGGAAAAGGATCTTATTTCCTTTTAAAAATTTCAGTATAGAAACAACATCAACAACTTGCACAGTCTGTAGAGATTTCACTCTATAAAATCATTTAAAAAGGATTACCCAGTTCGAATTCTTATCAACAAACATCTCAAAATGATTTACGCACAGCTGAGTATTCATAAGCATAATTTCCTTATAATTTCAGTAAAGAAATCCTCAATACTGTCAAACAAACCAACACAGCAAGTTCGTATTTCCAACTCAAATTCATGCAAAGACAGATCAATCACAACAGCAAGAAAATGATTTTTACCCAATTCATTTCCATAATGACAGCAAAATCAAATAAACCCAAAACCCGTTCAGAAGAAGAAGAGCAGGGTTGTTTTAATGAGACGTTTAAGCAAAGCAAGTGTTTTAAAGAGAAGGGCTTAACATGCCTGCAATTTCTTCCTCGAAACTCGAAGAAAACCGCGTTTACAGAAGGTGTTTCCTTCCACGGCGACAGCAACGAGCTTCCAAACAATCCCTTCCTCTTCAGGCTCAGCAAACGGCCCTCAAATTTCCAAAGAATAGAGACAGAAACCAAACACAACTGGTTCGACTGAACCAATCAAAAACCAAATGCAGAGCAACTTCTCAAAAACCCGAGCAAACACAAATGACCAACAAAATTTCCACCAAACTCTTTCCAAGGCGGACTGGTCACGAAGACCAAAAAAATTAAATGCATTAAAGGCTCTGCCTTTTCCTATTTTCTCACGCCACCGCCGACTTGGGTTGGCGAACTCCCAATTTCAAATTTTACATGCAAACAGAATTTAGTTCCATGACCAACCAGATACCTCCATCTTTTTCCCTGTTCCCGCCAAACTGGCGCTGTCCACGTAAGGACTCACATTAATGCCATTTAATTCCCTTTCATCCTTATCCTTTCCCATGGGTCTGTGCGTCCCTTCTAGGTTAGGATTAGTTTAGGATTCATATTAGTGTTTGACCTAGGTCATAGCCTAGTCTTTAGGTTAATAGAACTTAGGTCTATTTTCATCAATTATACAATTTAAAAATCCACTTAGGATAGTAGTTTAGGATGTAAGGTAGAACTTAGGATTAGATTAGGATCTAATTCCCTCTAACATCTAACACTAATCAACCTCTAATCCAGTCTTTCCGACTGTCATCAAATTTCAACATTGTGCAGGGCATTTCGTCCCACATTAACATGCCTGAGCCACCCACATCCAGGCATTTATCGCCTTACGGGATCTCACGTTACGACAACGCATGGTTCGTGAATCGAACCCTTTTCCGTTGGCATCTACGTGCCAGCTGTTCATACCTGTAATCAGGTGTTGCACATTTATATCAACCTTCAATTCGGTTCAAGAGTAAATCGACAAAGCGATTACAAGAAGGCCACAGCATATAGAGTTCAGCAAGCATACGACAATTTGTCGTCACATCAGCAAACACACAAGTAACAATAACTGCTGTCCCATGCTAATAAATTACAGTATGCAAGAATCCAGATTAGCAACACATTCCCTTAAGATCTAAATATATATCTTAACATGTTTGCCTTCATTTCAACAGTTACAACATCAAGAAAGTAATTACCATGATAACTTACAAAAATCAGGGCGTTACAATTCTAAAGTCGGTTATCGGTATTACAATGAGGAAAATAGGCCCAAAAATCAAGGTAAACAACTCCTAAAGAGATTGGACCTTAAAATCATGATAATTATTTTAAAGAGATTTGACCATTTGAGTGAGGTATGAAAAATGGTAGGGTTGCTATGGAAATGGCTTTGTAAAGCATAATCGAATATGAATCACAAATGCGTTCTTCGTGCCATAATCTACAAAATCCTATCTCAGTTTGTTTGAATGTTTCACAAATCACTGGGAAATCGATCTCCTTATGAACCCAAATCTAGCCTCCATGTCTAAAAAATGCATTATAAAGCAAATGTGTTTTACAACATGTGCTAAAGTAGAGAAAATAATAAAATTCATCAGTATTTATCAAGGCCCCCAACTGTAAAACAATGTCAAACAACAAATAAGTATTCGTATGCATTCAACAAGTGATCATATATAATGCAATTGACCCAACCCTTGTCTTTTTGACGCATGCAACAACTAGGAGAATGTACACATGCCTCTATATGCTTGAAATCGGAGTTTTGTTACATAATTTCTTGAAAAATAAAAGTTATTTCCTTAGAATGTTAATATGGATGTGCTCTCATGTAGTTTTCCACTTGTCCCTAATGTACCACTAGACCTTTGTATTTATATATCTTTCAAATTCGAAATAAAATTTTATCAACATGCAAGCAATAAGTCGATACACAACGTGCAAGACATCCAACAAAGAAAAGCCACAAATCCTTGGGATTTCAAGTTTGGGCAAAAACACGATCAAAATAGGCTAAAAATACAAAAGACTATTTTTTTAGGTATAAAAACAATCATGTTCATATGAAAATGGAAAATAGTAAAAAATGTATCAAAAACCAAGAAGATAAATGGCCGATTAGACAGAAAAACAAGAAAAATGAGGCCCACACATAGCTAAGTATTTATGATAACTTTCAACATTCTTATTGTAATTCTAAACCCGCATAAACAACTTTATTAAAATCTTTCATTCACTAATAATTAATCGATATAGGTTGTATTAGTTAAAAAAAAAAAAAGTTGCCTCTCAAAAGAACCTCCACCAAAATCCTTGTGCCTAAGGTCAAGTGTCTCACAACGTATTTCCCCGAGCACAGTGTTGTTTATGGAGGCATTGACACCATTCCACCACGTAATCCCACCTAGAGCAATATCACCTAGGTTCATTGGCCTAGTCTACGATAATATTTTACAATCTTGTTTCATTTATGGTGAAGCCCCATTATATGTGGCCTTATCACTAACATAACCGTCGAATGGTTACAAGATATATATATTTGTTGCCTTACTACCAACACATATAAGACTCTTCAATACATCTTAAAATTGTTGTTACTACACAAACCTTATGTGTATTACTACCCATACTACAAATATCTCGTAATACATATTCAAATTACTCGGACAACAAACCCTCATATTCAACTACTCATATTCAAAAAAGAATTTTAGAAAACTTCCGTGAGTCCATAACGTGCTTGGTCTCGTTATCATAATCTTTGTTTCATTAATTTCAAGAGATACTACCGTTTATATCGAGATCTCCACATCCCCGACCCACCACTTTTCCATCAAAAAGGAGGTGGGGAAAAAGCAACGTGCTTCTTACACAAAAGTCGTGCAACAGAAAAGCACATGACAGGCTGCTAATGGGGCCGTGCGCTCAGTTAAGTCTTCAATTTCACTGTCGTGTACTACCTATTTTTTATTTTACTTTAACACAGTCCTTGCGTTCGGTGGGACTGGGAAGCAGCAGTCCATTGTGATTGACCCCTAAACCTGAATCCAGCAATCGATGCCAATCGCCTATTGGCCACTCTCAACCAAACAACCGCTGCACTTCGTACACGAATACGACTGATGCAGTAAATATCTGTCCATTTCGCGAGCTGTTTATTTTTCAAACGTAAACAGACTGAGCGCAAGGTCCAACGGACACGAACTACATTTTTGAAACTAGCAATTGCAAACGAGTTGCAAGTTACGCCGGATAGGGATTGAATTTTTTTGTATATAATATGGTTTGGATGCAAAGTGAAGGTGACTTGTATCTGTATTGCATTACAAGTGGGTTTTGTGTATATATATGTGCAACACTTTACTTATATATGTAGGTTGGAACCAAGATCTGGGCACACTATTGTGGGTATGATGTAGGTAGGAATGTGCACATGCGTTGTACGCGATGAAGCAGCTGTGTGTTACAAAGTCTTTGCTCCTCTTCCTTGTGTGCTTTTACATTCTTTGTATATCTCATTCTTGCGTAGCATTCAAACGTACAACATTTTTGATGTCTACTGTGGCCTTGTCAAGAGTTAGGCCTTGTGATTTGTGGATGGCGAGGCCCCAAGACATTTTTAGTTGGATTTGGCAATGATTTCCACGTGTGACAGGAGGTAGGGGCAAGTGGGTTGGGTTGAGTATGTCCCATGGGGGCCCTTGGTAGTGTTTGAAGTTGACAACAACAAAGGATGGCAAGTCTGGTGGTTGTGTTTCTGGATTGTACACGACATATGTCACTTGCCCTAGTGCACCATTAACCAATCCTGAGCTAACCCATAAGTTAGATGTCAACATGACCTCTTGTCCGATGCATAGGAAAACTACTGGGTCCAGTTGAGTGTCGTTGATGTTTGAGTCAGAGTTATGTTTCCTTTCTTCTACGATGCTCATTACAATTGGTACATGTAAAAATTTTAGCATTTGTTTATTGTGCTTGCTTGCGAGGTCCTTTGTTGCAAATAGGTCCTTCTCAGTCGTGAAGATGGATTGCCTACGTGTATGCTTTCACATTTTGCAATCATATCTACCAAAGCATTTCCAGCTGCATAAAATGTCAAGATGCCCTTTTCCACAATTTATGTGAGGGATGTTTATACCTAATTTTAATTCTCCCATTTGCACAGCTAAGAGGATTTTGGAAAAGGTTGCAATGCCCTGTTTTACACCTGCCAAATGCGTGTGTTTAAAATTTTCCACAAGCCTTTTCTACAAGCCAAACCAGTTTCGATTGTGTATAAGTTGTTAAAAAATTCTAATTTTTCCATGCGTTGGGAGAATGCAGTGAAGGTAAACTACAACATAAGCAGCAACCCAACCCAAATTTGTCTACAGTATAAATGGGTGTGGGGTATCCGAGACAAAACACTGTAGGGGATGAGTACAACAAGATAAAAAATGCCATTCTATGGTTGAAACCAGCAGATTCAAGCTTCGAATTTGGTGGATCTGAAAAGAATAGCAGCTCCAATGGAGCGCAAGTTTTAGAATCTGAAATTTTCCACAGCGCTCAATGGTGAAGGGGAAACTACAGGGTTTTGATAATGCTCATAATCACCATTTGTATAAATCAATTGATCACAATGTCAGTTAAGTGTGAGATTGCCACCAATAAAAAAACTTATCTACATACGGTTAAAGGAGAAAGATGAAGCACACATGAGACCCTGGTCTACTGCAAATTTCGAAATATATGTGGCTTTAAAATCTCCTAGTGGCATGGCTCTGCTCTGCCTCCTCTACCCACTTATCCTCCTCTTTGGTATTGTTGTGCTGGAAACATGAACCAGAGGCACAACCGCCAGTGTTTTTTTTGAAAAATGAAATCGTAAACCCTCCAAAGAATAATGGAAAATGTGTAGATGAATATTATAGTGAACAATCCCGAACGCCTACTGGTGATGAATCTTTTATTTCATTTCATCAGCATCTATTAATGGTAATACGATAAAAAAGTACTGTGGTTATTTAAAAAAACCCCAAAGCTTTTAATTGTATTCAACCGCTTCGAAGTGAATAGATCTTCCCGCGCATATATTTTCACTGAGGGTTTGTTTGTAACACGCAGAGAAGCCATTAAGGCCATCGAAGCTTTGGGTGTCAAGAAAATAACTGAAGGTCAGGGTTTGTAAACATAAGGGTTTTTGCAAGGAATTTGGAGGTTAAAGGAGAATAGCAAAATGCCGGTCTTTATTTCTGATACAGAGCCACACGACCTGGGAATAGATGATTCTATCATTGTGGAAAAGGCGGAGAGTTTTATCAAGGAGTTGCAGGAGCAATTGGAGACATGCAATGCGAGGGCCGATGCTGCGTCTATTACGGCCGAGCAGAGCTATGCGCGTTTAGAGCAAAAATATATTTCACTTTCTGGACAATGTTAAGTTTATTGGAGTTGTAATTTACAGCGAAGTGTATGCAAACTAAGCTTATTTTTTTAGATTGCTTCATTTAGCATCACCAATAATCGCCACAAGAACATTCTCCTTTTTAAAATGAAGGAAATGGTTCCCATTTCTCACAACAATTTCTCTTGCAACAATCTTGGAGTTAATTTTCGTTGCACTGTGGCAATGAGCACATAATCGAAGGTTCTTGACAACTGTAATAGTTGTTCCAGGTTGGCGTGTTTAACCAACCAAATGCACTTGCGAACTTTTTACTGTGGTGGCAGAGAAATAATTCCTTTTCCTCCACTTCCACATCATTAAGTAAATGTTTTTAATATGAAAAATAACTTGTTGCCTTCATCTCTCAAGCCATTTTCTCCAACTTTGCATAGATCTCCTTTGTCTGTAGATGCCATCTATGATTTATGATATGTTTCCTGGCCTTCAATCCAACTACATCCAAGGATCTTCTCAATTCTTCTATCTTTCATCAATCTTTGTATCATTTGAGCCTCACCTCACCTACCCACTTCTGCATACATGTTTGAGAGAAGAAAATAAGTCGCATCATTTTTAGGATCTGAATCAAAATGCATTATGGATGTAAATTCTCCTAAGCCTATATATTCATATGTCATCTACAGGAACCAAGCAAACACTTCCACATAACACCCACATGTTTATGTGGAATTTGGCTCTACACCGGCCAATTGCATTGTTCATATCCTGCAATCAACGATGTCCATGAAACTACGCTTTTTTGAGGCATTTTGTCAAACAGTTCACGTGCCTTCTATAATGTTCCAAATTTTGCATACATGTCTACCAGAGCATTTGCAACTACAACATTTGACAAAATTCCTCTATCTTTTATGCTTTGATGGATGTCCACACCCTATCCCAGAGATTGTATTTTGGCACAGGTAGGGAGTATGCCGACAACTGTAAACAGAACTGGTTAGAGACAAGTCTTATATTGCCCATATTAATCATTGGTTTGACAAATTTTTTTATAAATACCGCCTTATCTGCTGCATATAATTTCACTGTCTCCTTTGTTTTTAACTCCTCATCCAAATCCAGCAGGCCTCTCCCTCTGACCAAATCTTTGAAATGGTAGCTGTCCAATGGCAACAAATTATTATCTCCTCCAAATCTAGGACACAAGGATTTCAGCTGACCATAATAACTCTTTGGCAAGGGTGTAGTTGGGCTGCCCATTTCCGCTTTGATTGCAAAGCCTCTGTCGGAAGCTTGTGCACCGAGATTAACCGATCCTGTGACCACCATGGGAAAAAATTGCCCAAAAAATGTTGATGACTGTTCACTGTGCATGCGGTGATGGGTAACAGTGCAGGCAGAAAGGGTAAAATGCAAGAGTAACTGTGTGATGGAAATTGACTGCTGGCAAAAGTTTGCCGGACTTTGGCACTTTCGAGCAGGGGCATCTTCAAAAGTGGACGCCTTCGGACAAATTAAGGCTTTTAATAAATTCTTATACAAGGTTTGTTTTCAAGGTTCATTCACAAATTCTGTGCACATAATGTGGATTGGTTTTTACCTGTTCATTTTTTATTATTTTATTGGATTACAGAGGTCAAACAGCGTCACAATTTAATCATACGGCTGTAACCAGACCGCAAAAATAACATCATGCAGCTGTAAACACACAGCAGCCAGTTTGAGGAGTAAACTACAGCAACCATACATACGTTCTTTTCAAGCAATGTGAGTGTGGTGACATTCATGGTTCATAAAACCCTCGTTCTCATTCGTATCAAAATTCTGTATTAAATTTCAAATTATAAGATTACGGATGTCGACTATGTACCATAGGTTTCTATGATTTAACATTCAAAATTTAGTAGTCGCAGAAAAATTCTCTACATATGGTTTAGATCTGTAGCCCTTCTTTTGATAATTTGGAGAAAATATCATTTAATCCTGTATACTTCAAAAATTCTTCATATAGGACCTTTAGAATATAAATAGAATCTGCAGCCCCCTTCATCAAACCCTGTCCTTAACTTTTTAAGGTTTAAACATGAACTCCCTATAGTTGTTCATGTGGATCAAGAATTAACAGAAAGAGGTCATGAAATTGGACCACTGAAAGGGAAAGTGTTTATTTATGTCTAGGGACGGGAAATTAAAAATTCCGTCAAATCCACCAGATTCGCTTCAATGATAACAGGTGGAGATTTAGATGTTAAAATTGTGTAAAGATTGATGTCTGAAGTAACAATATTCCGATGATTGAAACACATTTATATCAGGTTAAGAGAAGGGATATTCACTGTGCACCGAGATTGACCGATGGTGTGACCACTGTGGGAAAAGATTGCTCAGAAAATGTTGATGACTATTCACTGTGCATGAAGTGACAGGTAAAATGGACGGAAGTTGACTGCCGGTGAATATTATAGGGAAGAAGCCCGCTGGGAATTGACACTTCCCAGCGTATGCTTCTTCAAAGGAACGCCTACCGGCTGTTGTCTAGCAAATTATTAAGATACAAATTTTAGAAAATAATAATTAAATGAAGAATGAGGTTAGATCAGATAAATTTTCATCAAATTAGATATTTCTTAGTTCTTAAAGAATTTTATGCACTTAACCAATGTGAGTATAGGATGCATTCAATAAAAAAGATTGTTACTGAAAATATAAATCAAACTCAAGTTGTAATGAACATGTATCTTGGGCCCTACCCAAACAAAAATAATGAATATACAATTTTTTTATGAATATTCAACCTTATTTTTCTACAATCAATCCGAGATGAATTTAATATTTAAATAGTTTGGAACAAACAACATTTTTTAAAATCAATTGTCTTGAGAAGACTTTCAAATTTTAATAATAAAATCTCATTTTAAAAGTTAATGGTGCATATGATAGTGTAAAAGGTGTTGCCTAACCATTCGTCACTACTTAAATCCCATGAAATTCCCAATAAATAATGGGTTGAGGTCAGATTGCAAATTTGGCATACCTAACCCATGCAAGCTTGGATACAATCAAACAAAAACTTGTTGTCAAAAACATGAATCAAACCCGAGTTACAATGAACATGCATCTACATTATTTAAATTTATTAGTCTTGAAAAGATTTTTTTTTGAATAAGAATAAAATTTTGTTTAAAAGCTCAATGAATAGTCCAATAGTGCATATGTTGGTATAAAAAGTGTTGTCTAACCATCCACTTCACTGCAAATCCCGTGAAACAATAGTAAATAGCAGATGGGGCCAAGATTATAAATTGGATACCCCTAGGTCATTAAGAGCTAAGCCTGAAAGTTCCATGTAAGTTTGGATCTTTAATTTTGACAAAATTAGATACCCCTAAATCCTTGACAACTAAACCTATATATGTATGTGTCAGCTGCAATAAAAAATAAAATTGCTACCAAAAACACAAATCGCAGCCCAAATTACAATGAGCATGCATCCACATTTTTTAAATCTACTAATCTTGGCAAGAATTTTTTAAACAATAGAAATAAAACTTTATTTTAAAAACACACTTTATAGTTTAAATAGAGTTTATGTTAATATAAAAGGTGTTGTGCGACCATCCACTAAAGGCATGGTCCCATGGAGTGGGAGCTCCATAGATATCTTAAGTTTAAGGGGCAAAAAATGTGGAGTTCCTATTTTTTCTTTAGATTCTGTTTTTCCTATTGCTAGTTGCAAAAATAATCACATACCCCTCTACAGAACCATGCCCTAAAACACATACCCCGTCCACCAAATGAAGTTGACATTACGAATTTGATGAAATGAAATTGGATACCCTTTCAACTGACCCTAAAAATTATATGCCCTAGTTCGTACAAGTTTCAAATTTAATCCAAAAACGCTCGCTGTCAAAAGCAAAAATCAAAGCCCGGGATGCAATGAGAAATGGGCATGCGTCCTGAGCCCTGGCCAGATTAAAATAATGAAAATACCAAATTCATATGTGAACATTGAACGCTATTCCGACAGTCAACTATAGTTGAATTTTATATTTAAATAACTCGGAACAAACAGCATGCTTCCAGGGCGCCTTAAATATCTGAGGCTTCGTAAATAAAACATTGACCAGTGATCACGAGAAAACTCTGAAACCCCCTCTGCACGTGATCGAATGGCATCTCGCCTTGATTGCCATAAATGCTAAAATTGCAGTTAAAGAAAGCACGAGAAGAGGCATTGCATTAAGTAGTGATTACTGGTTTTCCCATGAATATGCAAACGAGGAGATAAATAGAATAAATTAAAATGTACGGGACATCGATTACTGAGACGATATACTATTGTCTCTCCCGAGTACCGACTTTTAACTTCTCTCCCACTAACTGTGGTCAAAATTGTGGGGTTAACGGAACCTAACATTTAAGCCGCGACTTAAACCTACTGGGATTATAAGAATTAATATAGTGGAGATCTGTGAGGATTTCCCTTTCTCCTACGGGGAATTACAGACTTAGGTGATCTGTTGCTACTGCTGCTTCGCATTTTCTTGGGCAGTGCAAATATAGCTGGGGTTTGCATGGTGCTTGTACCCCAACATTCCTCTCTTTCACTTGCATACGATGTTGAAGACAGGGACTCTTCCATTTCCAGGTACATGTCTTCCTCCTCTTCTTCTTCAATGTCGAGCTTGCTGCATGGTTTTCGGCTTGGGCTTGCATGTTCTGGAGATGGATATGGAGATGGCTCTAAAAACTCTGAAAACTCGAGAGAATTGCATGCGTGCAGCACACTGGATATGTTCTTCACAGCATCTACCTGTAACCAATCATAACTTAGTTATAATCAACTTATTTAAAAAGTATTACATAATAATAACCATTAAACATGATTAATATATTTAAAGAAAGACTATCGACCAGAAAACGAAGATTTGAAAAGATATAACATAAAAGACAAGTGATTTTATATTTTCACTCTATGAAAGTTGGAAGAAATTTTTTGGAAATAATTGCTTTAATTTTTTTATCGAGGTCTATCAAATTACTGTCTATGATTTATCATCTATAAATTATTCAGATAATAAATTCCAAACAGTGATTCAAAACACTTTGATCAAAAATTAAAATATAATTGTTTCCAAGAAAAATTGACATTAAAAACTATCCTTAAAGTTTTACTTAGGAGTATATCTAAAATCACTGTAAAAAGACACAAATAACACGTAATAATTAAATGGGAAAAGTACACAAATAACATAAGAGCTGCATTGCTTTTATCAAACAAGTTTATGAAAACAAATAACACACTCACTCAATTCAACTTCACTAATGATATTTTAAAAGGTCTTTGAAGTATTGGAAATATGCACAAACATTATACAATATTATACAAACATCTTGGAAACTTCTAATTCAAGATAACATCGATAACTCTATAATGGGTTTTTATTTTTATTTAACTTAAATTCTGGTGAAAGGCAGAGGGGAAATAACAAAACCTACTTGCCTTTTTGGTGGTTGGTCCATTGAAAGTTATTGAAATTATTAAAATTTATTTTGTGTTTTTAAGATTGAAAAATAAACATTTTAATTTTACAAATAGAAACATAAAATAGCCAAATTTATCTGGAGTATAATCTTGACTTTTCTTTTTTGGATATTCAGAACCTTTACATCAGTAAGAATTCAGTCCTGGCGAACCAAACAATTTCACTGAACTTTATAACAGTTTAAACATGAAAGTAATATAAACTATTATAATTATACAAACAACAATTACACCGCAATATCAATGTGCACAAAATAACTTAACATCTTAAAAATGTTAAGAACTGGGATATATATTATACTAAATTCATAAAGACACAACCATCAGAACCTCATCCCTTTTTCATACACACTAAACAAAAGCTAATCCCCAGAACAGTTTCACCAAACTTTGTAAACAATCTAAACTTAGCAGTAATGGGGACCATCCCACGTGCATCTGTGCGGTACTAGAAAACAAATTTATTAGTTGCAAATTATGTCGTTCGCAGAAAGCTGTCTGAAAAATTCTGTCTGGAGAAATCCCCTTAAATAATTCGGCAACTAAATCGTTCGCAAGGAAAAATCTTATGGTCCACAAAGAAAAATCCAAAGAAATCGACTTAAATTTCATGTCATCTTCCAATCAATAAAGGTAGTCCCGAATTCGACAAAATCCAATTCTCGCCCGTCAAAAATAGAAGTGCCTTTCGAACGTGACTTAAAATGTTTCCACAAATTTAAACAGCCATTAAGAACAGAGTCAGAAATTGCTGTAAAAAAAATTTAGCAGCCGGTCAGAAATTGTTGGCGAAAATTTGAACGGTCGTTAGAATTTATAAAAAGAAATCCATATTCCCATATTTAATGGGTCACAAAAAATTTGAATCGAACCACCTCTACAGCCTGTCAGGACGTAAATTTTCAACGACCAAGGAAAATGTAAAAGAAATCCCATCGCCTACACATTTAAGCGCTCGAGACGGCGTTCCTGTCATCACTGGCATGTGCTTGGCGACACTTGTCCTAGGAAAATGCTGCTAAAAATACCAATATAAAACATATTTGAGACGTAGCTAAAAATTCCGCTATAGTCTAGGCATGCGGCGAGCCACAATTGTCAAAAAGTTTGACGGCCAAAAAGAAGAGGGAAAAAGACAAGTGCAACCTAAACAATTAGAAGATTCGTTTCATGGTTGACGGTAATTGAAATTAGAACGGCGAGCACCGGATTCTACGGCACTATTATTGTTGAAAAGTAATTCAACTTAATCCGTAAATTAATTGAGAATTAAATTTAAAATAACGGAAACACGGGCACGAACGCATTGGAAGTTACGATTTTTAGTTTTATTTTTGCGCTTACCTTGCATCTAACGGAGCAGTAACGGTAGGGTTCCTGCAAAACCCTGTCGCATGTTACGCAGGAATTCCCCTGCCCTTTCGATAATCGGGACTGCGGCCTCTGGTTTAAAAACACAACTCTCGCGCTATTTGTGATATATGTCTGCCTCACCAAACAGTTACAGATTTTAATCAACAACTAAGTATCAGAAATTGGGCAGTAATCTAACCGTTAAACCTCCATGAATTTGCCGTTTATTTAGTGAGAAAGTTACCTGCACTAGAGAGCAGTCTAGTAGTTTCTGCATGTCGTGGACCCGAATAACGTCATGGTAAACATACCTTCGCACCTGCCACATACAGAAATTGAAAAATTCATAATCTCTTCATGCACCTTTAAATTAATCAAAATTTAGGGTCATTTACAAAATTCAACAATCTGTATGGCGATTTGCAAAATGCTTCATTCTTTTGAGATGGAAAGACGGGATGTAGAAATTTTTCACCTGCAGAAGTCGGTGGGAACGGTGGGAAACGAGGCAATGCTGGCAAATATTGGCGCTGCAGTCCACACAGAAGATATTAACCTCATTCTTCTTGTGCTCCAGGTGAATCGAACACGGGACAAAGAATTGGTCCGATAGCAAGGCCTCAAGCCATACCGGCTTTCGTGGGACAACGGAAATCGCATATCCAACCTGCAGAGCCAAACAATTTCCAAAAAACCACTCAATTCGACACATCTTCTGCTTGTTCACTAACAAAAAACGTCTTAAATTGCCAAACAAACAACAAAGCAGGTCCTCATGTCTCACAAACGCCCATAAAACGCATAAATGAAATTTAATACTTTCAAAAAACACCCGCATTATGCCCTCAATCTTGCAATTACAGAGGAAAACAGCTAAAACCCCTAAAAGCGACGCCTCTACGAATTAAACCTTCAAATTGCAGATACAAGCGAGAACGAGACACCACAGAGCAAAAACACCTTAAAAAATGCAAGCTCTGCAAATAGCCACTCAAATTAAAGGCAAAATTCTTCAGAACCTTGACGAATTACTCAAACTTACATCACGAATTTGCCTAAAGTAACAAATACGCAAAATAGACAGTAGATATTGGCGGTGGACGGAAAATTCCACATACAAACCATTATGACGCCTCAAGCAGGCAACTCCACTTCAAACGCACATACATCCCGCCGAATTCACTACTAAATTACGTGCGAAATTGAGTTCCGAAAGAGAAAATGCTACAAAATAGAGAAAACATCCCAAATTAGAAGGGATACAGAAGTTAATAGAAACTCACCATGTTGAGGTAACTTGTGTTAGCGCTGCCCCTGTCGGAGAGAAAAAAGCATTCCACAGAAAAACAAAATGAAAGCCTTGGAAGGGTTTTCAAAATAGACACCCGCGCAGACCTTTCTCAGACAGAAAGGAAAGGAGACTGCCAAGTTACAATAATTTTCTACTATTCATAAACATGAGAAAGAAGCAAAGACGCTGCTTATTATCATCAATCCGGATTACTGCTCAGAGCCTAATGCCTGCCAGCCGTCGATCTGTCTCATCGGACGGCCACACAAACCGCTGCGCGACTCAATGCGCGCATCTGTTTAGCACGGCTCGCCGTCCACCGTCGATCGGTCGTCCTCCAGTACAACCGCGACCGTCCGATCGCGCGGAGGTAATCAAATCCCCTGCTGCACGTACCAACACCGCCAGCTAAGACCTAATTTGCGCGCCCAATTTGCGGATTTACTTTTTTGTTTTTCTCCTCTCTAATTTTTCTTTTCGAGGAGCTACGAAAAATGGTAAAACCCAAAAAAGGGGCGGCCGGTGGCGTCCAGTAGGGGGCGGTGGGGACCACACGCCACGGCGGACGACACGTCATCCGAGAAAAAACGACAGATTGTGTGTTGACGTGCTGTCATGTCAATGGATAGCGTGGTCGGGGAATGAGGTGGCGCCTGGACCAGTCAAATTCTACTGATCCCTGCAAGGATTCGACCAGATTCCCTGCAGCCACACATTTAACCGATATTAGGTCAAATGGACGCCAACCCTAATTTAAACAGAGTTTATAATTACAAAAATAAAAAGGGGGTCATTTGATCGTTGCCCTAGTAAAAAGGACGTGTGCGGGTGCTCTTTTCGAATTACCATTTTAATATTTACTTTGTTGCTTGCAAGTTGAACATGTGCAGGGCAGGGGCAGGCGCAGGCGCAGATATAGATTAATTTTGACGCCCGTTAAGACGTTATTTTTGTCTTTTTTAACAAACGTAAAACATAGCCAATTCCCAAACTGTCATATTCACGTCCACTCCATAAAATCAAAAGCTTCAAAAAAAGAATTATATATGATAATGTTGGCCTGCGGCCGACTTGACAGAGTTGGTTGTCAGGTGTCTAAACTCCCGTGCCATGCCATTACTCTGCAAAATCCAGATCTTGACTGTCGCCTAAACGCCCTCGGAGTTTGGATTATTTTGCTCCTCGTTAAAACTTAAGCTTATTCCCTGCCGTGTATTGAAATTTGAGACAGACTGCTTCGTTTGAATGTAATGTTTTCCTCAGATTACTTGTTGCTTGAGCAGAGAATCTTGTTTGTCACTTACTCTCTCCAAGTCTCTACAAAATTGCAAGTTTGTAACCTACCTAGGCCTGCAAATTGACAGGCTGTAGCCTTTTTTTAGTGTTTCAAATCGTATATTACAGTCAAAATTTTATAAAGAACATAAATGTTTACAGGTTGGAAAAATAACATATCGTCAATTTTTAATGTATATATTTTTCTCGAATTTATATACATATAGGTAAGAGTTTGACACTTAAAAAAGTAGTGCAATTCTATTCAATAAAAGTAGTTTTAAACTATTTTACAGCTACCCAAAAGAGATTAACTGCCTGCATATCACATTGTTACATAATGATTATTAAATTACTGTAGCACTTTAGATTTAGAAAATAAGTGTTTTATAAAAAAAAATGTACATAAATTATTTTATGAAAATAACAAACAACAATTTGTGGCAATTTTAAATGTGCATGATGATTTATTGATGCACCAAAACACACAATGAAGCCTTGCATTGATGGGTCACTACATGGTTGGAAGATATTATAAACATTATGTTTGATTAAATGAAAGATTCTCAAATCTTTCATTTTTCAATTCTATAAAGTTGTTTAACATTTGTTATCATTTAGAGGGTGCACGTACTATAGAAGACAGTCCAAAGCGATGGGTTCTTAAAAAATTTAAACACTTATAATATGTCAACAATATCTCTATTTTATATGGTTTTACTTTATAAAAAAAATAGATTTTTTATTTATATAAAAATTATTAAAGTCGAAAATATGTCAAATTTAACCCCTACGAGTAAGTCAGTCCAAATTTTCACGCGTATTGCATAAAATGTATCGCAGGTAGTCTTGTCCAAAAGTACGCCCCATGTAATTTTGAACAACTCATCAAAAGAACTTAACCATTTTCGTGCTCAAGAAAAGTCGCGGGAAACTAATTTAGTTTATCACAAAATGCAGGAATTTAGTGTTCCGTGAATTCTCCTAACCCATGGAACAATAAATTGAGCATTCAAGGACTTGGGCGAAAATTGGTGAATTTTAGTTGTGTAGCTTCTCCTTAACCTTTGCAACACTAAGGAAGTAATTCCCTTGTGAGTCAAGGTTAGACAAAGCACCATGGAATTGCATATCCGCGAAGTAATTAAAGAAATCAGCTAAGTAAAAGTCGCTAGACACTAACCTAGTGTTCCACGAGATCACTAATTGTAATGTTCCACATGTTTTCTCAAACCCGCAAAATGAAGGAAATAGTCGTTGGGTAGCCGCGGGTTGAAGGATTAGACCCTCGTGGGTGGTGCGAAGTATTTATGCTCATCAAGGAAAGCGAGGGGGAAAGTTGTGAGGGTCTGTAGAATGAGAAAACTTGAAATACTGCAGTAAAAGTCACAAAACATAGCGAAGGCCAAGGAAGATCTCAAAGTTGCATTGAACTCTGAACTAGAGTGCCAACCATCCCAACCACCATAACTTAATGAAGTATGGCATCGTTTTGTGCAATTTGATGTGGTGCGATAAACTTAAGGGGTCATGTTGTGGTTGTTGGCATTTATTTGGGGCGATCATGCATGTACTACAAGCAAACTCTGCAAAAGAAATCAAGGTGCTCGCGTTCATTCAATATGCTTTCAGAGGGGTCAGTTCCAACTCGGTGGTCCTTTCTTCTCTCTCCTCTTTCTCTTTCATCTTGGCATTAATTGTATAAATGCAAGTTTTTGCGCACTTTGTAAGGGGTTCTTCTCCTTTTCCTTCCTAAGCACATTTCGAATTCTTCTTTGTGAAACTTGGAACCTTATGTTGCTGACCTTTATAACTCGTGAAGGGTGATTTCCTTACCTTGGCCCTATATGTAAACTTTTGAAGATTGGTCAATGTGAGTGTGGTTTAGCTCTTTTCTTCGAATACATTGTGTTTCATTTGAATATTTCACCCTCTCGCATTTTCATGTTATTTCATTTGTTTGCATCTAAAATTCGTGCATTTTTGCGATCTCAGCCTCGCAGCTTTACATCTATGTATTTGGATTTGGGAAAGTTCCACCTTTTTTTGGTGTAATCACTGCCCCCTTAGCTTAGGATTTATCTTTCTTGCATCTCTCTCCATGTTCCCTTGGAATTGTCGGAGTACGTTATAGTTTTAAGATTAGTTTCAGCGTTAGAAGTAAGTTGTCTTATGCAAATTTTCCAAATCTGCATAACAAGGAAGTCAACCTTCTCTAGAGCTATGTCTCAAGCCACATGTCCCACACTTGGAGATAATCCCATGTTGTCTCAAAATCATGAATCTTCCATGATTCAGGGTAGGGTGCAATATTGAGCTCCCACATGTAGTTTTGTTTGGCATAGGTACTTAGTGGAAAGGGCCCCCTCCCCTTGCCCACATTCCAAGGAAACAATCAATAGCCTTGAGGCTTTGGGGTCTATTATTTAGGGTTTCCCAACTCAAGCAACAAAAGACCACTTTGATTTTGATGTGTCCTTTGGCCCTTAATTTTGAAATGCTACCTTTTCTAAGTTGTACCTACTTGTCATGTTATACGACGGAATATCTCTTCATGTCCATGTGAAAATGCAATTAGGGTTTCTAATTCTACTTACATTGGGACTAACCATTTTTTCGATATTCAAATCATGATCCTTATTCACTTAGGGCAAGGAGGATGTTTTTATAATTGGACAAAACAATTGTTTTTATTTTAATGAGAAAGGGGAATTGGTTTACGCCAATTCGATACATCTGCAAGAAGGGACTTGCAACATTTATGAAGCTCATGCCCTTCTCTTTGGTGTGAAGTTAGTTGTGGAAAATGGAATTTCCCACCTCATCATCGAAGGTGATTCCCAAGTTTTAGTCTAGGTAATTAAAAATGGTAAATCTTCGCATTGGGCTTTAGATGATCTTATTTCCAATATAATGTTTTGGTTAGATAAGTTGAAAGAGTGGCATATTTGCCATAGTTTTAAAGAGGCCAACGTGGTTACTAACCTGCTTGCCAATGCTGGACTGACGCAAGTGGAGGACCATATATCTTCTAATGATGTGAATAAATGGCAGGGTCTGGCGGTGATTATTAATAAGGAGTCCCTCCATAATCATTATGAGGCACTCCCAATAGCGCTCGTGTGAGCTTCCCTTTAGATGTGGGGGATTGGATCTTTTCATTCCAACTTTGCCTCCTCTTTTTGCTCGTAATGCTTCGTAGGTATGTGTGTTTAGAGCGGTTTTCATGTCGGTTCCTTTGGTTCCTTACATCTTTCTATAGGGAGAAAGAAGAGAAATGGATTTCTATGGCCCCGTATCACTTGCTTGCCTCAAAAAGGTGTTTTGGATAGGCTCAGGCTTCATTTGCAATACAACCGAGCGAATAATTAGGGAAAAGTATTTACAAGGGTCTGACAGAGCTAGAGTCAATGTCGAGCTAGTTGCGGCCTTTTGTCGCTAATTTGCTTGCAATAGGCAGAAACAAGGAAGAGGCATTGTTGATTGCTCACCATATCATCATTCAGAAGCACGCGATGGGGCTTGATGAAGCAGTTGCGAATGTTTCCATGGATTCCGTAGAGGGGGAGAATGGCTCAGACCTAAGGGTTTGTTTGACATAGCTAGAAAGGAGGAATGCAGTCCTTTTGGATTTTGCAGTTACTGTTCACAATATTTGTAGGTCGAAAGATTCAGGGCCAACGAATGTTAATCCCCTAGACCCAAATGCTCTATCTTCCTCTATCAGCCCAACTCCTCCCATTCAGTCTAATGTTCTGGTAAAGAGTAAATCGAATTATGCTTTTATGTTAAAAGCGTCCAAGGCGGGAGAAGTTGCACGTAGGGCAAGACTTCACAAGAGGAAAGCAGAAGTTTCAGTGGCGGTTGAGGTCAGTGAGAAGAATCCAGCAACTCCGGTTGCCCATGTCATAGTTGAAGTTATAGATGTATTTGATTAGTTTGTTTATAGTAGTTTGTTACTTTAAGTATACAGTGTAGTTTTTTTTTATGTTTTGTTTTCAGGGTGGCAGTTTATAATGTCCTATGTTTCGCCACCCTGCCATAAGATTGAAAATAATGTATGAGTGGGGCCCCCCTTAACCCCGGGGTTCATAGCTCCGGTAAAAAGTGTTTTTCTTATAAAAAAAATGAAGGTTTATTATTTATATATTAAAAAAACTTACTTTCATCTAATTGCCTTTAAATACATGTCATACTATTTTAAGTGGGAGAAAAAAATTGGTCTAATTTTTATAAAAATCATTGATTCAAACATATAAAACCCTAATATATCACAATTCGTATGTTAATGTTGGTGACATTGAAGTGGTCTTTGTGGTCCTATTAACACAACAGTTGATTAGTTGTGGAATGAGTATGTTTACTTGTTTGGTCTTCCCATCTTCTTTCAACTTCATAATCACAAAGAGAAATAAATCATGTTTGATTGCTTCTTAGTACCCCAAATCAAATGCGTGCACCCTGAAATTGGCATTATTAAATGAGAAAAAGGTTGATGGGTAAAATTTTTAGAGCAATGGATTATATTCATTATTCCACACCCCCCCCCCCCCCCCCCCAATGCACAAATGTGTAGATCATGTTTCCATGGAGGGGGCTCCTTAATTATCTTAATGGGTACTGCTATGAGAATTTAGGGGCATTTAAGCAACAATATGGCCCCATTTTTTTTTTTTTTCAAAAATTACTCAAGACTACCAGATAAAACAATTTAGGAGCCCCCTCTCAATGAGAACAAAAGATTTTTACAATCATACTTTATTGCTAATTGAAATTTATTCAACAAGTAGAAACCACCAAAAAATGATAACTAGAATACAAAAATCATGTCAAATGGCCAAAATAATGCTTAAACTATAAGGAGAAACTTCCAACCCCCTTCAGTGCCTCTCTTAAATTCAACAACAAAAAATGAAATTCCTAGTTTGGAACACCAAATTTTACCCTTTCCTATAAGCGGCTTAAAAAAAAATCATAGTCTTCAGCTGCACCAAAAAGGAGCCCAAACCCCTTCATAAATAACTAAATGTTCTCTATCTTATAATTATTATTAAAAATATATAAAATAATAATAATAATAATACCTTAATAAGTGTTATAGTCATCTTTAAATGACTTACGTACACACAAATAAAAATCTCATAAAATTAATAAATTATATTATAAATATTTTTGAGTTGCCCTTTTAATAATATTTTTGTTTCTACAAATGAAATCCTAATTCATTGTAGTTGCGTTGGAGTATTCGTATCCCGAAATAAAATATATCATTTTCACCTGGGCTCTACTATTTGATGGTTTCGTATTTAGGTAAAATGTTTTTTCCTAAGCGAAAAATAGAATAATATTATAAAGAGCGGAGGAGCCGTATTGGTGAAATTGAAGCGTTCCACTACTTTAACCTATTCAGAAGGTGGCTACCATTTGTATCACATGCGGCCCATCAATGCACGTACTTCTAAAGAAAATATATTCATGTCTAAAGTAACCAAAATTGTCAACGCGACCTATTGAAAATATATACACGCATCTTAGGAAAATATATATAAACTTAGCACATGAGTTAAGAGGTCACTTCAATATTATTGATGTAGAGTATAATTGTGAAATATTGTATATGGAAGAAATTTAGAGCGCAAAAATGTATATGAAAATGAAATTTGGAAATATGCTTCAATGTCCAATGTATCGGAAATAGAGAAGAAGACATGGGGCATTGGTTCGTTCTTCTTTTCTAGAATGTATATGTTTTGTATCCTTCATTTTTTGTGTAATGGTTGAATACAAATGCAAACGAGACATGTAAGTTTGTGTACAATCATACTTTTGAGGATGCAACAAATGTGAAGTGTTGATAGCAAATTAGATTGAAAGAAAGACATAGTGCACTTTCATACATAATCTTGTATATGTAATTGAATTCCAAATGATAGACCTAAGGTAGCCACAATATAATGCAATTACTCTATACAAGAAGAACATTAAAATGGAAAAGGTTTGTGTAAAGTGTAGACACTCAATTTAGTAATTCATGTCTTGCAACAACACAAATTGTACAACACCTTTGCTCTAGTCCACACTTGTCCAACTTGGTCAATCATTCTATCCTTAGCTATATCCCATTCATTCTTACTTGCACACATATCTCATTTATTCACACAAAGGTCATATTAGTCCATAGAATCGGGCTAGACCCTCGCATAGTAATTTTTAAAGCACTCGCACATGCATCCAGGACCAAAGCGCCCAAAGTAGGCCATAGTGTTCGTACAATATGGCCCTTCCTATCCGCTTTGGTCCCTTTCCCTCCAACGACACTTTTCTTAATTCAAATTCTTTTGGGACACTTCTAGTCAGCGTTATCCAAGTTTTCTAGATCTGTAACACATATATTTAAGCTAATTATTCATCCATTATCCAGAGGGGAGATCATAAACACTTCACACCTAAAGATCCTAATGAGCATACACTAAGGGTAATCACAAGCAAAGCCATTTCAAGACTCCCTCGAGCCTCATATACTATGCATATTCATTATAGGGAAGTTATTCACTCATATCTTTAAATATAAGGAACATATCATCATTCTAAGTCAAGCTAGAGAAAAGGCGTAAGTACAATCTCATTGTTGCAAAATCATGGCTATCTATTTGGTTGCATATATTCTAGAGATCACATGTTAGGCAAAAATGAAGTGAGGTTTGAGCCCTCTTCGGAGTAGTGGCAACGTCGGCGGTGCACATGGGTGCTCAAAACCCACCCAATGTTTATTTTTGCAAGACTTCTTGGCTATCTAGGATTTTGAAGGATCAATCAGTTGTACAAGGAGCATCACACAATTTCGAAGGTTTAGATTCAAAAAAGGAGCGGATTAGAAGATAATACACAGACCCAGAAAGTATCGAGAGCAGAGGATTTGAAAGGACAAGAGAATACGAAAAGGGCCATAATGGGGGTACTCTTTGGCCCATGCCATCCACTTTGGTCCATGCAGTAATTCAGAACACAGTTTCAACAATGATACTCTATTAGGTCATTTTTATCCTGTCTCAGTCATCAGACCAATCCAGATCATCACACAGAGTGGGATATCAGCTAAGTCATCCTCTCTCTTATTGTAAGTGCTTTATGTATTTGATGTTCATGATTATTTAGTATTGTTCACATGGTTATTCATGATATTGTTGCAGTTAGCTTTGGAAACTAATTGATTAGGATAATCTACCATCGATTGCTACCCCTATAAACGATTAACCAATTTAGGTTAAATCACAAAAAACCATTAGAGACCCTCTCTCCATAATCTATAAGAACCTAATTGATTGTAAACCCTTCTCTCAGGAAATAAGCAAACACATCCACACAATCACCACAATTTTAGTGTACATTTTGAAGGGAGTTTATAGTTTTCTTGAGATAACCAACATGACATAAAATGTTAACCTTGTAGAAGAGTATGAGAACATTGTTACACATGACTATTAGAGGTATGGCTTTACGTTGCAAATTACATTCGGTGGAAATTTTCCAAGGCATTTTCAATAAACGCCCTTTACGCATATCCCACAGTCATTACAATTTACGAGTTTACATTTCTTCTAGGAAAATCTTTGTTAAATAATTAATGTGCCTTTTCCATGCTTCCCCCTCTCCATTATACATCATTAGACGTCCATACCCTACTTCAAAGCTTGTATCTTGGCATAGGTTGAGAGTATGCCAACAAAGGTGAGTTGATTAGGTTGAATTCACTCTCTATGACATAGTGTACATGATTCATCGTCAAAGGAAATGTGAGGAACAAATTAATACATAAAGCCAACTACACCAAATCACTCACCAATTTCTTTCCAAAATTCAATGTTATGGTGATTATAGAGGTTTACTAATCCATATGGATCTAGAAAAACACACCACTTCATCATTTCCATGAGCACCAAGAAGGAGAACTGAAGAAAATGAAGAGAAATGAGGTAAACAGAGGTTCTGGACATAACTGCCACTCTCTGTAAAGCCGCAGTTGTAGAACTGCCACCCAGCAGGGCGGCGGTCCTGTAACCACCACCCAGCTAGGGTGGCAGTCCTGAAACCGCCAGTTTGCTCAAGGTGGTGGTCATGACACTTTCGAACAAAAAAGAGAAATGGAGTTCGAATTGACGCAAATTTGAAGCGTATGATTGTGTGTCTTCCCTCCTTGACCTTTCCCATTCCCTAGTGCATGGGAGGACATGGGAGAAGGCTATAAATACAAGGAGGAGCAAGAGAATTGATCATTCGAAGATCCAAAGAGATCAAAGATCAAAGGTTTAAGTTTAATGAGAGCAAGTGAGCAAGATCTTCAGTGATGGAGTGGAATTGTAAGAGCAAGGTGTAGAAACATAGCAAACAAGCATAGGAAGGGATAAATTTACATTGTTGTCTCCATTTTCTACTTCTTGTAATATGTAATTATCAATAATTGACCAATAAAAGTGGTAAGAAAGAGTGTTTCACCCTTCCCGACTAGTTTTCCTCCCTTGGGGTTTTCCAGGATAAAATTGTTGGTGTTTGGAGTTTAAATTCCTTCTTATTCTTTGCAATTTCCTTTCTATAGCACTATATTATCAGTCACCAAAGCTCTAATCTTCAAGCAAATCTATCATTTTCCAAAGTTTAAAGTAGAACAACATAATTGTGTGATTTCGTATAGTTCCAAAGTAGAATTTCACTGATCATTTTGGTATCAGAGCTGATTATATATCCAAGACTATGGTATTCGATTCTTTCTTGTGATTTGTATGACAATGACAAGGTCCAAAGGTGAAGAAGTTTTACCTTGCGAACCAAATATTTCTATGAAGAAGTGGAAATAGAGAATTCGAGCTCAAATGGAGGAAGAGAACTTGGTCCGTAGAGTCAAAATGCTAGAGACCATGACAGATAGGTTGCATAGAAAATAAGAAGAGCTTTCAGATCTATAAAAGATGGCTTTGGTTAAGCAAGATTCCATGGACTCAGTGGTTCGAGCACTGGCCGAAAAATTTGGTATCGAAAAGAGCCATGGAGAGGAAGAATGGGAAGAATTCGGCTATACAAGATAGTTGTAACCACTTATTTACCCAAAAATCTAATTGAAATTTAATTTTTGGTATAACAAAAAAAAAACCTCCCCTTTACCAATTAGAATAACACTCATAGGAAAAATTTCATGAGTTGTTACAAATCTTCCAAATTTGAAAATAATTGCCCACTTTTGCATAGGGTCCAAATTTGAAATAAAAATGTCTATAAATACACAGGTGTATAATTAGTGCATTTCATTGTGCACCAAAATTTTTAGTACATGATATGATTATTTGAACTATTTATTTTGATATTTTTGAATGTCTTCCAAGTCTTTATTTGTTAATTGACTTGGATTTACAATCAATATTGATTTCGCCTTTATCTTCCTATCTATATATCTATCTATTGGCATATTCCATTCATTATCGTAATATCTCCCTATTGAGATATTCATTTCATCGCCATCTTCATTATATGTAGCTTCACCACCTTCATCAATATCAAATTTTTTAACTTCATCAACTTTATTTTCCTGAACCTCATTATCTTCAAAATCAACTTCACTAAGTTGATTATCATGATCTTCAACTTCAACAACTCGATCATGTTAAATCATTTGATCATTATTTGTAGGGTTATCTTCATCACTGGAGTCATCTTGATCATTTATGTCAACAACATAACTCCTTGCCCATGACGTTCATGTTACAATACTATTGTAATGAAAAACATATCTCATCTTTGGTTCACAATTTAATACAAATTGCCAATTACCTTGCCTCTCTATACAAGGATAAAAGAAGACATACATAAATCTAGTTAAAATAATTATGCATACATGATATAGACATACATATAAAAAGTTGCAAACAAAAAATAAGACCTACGTATGAAAATGTGTGCACGGAAAATGAATCACATATTTGTACAAATGAATACCTTGTCACAATGTTGAGGAAGCACATATGGCTCTTTCCCCTCAAGTAATGCTCTAGTAAAGTCGATTGATAAATCCTACTTACACTGTCCATTTTGAAAAAAATGTTATTAATGTAAGGGTACCATATATACATACATATGACAAACTAAAAACTTTAATAATCAAGTTTTACTATTTTATCTACCGTGCAAACATAATACAAATTCCCCTTAGACCAAATTCATACCATTTGCACTTTCTCAGCCGGTCTTTTGAAAAGGAACTACAACTTTGCTCTTGCCAAAGTTTTCCACATGAAAATATTTTTGATGTGACCACATTATGAAATGCTTATCACCTTCATAATGTCAAATAATTTAAGACAATATTAATATGATTTTATAAAATATGTACTTATATAAAAAAACATTTTTATGACTTGCCAAACTTTCACATCCTTGCAATATATCAAATGTTTTTTTGTGTGGTTGTCCTTGGATTAATAACATGTATATTCTCTAAATTTGAAATTATTCATTCAAGTGTAAGTTGGTCTAGCAATGGTTTTTGTAGTTGAGGAGGGTTTTTTTGTATGGATGATGTATTCTCTAACTAATCCTTTGGCTCTCATGGATAGTCTTTTCTTCTTCATATTTTTGAAGACACAACCATTTCTAAAGTATTGAAGAGTGTGGACTACTATGTGACATATTTATCAACAATTTATAATAATCAAACATGTAAATACGTAATTATTGGTTATAAACACATAGTAATCATACACCGTATATGTTTGTTATGAATTTGAAAATATACCAAGTTTCATGAATTTTCCTTTTCTAATAAGGTTGTCCTCCAGTTTTTCATTTCCTTAGTTAGCATATTGAATGTGTGAATATATGGAAATTCCTTTCCAATGTATTTTGGCACGTAGAGAAAAATGCATCCTTCCACCACAAATCCTATTAGATGTGTTAACTGCTTCACAAACCCCTTTAAGGTCTTCATGTACCTTTTTGGCCAAAAGATCCACCACATGTTAACTACACCTTCCATTTTAAGATCATCAACCAAATGCACTAAAATATGGATTTGAGAGTCCATGAAGGAGGTAGGTAATTCCTTTTCTAATTTTAAAACTTTAGCCCTAATATTTTCTCACCTACTCATTTCTTGCTTTAAATATCTCTGTGCAAGATAACCACTTATTTTGTAAACAATGTTAGACATGCAAGTTACTCTAATGTTTCTCATAGTTGAGTTATAATTGAAAGGAAATTAAAATCATATTTTTTCAATGTGTGCTGATTATTCTTGTTGGTTTCCAGTATATTCATCTTCCTTCTTATTGTACCACGTGGTGCCATGATTTATATCGTGTTTGCCTCTTTTTTATGTCCTTTCAGATATTTTTCATTATCAATATAACACAAACATTGGGGGTAAGGACATTTGATTTTGTTATCCTAATTTTTTATTTGCTCACTTGGGCCATAATGTATCCATCACTTACTTTGATTTCATATTTCCCACTTTGGAGCATATCCTTTATATGATTACACTATTTTCACCTACCCACTTGGGGGATTATAATCTTATACACTTACAATGATTGCATTTTCCCACTTGGAGGAATGCTCTCATTTCATCCTCAAGATCATACTAGTGTACCTTGCCCTCCTTAGGGCACTATCTTATTTTCAAGCCTATGTTAAGTATATCTTGCCTACCTTGGGGCATTATCCTATTTCTTCAAGCTTACACTCATTATAACTTGCCTACCATGGGGCATAATCCTATTGTGCTTAAATGAATTATATCCACCTACTTAGGGAATCCCTCTGCTATGCTCCTTATATTACATATACTTAAGCTCATATAGGGGAAAATTACATATAACATATATGCATTACACAATGATATCTATATATGTTTACATTAGAGATTTGTTTTTCCTATCTTAAGCAAGGTACACATAATCCCTTTCATTTGAGATATGTGATTCATAGCTTCATCCCACACATCAAAAGTGAGGCGTAAATACTACTATTTTTTAATCTCTAATCTCCATATTTGTGACATTTCATCACTTTCGTACATAAAAGTGAATACAAGATGATACCCAACATACCTCACTTGGCTTCATCACAAGACACCCAAAATAGAAACAAATACCTTGGTCTCAAAATGAGGCACACTCAATTAGATTCACAATCAATACATACTATAGAGGCATTCCTATCAATTTTAGTATGACCATGTGTATTTGTTCATTTATTTAATTTTCTATATTTCAACGTTGGTTATAGATTATTTATATGGACGTTTATTCCCTTGCACACGTTTCTATATGGCTATGGGAGCGCAAGTTTCTAGACACATGAGCATGGATATTAGCCACACAATCTTTATAGCCCTCCACTTAGGATAAGGTGATGTCACTTTCTTTTTAGACTTTTCTCACACTTTTGTTCTCTTACTAACTTCAAGAACTCTTGATAGATGGAGGGGTGACCATAAAAATATTCTCATGTAAGTGATTATTTGTCTTTATTTTGATATGAATGCACACAAGCACATCAAAGTAGGGCATTATGTAAATACATGATTTTGGTACAAGACTAATTAATTGCTATGGTGCTAGTGTATTTATGTCTTCATTGATTATTGGTCCAATTTAGGATCTTGTTGGTGTGTATTTGTTGTGTTGTTTGATCGTTGAATTAATCTACTTGTGTCCCTTGAGACCTTTAACTTCTTCAACCTTGTTGTGTATTACATTCTTCAATTTCTTGCCATGTTTGCCTTTATTTTATTCTCTCTCGGGTTTCTCTTTGCTCCCATGAGTTTGTCTTAGTCTTGGGTAGTGACCATATCCATATAGTTATAAATGGTCGACCACTTTCATACATGTTACAAGAATGGTCACTATGTCCTTTAATTTTGAATTCCTCGGGGTTTAGCGCCTTTCTTTATCGGCTTTTCCACCAATCGTGTCTTGACTTGCACACCACTAGGGTCCTAATTTAAACTAATAATCAATAAATACGTAAATAAATTAACACCATTAACAATTAACTAACCTTGTACCAAAATCAAATGTGTACAACTATAAAGATATAATCAATCCCATTCCCAAACATCTATCATATCTATATAAAGTTATCTACTTTAAATATAAAATTACGATTGCAAAATTAAGAACTACCTCACCAAAGCTCCAAAATGAAATTAGTAGATGGATGCATGTGAAACCACTTTGGGAATAAATAATTTGTAAAATATGTAACTCAAATGAAATGAAATGGAATAGAAGGATCATTTTCTCCTCACACACATGCATTGTACAATAATGATATAAGACATGATTACACTAAGATATGCAATCATAATTTAGTCCAAAAACTCCAAATAAAGTTTGATAGTATTTTATTTTGAATCTAAATACCCTTCTTCCTAATCAAAATTGTCCACAAAAGTAAACATGATTGTTGAGTATCCAAAGTTTCTTTCCGCAACGAACATAAAAAAATAATTTCCCCCAATTTTGTCTCATTTTGAGTTTTAATAAATTTTATGTTTTGTGGTTCTTTTCCTAGGCAGCTCAAAAGGGGAAGAAGAGTCTCATGAGCCTAATTAAAAAAGAGGCCAAAGATGTTGAAATTTAGCACAAAGACAAGTGCAAATTCTACTTAAGAGTTTTTAAAAATTTGCATTCACTTTGTGGAGTCCGGTAAACCAATTTAATGGAAATCATCGTAAGCAAAGGGTCCCTTAAACCTAATTTTAATTTAATTATCCTAACCAATCATGCGTCGCCATCATACTTGTGGGAACATACGCTAGAAAATGAAATTAAAAGCGAAAAAGAATTATTTGAAAAATGCACCTGTCTCCGCTAAAGAAGCCGAGATTAGAGTATTTAAACGGTAAACCAATTACAAGAGTTTTTTGACTAGTCTTGCGGAAAGAATGATACGAGGTGGGGTCCTCCTTTTAAAAAAGCCAGTTTAATTTGCCTTATTGATAACTAAATTTCTGTGCAACAAAAGTAGACGGGGTAATCCATGTGCAAATATTGAATTTCAGGGTCTTTATTTTGGTAAAATATTTGGAATTAGAAATTCCCTTGATAATGACTAAGGCAGTTGTTCGCAACAATCATGCCAAAACGGTCATTACACATAGCATCCATATTACTCTAGGTGTGAAATAAAGTTGTCCACTTTCACCTAGAATATTTGTATTGACCAAGTAGAGAATCTTATCTCCAAACCTTTAGGTGACATGTGTGGTTATAGTCTCTTTTAAATCTACATCACAATAAAATTATTATTTACAAATGATATTATTTTGGTATCACACTCATTTATAGGTCTTTAAAATCAACTTGATGTTTTGAGAAAAAATGTGATAGAAATTACCTTAAGTAAATCTTGTAAAGACAAAAGTTATGATATTCACTATAACCGAGAAAGTGACATCTATTAACATACAAATCACAAAGGGTTGAGGTGGTGTATTCTTACATCTACTTCGACCGAGTATTTTCTAGACCTCCGTTTAGCCTTGTACTTGCAATAGAAGTGAGAATTAACAAAGGAATCATTGCCATCCTTGGAAAGCATGTTTTCGACTTCAATAGTAAAATACCCGATTCATCATGTCCATACAAATTAGTTACTCCCACATTTATGCATGGATGCAAGGTTTGGGGCCCATGCTTGATACATAATGATTTCAAGTGCATGGAAAGCATCCTCATCTCCAAGCTATCAAAGCACATTCGAAGGCTCAAAAATCAATTTCTCACATAATTATTATATCAGTGCTTAGGGTACATTCTATCTCTGCCTTGTTAATTTTTCACCTTATCTTGTTATGTTACATAGGATCTAATGCATGGTTGATGCTTATATTGGTCAAAATAAGTATCCATATTTGGCACTTTAATCCTATATGTAGCCTATTGAATAAGGATGCAAATCTTGTCGGAATTATGGAGTATGACTCTCCTCCAAAAGGTATATATTGATATAAAAAATATCCCCCTTCTTGGGTTTTCTATCAATTTTCCTCAGCTCCCTAAATAAGAAGTAAAAAGATATATTCGTAGAGATATTAATGAATCTCATTTAAAATTTACATTGATAAATTTAAAGGATCCATTTACACCAAAGGTTCTTCATTATTTCTAATTTTATTTGTGCTTCCACGAGGATTGAATTTGAAAGTTCCCGAATACTTGAAGAATATGTCGCCATCATACTTAGGGATTGTAAACACCTAAATTTGGTAATTAGTTATTTGATATTATTGATTTGTCTTATATCCCTTAACCATGGCTTGCACGCACAAAAAAATCTTAAACACAATATTCCACCCTCCCAAGGCTTGTAAATGTAGTCACAAAATCATGCACTTTAGACATGTATTTACCCCAGTCTCATACTACTATTTATAAGGTTCTTGAGTGAAGAAAGTACTAATTAACCCCCGTCCTTTTGGCCATCTTGTTTATTTTTAGTTCGTAATTTGCAACCTATTGCACTCATATGCCCAACCATTTCCAGACATCCCACGTTATTTTAGCCATTGTTGCTTATATGTCTACCATCAATCCTAATGTCCTAGCACAGATTCTAGAAAAAACACAAGTTACTCCATCTAACCACATAGTTGCAATTCCTCCCATTGCTGAATCACAAGACGTTTTTCATTCGCATTCGCTCATTAATTCTCCCACATTATATATAGATGACTCTCCTAATACAATTTTTGTTCCTACATCCCCACCTTATGCTCATAGATCACAAGCCCTTGAAACTCCACATGACTCTGACACCACTATTTATATGGTTGATATGGTTCCTCCTACTTCATCCTCGGCCCCTGATATCACGAATGCTATGATACTTTATACGGGGTCTACTCCAAAATGTTCCCTTGCTTTACCTATCCCTCCATCACCAGAACTTGTGGACAAACCACCTCACTCATCACCATTTGTGGGTGCCATTTGTATGCTAGATGTAGTTCCTTCTATGCTGCTTGTTTCTACTACTGCTATTATTCCATATTAGGGGCTTTTCCAATCCACAGACGTCGCTTTATCATCCACACCTCCACCAGCATCACCATTAGTACACCCATCATTCATTTGTACTCTCTTCATGGATGATTCTTATTGGGAGCACATATCGCTTTATACTTCTTGCAAAGCCACTATATGTTCACACGACGGTTTCCTTCAGCTTGGTTTTTCCTTCGAAGATCTCCATTATCCTTATACGATCCACATTTATATCATGGATCTATTTTTCTCACTACTGCATATGGAATTCATGTTTTTCATCTTGTTGTTCACCTTGCACGTTATTATAGTTCCTCTCCACTTACTCTCGACCAATCTTAGTTAGATTATTTTGGAGGCACACTTGATCTTGGTCATATTGATATAGCTTTTCCTATGCCATTTGGTACTATGCACATTTGCAATAGCTCTTTTCTTTGTTACTCACACCCAATTTTACTATTTGGTTTACTCACGAGTGTCCACTTCCTCCCTTTACAGATGAACAATACGCCATGACAATGTATAACTTGCGTATTCTCGGTTATTTGAATGAATATCTAAAGAGTATTGCTTATTAGGTTTCCCACACTAATCAATATGATTTCGACAATGAAAATAATGGTCTTTAAGATGATCTTACTTGACCAATTCTTTCATATATATCCTGGGGGGCATCACACCTAATATTCCCCCCCCTCATTTCTATCATCGCTGAATAGTACTACATCACACTTTTAGTACCTATCATCTTTGCATTGTCCTCATACACACTGACATCGTCACTGCCCGATGACACACTCCTGTGTTTCGGTTCACACTTGACTGTTGAGGGATTATTACTACCACACTTAACCCCACACTACACCATAAGCATTACACATTACACTTCATCACACATTACACGTTATATAACATTTGGTCATTTGCATCTCTTCACCTCATACATCTTGATATTTGCATACATCTACATACCATACATACTACGCCGCATATTTTCCCACATATTCTACTAGTCTTCATCATATAGGAGTCTAACATTACATTCATATTTTATCTACATACCTTACATATCACTCTATGCATTACACCTTACACATTCTACACATCTCGCATTAACATTTTACACATAACATATTTACACATTCTACACATTACATCCTTGCATATACCACTCATCATATGGTCAGATTTTATCCTTACATATACTACATTATCTTCTACGCGTTGCACTCACTACCCGATGACACACTTTAGTTCATCGGTCGATACTCGGCTGCTGAGGATTTACAAATCAAATGGACACTACACTCATCACATGTTTAATATTCTACCTTTCATCACGAGACATTACTAGCTTAGTGACATACGCTTTATACTAAATCATCACCTATTTTATCATCTTGTAGTGGTATACACCTTAGGTTACATCACCAATCCCTACTATTCATCTTGTAGTGATATACGCTTTAGGCTAAATCGTCACCTATTCTATCATTTTCTAATCGTTTACACCTCATTTATATCACCACACCCTCCTTACATTTTGTACCTATATACACTTAGTGTTAAATCATCACTCATATGTTCATCTTATAGTCATATACACTTAGGCTAAATCATCACTCCATATTTCATCTCAGCGTGGTATACGCTTAGGCAATAAGGTCCACACACATCTATTCTACATATCGCACATCATCACCACTACACATATACACATTTCCTCATAGTGCACTAGGCACAATACACACTACTCGACCATTTCTCGACAACGCACTCTCGTTTATGGTTCATTCTTGATTGCTGAGGTGAAAAACATAATGAACCTTACTACATACATTTTCATCCACTTGGGGGGCACGCAACTCCTATCACTCCATATTGCATTCCATTGCATCCATAACATAGTACATACTATGGTTGCTTATACTCTTGCTTACTTTTGCTTGTTCATGGGCACTTTATTACGCATGCTATTTTGATTACTTGTATGTCATTTATCTATACTATCTACACATGCGCTATAATTTAGCTTGAGCAATTTAAATACTTAAATTACACTAATTATACCTCTTTCCTACAAATTGACGACATATCGTCAATAGTGCTCATCTTCTCTCACTATCATCATTAATTAATTACATTACTGTTAATTAACAACCTAAGTCTTTCTATTCATTACAAATACCTAATAATTAACGACCTTCTATCTATTAATTAATCCTTCCTTCTATCTAGACTAATTAATTATTATTAATTAATTAGCTTCCCCTTTCATTAAATCAATAAATCATTATTTAGTTGATTAATTCCCTTCTATAGTCTAAATCATGCTAATATTCCTCTAAAAAGCTTTTATAAGCTTGCACACCTATTAATTAATCACTTTGGTTAATTAATAAACCCCCTTTATCCCCATGAGTCACTAAAGGAAAAATTAAACTCTCCTAAAGTTAACTCAACCCTTTCTAAACCCCCCTTATCCACAACTAACTCAACATCTCTATTATCCCACATACAAAGGGATGTAGAGATTCCTCTATCCATTGGGCTATATAAAGAGCCCTCCTCCTACCTTTACACCTACACCTACTCCTTGAAAAACAAAAGTGAGCATATAGTAAATACACTATAGCCATTTTGTCATCTTTGAGCATTTCTCCATTAGAGTGGAGCTAATCATCATCCTTTTGCATTCCAACAATCAAGTTAGTGTTGTGAAGAAAAATGGAGTTAATCAAGAAAGGCCTAATAAGCCATGGCTTGATGAACCTCCATATTTGATCATCTTGGATCAAGCAACCACTAATCTCCTTTTGATAGCTAAAAGATCTACATAGGTCTAGTTTTATTAATTTAGCTTTCTAAAAGAGTAGAGTAATAATGTTAATATGTTAGCTTGAGGTTTTGCTTTCAAGATTCTAATGCATAGTATTGATGATTGTTACTTGTTTAGCTCTTAGCATGATGGTGTTTTGATTTCAATTTAGCTTTGTTGTAGGACTACTAGGTGTTAGTTCTAATTTTCTTAACTTAGCTAAACTAAACCATGCACACATTTGGCACGCCCGGTGGGACCGGATCCTTTGTCCCTTAGCATTTTAGCTCATATTGTGTTGTTTTTGGCTAACCCCTTTCTATGCACATATGTAATGTGATTTTTATGATTTTTGATATACTTATATGTGTGAGATCTTATTGAGAGCTTTCATTTTGATGGGTTGTTATCAATTTTGAACTAACATACTAAAATTTGGAACATTTTGTACTTGTTTATGTCATTTGGCCCTATTTTGATACATCATAATGGGTACATTTTCTTTGCAGGAGACCTAGGTACACCAAACCACACTAGGCACGCTAACCCATGCACATGTACAACATCTAGCGCATGCACACACTGCTATCATATTATACCTTCACTACAGTCAGAAACTTTGTCAGGCTAGCGCAGGTGCCCATATCCTAGTGCAAAGCACCCATAACCTAGCGCACACCACCTCTCTGTTAGCGCACACACTCTATGTTTTCAATGCTGGCACATGCACCTATATCGTAGCACATACATCTTTAATGGCTGGTGTAGGCATCTCTTGGGTGGCACATACCCTGTTTAGTTTCCTACTCTATTTTACTCTGTTGGCGCACACGCCTATACCTTAGCACATACACCCACATCTTAGTGCATATGCCTCTCGGGTAGCGCAGGTACACTGTGAATCTGAATAACACAGAGGGGCGCATCCACCCTAACCCATGTGCACATGCCTAAACCTGCGCGCAGGTGCTTCAGTTTGAATTAACCTGCATATTTCAGTTTCCTCAAATCTTGTATGTTAAAGTGCTAACTTCTTTGTAGGTTTTATTTGACTAATGCTTATTTCTGCAGGGTATGTTTACATGCTTTTGCTAGACTAGATAAACTTTGCATGCTTGCTTGTAAGAGTAAGGTCATGTATGCTCTTCCCTCGCATCCTTTGGGGCGATCTTGGGAATCAGAAATGATTCTTAGGTCTTTTGGCACTTTGAAAATGTTGAATGTCCAAAATTGAGTAGCAAAGATAAATTGGTCACGTGTTTGAATTAATTGTTTCCATTTGTTAAACTCTTGGATTTAAAAAATGTCACGTATGCTCTTCTCTTGCGTCTTTGGATGATCTTGAGAATCAAAAATGATGTTTATTCATCTTTATGGAAAATTACTAATCCATTGTGTAGAACCAAACACATGCTTGTCAAAGAAAGGTGGAGTCGAAACAAAACCAAACTACTAATACAATTTCCATGTAGGTTTCCAAAAGGTGTTCAAGCAAACCACATCAAATTAAACAAGATAAAAAGCACACCACATTCAAAACATTGTATTTGTAGGTTCAGATAAGGGTACGTGTCCCATCTGCTTAAAACTAGGACATAACCCCTTTGGCATAAGCCTTAAGCTACAACAATGGGGGTGGTCCTAGGAACCCCAAAGTAGTCCATGCAAGAGGGAACCTTGTGGATGAAACGGGAAGTGCTCCGCACAACCTACTTGACTAGTTGTTCCTTGTGAGTTAGCGTTACCGGTTGTCTGTATGGCGACCCCAGTGATAGTACATGTGGACTGCACTAGTTGCCCACTGTGCTTGAAGGGGGTAAAGTAAAGCCGAGATACTCTGCAAATTAGTCATTGTGACTTTTTGGGTAAATCGAGCTCGCTTAAGACAACTTTGTAACACCTAGTTGAGAGAACCACCTAGGAAGATATCTTTGACCAGGAGCCAACTTTGACCATTTCAAAATAGTTTTGAGTTGTGAGCCATTGTTCATCACGAAATGTGGGAAGCGTTACTTTTGCTTAGTTTTTTCACTTACCCTAAGGTAAGGCGAAACTCTGCCGAAGTAAGGCCAACATTTTTCACCACCAATTGATCTACTTCCTTCACTTTCTTTTGACACTTTGTTGATCAAAAGAAGAGTGACTACCTTTGCATTATCAATTGATTGTTTCTACCACTTTTTTGTCCTGTTTACACCCATCCATGTTTGCGGCTGGGTTAGTTAAATGTCTAAAGTGTGTAGAGACGTTTTCACATCATTGGTAGCCTTTGTGATCTTGATACCCAAGTCAGGATCGTCATCATAGTTAGGCTTGATTCATCATCTTGAACTTCCTCGGAAAGGTTACCTTGTTTATATCGTATCACTACAATTTTGATATTTACGTCTTGTTTCTTGTAAACTTGACCTAAATATCTACATTGTAAGGTTACGTTATACACATTTTAACAATTCTTAGTTATACTATAAGCTTTTTAGTTTGATTCCATTACTACCTCGATTTTGAAAAGTGCTACGTGTTACCACTTGTGTGTGTTATATCAATATCATCTTGATATCAATACCTTACTTTCTCGCAAAGTTTGGTTAACATATCTTGGTGACATTGTTGTGTCACTCACAATCGTAACTCACACTTTTTGAGATATAGGTATTAATTGAATTTGGGCTTGCTTCTAGTATACCTTGTTAGGAGGTCACATTAACTTCTTGTTATTACTTACACCTTGTTCATGTCTTTGAACTCGACATAAGTAGGGACATCTTGTTAATTATCTTACAACATCGACTACCTTTTTGAAACAAACCTAGGAAGTACTTCATTCGATTGATAGGCTTGATACCAAACATTGCATCACTATTGACTTACGCATTTTTAGGCCATCACTTTATCACATTGGTACTTTAACATTCATTATACTCATTCAATTCTTGACATTCTTTTTACATTTCACTTAGGTTTGATAGAAAATATTTGAACACATTCACAGATACCTTAGTGAAACTATTGCACATCATGGCTCCTAAAACAAGATTAGGACTCAAAAGGCAGGCTTTGGAAACCAGACAAGCACAAACTTGGGAAGCCTCAAACAAACAAGGGTCAAACCCTTTTATTGGCCATGATCTTGGGCCTTTATTCTCCATGGAAAAAGAGGTAGAAGAAATGATAGATCATAGTGGTGACGAGTTGGAATCCCCACATGTGGATTTTGACTTCGACCCCACCTTGTTAGATGAATTCCTTTTTAGAAACAAGGATAGGGTGTTGGCATGAGTTGTAGAATTGGGAGCCAAAATGCCTATTGAACAAGAAACAATCCCACCTACAAATGATGCTAATGAAGAGGAGCAACCCCTTATTAATATGGATGATATCTTAATGCATGGGCATGCTTCTACTTCTAATGTAGGAAATGATAATGTGGTGGGATATATAATACCTTTCCTTAAAGTACCACGTAAAGTCAGGATAGAACACAAAATGTTGAACAACCTCCGCAACATGAAGAAGAAGAGGAACCTTTTGAAGAAGAAGTTACTATTCAACAACAAATTAGCAACCTTAGTCGACAATTAGCCTTGTTAACATCTCATGTGCAAAAAGAAACAAACAAGAATATACAAAAGACAAAACCTAAGGTCAAAATTAGTGAACTTCAACTGGACAATCAAGGAGAAGACAATATGGAACATCATCATGTATATATCCCTACTTCTCCTACCAAATAACAATTACTCACTCAAGAAATGCAATCCATGAAAGTGACACTTACAAGCCTCCAAGAGAGCACTGTGGGGAATAGCAGAAAATATCAATATGAAGAGCTATGTCCTTATCCATTTGACAAAACTATGACACTTCAACCTTTCCCTAAAAAGTTTGACATGCCAAAATTTGACAAATACAGAGGGAAGGGTGACCCACGAGACCATGTAAAATATTTTTATATGGCATGCCAAGAAGTGGCCTACAATGACAACTACCTCATACGGATTTTTCCAAAATTCTAGGGGGCCAAGCCTTAGAATGGTTTACTTGCTTACCTCGGGGGTCTATTTTTACATGGCCCAAACTAGCATAAATATTTGTACAACATTTCTTGTACAATATAGAAAGTGACATAACCATGGCAGACTTGTGTGGCACTAAACAACATCCCAACGAAACATTTTCTAGCTTCCTACAAAGATGGAGAGGGATAGCTAGTCGCTTCCCCTGTACATTCCCTGAAAAGTAGCTTGTGAGTATCTTTGTGCCCAATCTAAATCCAGACATCACTTTCCACCTTCAAATGCATTGTGTTCACACTTTCGAGGAGGTTATTGAAAAGGGAATTCAAATAGAGAAAGCCCTTATTGCCAAAGGAACTCTTAAATCACACTCTAAGGATAACCAAAGCATTAAACCTACGGAAAAGCCAAAATATTCAACAAAAATAAGAACGTGGTGGGAGACGGAATCACAGATTCCAAATGCATGCAAACGGTTCAAACCGGTCAACCTTTTAAATTGACCAAAGGACCTATTCAACCACCACCTAAACATAGAATGTTCACTCCTCTCAATGAGCCTTTGTCGGTCATATTGAAACAATTGGATGCAGCTCACATGGTGACTTATCCCATGACACAACCCTTTGATGACAATGCTCCAAAACCATCATGGTACAAAGAGCATGACTATTGTGAATTACATCGTGTCAAGGGACACAAAACAGACAAATGTCTATGACTTCATCACTACATCCAAGACCTCATCGACAATGGGGAGATAGAAGTGGAAACCCTGGAAAAAAATCAGACACCTAATGAAAAGATGGGGATATACAAAGAACCATTCCCTAAACATGGTAAGTCAGAGGAGCCAAAGCCAGATCGAGGAGAGTCATCCCAGAGTTATAAAGTGGTGAATTATCTATATACCAAGAAGGATAATAATCATTATGATTCACTCATTGGATGTATCTGTTCTCCTAGTGACCATGTGAACACCATTCGGATCAAGGGAAAGGATTGTGCTATGGTAACAAGGCGTGCCCGCCTCATGATTCTTGAACCCTCTCTTGAACCCACAAAATGGTAGGTACAACCTTTTAGAACAACTTGAGAAGACATCTGCCAAGATTTCAATCTTGGATCTCCTCAAAATATCAAATGTACATAAGGACATTTTATACAAAACTCTTCAGGGGTCAGGAGTGCCACTAGAAGTAGATCCTACGCATCTTCAGGCTACGGTAGCCAATATTGTACCAACTGAGCACATTTCCTTTAATCATAGGGAGATCCCTATTGAAGATCCAACGCATAATCTCCCCTTGTATATTGAGGTATTCGTTACCCACCGAAAGATAAAATGAGTGCTTGTGGACAACGGATCAGGATTGAATATATGCACATTGAAATTAGTTAAGCAATTGGGACATACCGAAGAAGACCTCGAGTCCCATATCATTACCATAACCGCTTACGACAACATGGAAAAGAGAGTTCAGCTGGCACAATCACATTACCCATGGAAGTCAGACCCACTTGTCATCACACGAAGTTTCATGTCCTGGACTTGGAACTCCCATACAATATGCTTCTAGGCCGACCATGGATTCATGCCATGCAGGCCATGCCATCAACATTCCATCAATGCATCAAACTAAAACATGAGGGACACACTATCACGATACAAGGAGATCCAGAGCCCTTCGATCACTAGCAGAGCTCTCAATAGTTTTATGCGTAAGGGTGCCTATATGTGTCCCTCTGTTGATATAGTTGTTCCTCTTCAATTTGAAGCCATGGAGTCCCGAGTAGATTCAGATTCCCTCAGTTTTGCACCGTGATGCCTCTACATAAACTTCCCCTTTTGATTCATGGGAGATGAAGGTTCTGGAATACGGTTGTGGGGAGTATAATGTGCAACAAGCTCTTTTAGTTTCAGACCTCTCATTGTCACCTAAAACTAGAGGCCGACCCAACTATCATTTCAGATGGCCTAGAGATGAGTGAACTATTGGGTCATTTTTACTTGGAGGGTTGTGGTTGAAGAGAAATTGTTGGATCCACCTACGACTTGGGTCCCAAAAGATACTCAACCAACTTGCTACCAAATCCCTGAGTATGAGAAGTCTAGCCGAATGATGTATTCCATGGGCTACAAAGGTCTAGGATGCGGAAGGAATGAGCAAGGACTATCGAGAACCAGTTCCTCTCCCACATTTTAAGATGGAAAGGTACGACATCATACATTTGACCCTATGGATCACACCCCAATGATCAAGATGCCACCTATTCTGAGCGTGAAGATAGCTCTGACTATTTAGACAACGATACAGATTCCCACTGTAGCCAATACGAGGATCTTACCTCCATGAACCTGTTCATGAATACCATTGTCCTCACCATAACCCCTACTGAACCTAAAATTGACCTTGTTTACCCTTTCCTTGTCGAATGGGACCAACAACATCATGTGCTGCTAGATCTCTTTGAAAATGATGAATCCATTTCAGAATTCATGGGCATTCAGGATACAAT
This sequence comes from Taxus chinensis, assembly GCA_019776745.2. Classification (NCBI taxonomy): domain Eukaryota; kingdom Viridiplantae; phylum Streptophyta; class Pinopsida; order Cupressales; family Taxaceae; genus Taxus; species Taxus chinensis. Next base: position 905,784,542 of record CM034147.1, on the reverse strand, counting down.
CCCCATTGGAGATCACAAAAAGGGTTTCTACATTGACTTAGATACTTGCGCCTACTTCGGAGAGGAAGCTGAGCTTCATGGTCAGCAAAATTTAAGAAAAAGCGAGGGAAAAAGTTCCAATGAAAAGCCTCAGCAAAAAGTCAAAGTCTAAGTCAAGTTGCACAGTGAAAACCTCTTTGAGGCGCTGGCTGACAAACAAGTACAAAAATCAATGGACAAGAAAAGTGACCATGCCAAGGGTGAAAATATCATAGAGACACCCTTGGAAGAAGATCTCAACCTTCCTCCTGATCCTACGCGTATGGAGGATTTGTCAACAATTACTAGTAGAAGAGACCATTGATGTAAACATTGGCATGGAAGATGACCCAAAAATGGTCAAGTTGGGAGCTTCACTCTCAGCATGAGAACAAAAAACATTCACCATGCTTTTGTGGGAATTTATAGATGTGTTCGCATGGTCCTATAAGGATATGTTGGGCTTGGATCTGACTTTGGTAGTGCACAACTTAGTTGTACCACCAGATGCCAAGCCCATCAAGCAAAAGCTCAGAAAGATGCACCCGAGGGTGGCTCTCCTAGTTAAGGAAGAGTTAGAAAGATTTCTCATGGAAGGATTCATTCGACCCATTGATTACTCTGAATGGATATCAAATATCGTCCCTGTACAGAAGAAGCCTGTTGGGATCAGAATTTATACTGATTTCAGAGACATAAATAAGGCATGCCCAAAGGATGATTTTCCATTGCCTAATATCAATATGATTGTTGATTCAACTGCAGGATATGAAATGCTATCTCTTATGGATGGATTTTTAGGCTATAATCAGATCAAGATAGCCAACGAAGATCAACACAAGATGGCCTTCACAACTCCTTGGGGTACTTTCTATTATCAGGTAATGCCATTTGGCCTTAAAAATGTAGGAGCAACCTATCAAAGGGTGATGGCGGTGATTTTCCATGATATGATCCATGACATCATGGAAGACTATGTGGATGATATCCTCAGGAAATCCAAGACAAGGGTAGATCACCCTGATATTTTGTGGCGTATCTTCGAACGCCTGCATGGGAGTACAAGGTCCGTTTGAACCCAAAGAAATGTGTGTTTGGTGTGTTGTCAGGAAAGTTACTCGGTTTCATTATATCATGAAGAGGGATTGAGGTAGACCCAACTAAAGTTACTGCTATTACTGAAATGCCTCCTCCCAAAAACATTAAACAACTATGCAGCTTGCAGGGAAAGATACAAGCTATTCATCATTTCATTTCCCAACTTTTCGAAAAATGTCATTCATTCACTCATCTACTAAAAAAGGATGTTACCTTTATCTGGGGACCAGAGCAACAACATGGCTTTCACCTTGCTTAAGTAGTACTTAGCCAATCCACCTGTCCTCATGCCTCCAACCCTTGGTGAGCCACTTCTACTATATATTTCTTCCACACAATTCACTATTGGTGCATTGCTAGCCCAGTATGACCTCAGACCACAAAGAAAAAGTTGTGTACTATCTCAGTCGTACTCTCATTGCTTATGAGCTCAACTACCCTCAGATTGAAAAATCTTGTTTGGCTTGTAGTTTTTACCTTCCAAAAACTTCACCATTACCTGTTAAATACTAAAACCAAGCTTATATCAAAAGTTGACCTGCACTCAAATACCTATTGTCTAAAACCCTCCCTTACAATGGTAGAATGGCTAACTGGATCATTCTGCTGAGTGAATTTGACATCGAGTTTGTGCACCAAAATTCGGTCAAGGGACATGTACTTGCTGATCAGTTAGCAGAAGCACCTTTACAAGGAACAAAACCTGTGAATTTGGATCTGCCAGATGCTTCATTAATGTACATTGAGGAATCCGTCATGTGGCAGGTGCACTTTGATGGATCTTTTACTTTTCATGGTTCAGGGGCAGGTGTTGTACTAATTACTCCTTCTGGCGACCCCATACCTCAAGTATTTTCGCCTTAGTTTTCCTTGCACGAATAATATTGCAGAGTATGAGGCGCTCATCACTGGGATGAAGCTCGCAATCAAATGGGACATTCATCATGTTAAGATCATTGGTGACTCGCAATTAATCATCAAACAAGTCAATGATGAGTACAAAGTCAAGGATGAGAAGCTCATCCCTTACAAGAAGTTGGTCGAAAAATTTGAAAGAGTATTTGTGCACATCACATTTGAATAGATTCCAAGAGCAAAAAATAAATCTGCAGACGCTATGGCAACTGTAGGTTCTATGTTACGCATTCCACCAGAAAGCAATGATATGCCTTTATTTGTTGAAAATCTACGCCAGCCTATGTATGACATGCCAGAATCTTATCTGGCTTGTGATGTTGTTGGTCCCAATTCCCCATGGTATGAGCCCATCTTCACTTACCTTAAAGACAACACGTTCCCTCCTGGGATCTCCCGTTCTGAAAAACAAATCCTTATCCGCCAGATAGCCTCGTTATACCCTCTTAGGAGGTACGCTCTATCATCGTGACTACGATGGGAATTTGTTACGTTGTCTCGATACAAACAGAGTCAATCTAAGTGATTAAAGAGGTGCACGAAGGGATGTGTGGGTCCCACACAAACAGTGATGGTTCTAGCCAAGAAATTGTTGAGAGTAGGCTACTATTGGCATACTATGGAAACTGAAACTACTTGTAACTATGTAAGGAAATGTGTATTATGTCAAAAAGTATGGAGAATTTCATCCATGCACCATCACAGCCATTGCAAACCCGTCAAGACCCCATGGCCATTTTCTAAATGGGGACTTGACTTAATAAGGCAAGCGTACCCCTACTTCATCTGATGGCTACACCCACATCATTATACACTACTGACTATTGTACCAAATGGGTGGAAGTTGTCCCTTTGACCTACGTAATGGGGGCTCAGATCTCAAAGTTCATCATGAACCATCTTATTTACTCGGTATGGAATTCTATGCAGCCATAGTTACTGACAACAAAAAATCATTCAAGAACAAGACCATGAAAGATCTCTGTCATCGGTTTCAAATAAGATTAAAGTGGTCTACACCATATTACCCACAAGGAAATGGACAGGCCAAGGCCATTAACAAGACTTTGGTTCGAATCATGGAAAAGATGGTAAGTAAGACATGTCACAATTGGCATTTGCAAATCCACCCAACTCTTTGGGCTTACATGACCTCTATTCGCACTTCTAGTGGTGCGACACCCTATTCCCTGGTTTTTGGAACAGAGTCTATCATCCTGTTAGAAATCGAGCTTCCCTCCCTACGAATTTCTCTTAGGGATTATCTGGACAAGGATGAATCAAAACAAAGTCTTTCAAAATTACAAAAAAAGGACCATACCTCGTTAGTTTGAGGCTGAAGATTTGGTCATGAAATAAAATCAGTTCAACACAAGGGTAAAAAGAGAGAAGAAAGGCAAGTTCGAACCACATTGGTTAGGACCTTACGTCATTGTGGCCAAGTATGGCACAAGAGCAGACAAACTTTCCCATCCTAATGGTGATGAGCTCCATGAACCTATGAATGCCATAAACATGGTGCATAAATTAGAAAAGCATATAACCGCTACATTACTAGCTATCTATGCACTTTACATTACTTGCTTATACACCCTTTTGACATACTAACTATCTTTCTAACATGTTAATAGGTGCATCATGTGCAAATTTTTTTATGCAGATATTAGTTTCCATACTTGTTTGTTATATTGTCTATTATTCTTTGTGAGCTTTGCCCTATGTTTACTGTGCACACTTGTTTATTGTTTGCGGCCATGATGGCCTTGCATGTCTTGTAACATCATGAGTGATTTCCCATGTTTTGCATCTCGCTTTATGCAACTTACTTGTCTTATTGCGTGCTTACATTAATTTTATTGGTATCTTACACATTGTTTCCATAGCTTATACATTGTTTTCTACATGCATGTGTGATTACACTTGTCTTTGGCTAGCCTTCTTGTTTGTGTGATCCTTGGTTTCTACCAAGTTGTTTCCAGCATTACAGCATACATGCGGTTGGCCCTCTTTTGGGGCCACATTCTCCTATCAGTGATGTCACATGTGCCCCCAAAGAGGGGGGCATCATTTGGGGGTTTTTACATACTAAGACAAATATTCTACACCATTTCGATTCAATTACATTCAACAAGTGGGTTTAGACCAGTCTACAAACCCCATACATAATGGCTTTTATAGAACATGGTTTCTTTAGCATTTTGGGAAACAATTACATGCTTGGAGCTTCTAGTGGGTGTACCTCTCTACACTACTTTGGCCAGTGACGTCGGATCGCCCAAAAAACTAGAACTTACAGAGATATCTACTACACATTCAAGGAATAAGTTAGAGCTTGGAGGACACAGAGCATTTCCTCCCTACACTTCTTCAGCCTATGGCACGAGATCGCACAAAAAACTCACAGTACATGATATCCTCTCTCTCTCTCTCTCTCTCTCTCTCTCTCTCTCTCTCTCTCTCTCTCTCTCGCGACATGGATCGGGTGCACATGTTACATTTACATTTACATTTACATTTTCCATTCACATTTGCATATTTTACATTTACATACACATGCGTCTTTTACATAGCAGGTTTACACTTACATACATACATATTTGACTACTTGATCGTTTTCTCCTTGTAGGTCCAGTCGAATGAGAAAAAAGATGTCAAATGGGGGCAAAATAAAACAACAAGCGACAACAATAACTTCAACAAAAACACATCATGACAATACATTCTTTACCAACCATATAGGTACACTACACACTACAACAGCTACACCCACGTTCCGCCCTAGGTTCACTCTCATCACTTTTTCTTTGCACATTTTTCATCTTTAGTTTCCATGCTCTTCCATCTTTTTGTCATTCCATGCTTTGTCTTGTCCTTTAAAAACGCCTTCTTCATCACTCTACATTGGTATCAGGTATGCATCTCTATCTACTTTATGTTATCGAGATTTCCGCTCACTAACATAAAGTGGGGGAAAAATGTAGTCACAAAATCATGCACTTTAGACATTTATTTATCCTAGTCTCATATTACTATTTATAAGGTTCTCGAGGGAATAAAGTACTAATTAACCCTCATCCTTTGGCCATCTTGTTTTATTTTATTTCATCATTATGAACCCCTTGCACCCATATGCCTATTCAGATTTTTTCATCCCGCATTATTTTAGCCTCAATTGGAGCACCCAGATTAGTATTGGGGCATCCATGGGCATCTTGGGCCCACCATGGGCACCCTGATCCTTCTAGAACTTTCCCTCCTCTTTTTTGGCTCTTTCTATCCATTTAACATCTTTATCTTTCTTTTTTGGGGTTAATTACGAAATTAAACCAAGATAACCCTATAAATATAAAGTTATGAAACCATAATGAGGGACCTAGCATCAATTACTATTATCAATCCATCTAGAGTTTCATCCATCTATTACATTAGAGATCACTTGCATCCACATAGCTCCATCATCAAGGCACAAGGATAGGACATGTGCATCACACTTCATAGGGGGAGGGATTCTATTCCATGCACACATTCTATTACATTTTCTACACATACTTATTGTTCACTACTTCACAAAGTGTGACGGGCATAAGAGAAACCTAGGGCATGTTCACACACACTTGCACATAGAACTATATCAGATCTGAGATGTAGTGAAACACTTAATTAGTGAGTACACCATTGTGGAAGTTGAGGTTAATCCGACCCCTTCATATGAATTTTTAATTTTTAGGGTTTGATGCTTGTCTTGGGGTCTTGCAGGTATTTCATCCATCTTGAGTTATTGGCAACATCCGGCACGGGACAACGATGTTGATAAGACAAAAATCAATGGTTTCAAATCACCTTTCAGACCTGTGAAGATCATATTCAAAGCTTTTATGTAGACAAGGGCATCCAGATTTCATACCAGAGTGCCCACCATTGCCCCAGTCCTTCTTTAGGTACTCCAATCCAACTAGATCCCCCAGCTTCATCCTTTTTGGCACTCCTGCACAGTCATTGCATGCCTACTCCTAATTTTTCCAGTACATCCTCTGTGACACACTCCCGCCACTCATCAGTTGAATCAACTGAGTTCTTTCCTCTCCCATCTTAGTATTATCTACTTACTACATTTTATTTCCTATTAGCTTAGATTATATTGTTTCAATTACTACATTTAGTTTAGTTTGTGTGTGTATGTCCTCCTATATTAGATTAACTACTCCCTTATTCTACTACTAATTAGTTAATTTTAGATTAATTGGAGATGAGGAAGAGCCATCGCATGTAATTATTAATAAAAGAATGATATACTTCTGTCAAACATGTCCATAAGTTTAAACTTATAATGTTCCAACTATCATGGGCACTAGTCTTGGATAGCATCGTTGCATGAGTTTTGAACATGTTAAAGACTATTTTTCCATATTGGCCTTTAGAGAGTCATGAATTTCTTGAGTTGTATCTTATTTCCAGGATCCTGAGGATGTGAACTAAATATGCTCTGTGATCACATAACTTTGGAGTTGAGTGTCAAAGTGAATTAGACAGACCCATGTGATTCTGTGAGGTCATTCTCAAGACCTCCGTTTGAAAATAATTTTGAAGTCTAATGCATAATTAATTCCCTAGTGATCCCAAAATCATATGGGAAGACGATAGGAATGATGTTTTTACAAGTCTGAAGCACTCTAAACCAGGCTTAAGACTCATATCATTCCTTATTTTTAGAGAATTTTGAGGCCAAGATAAAGCACTATCAAGTATTTACACACCAAAGTGTACTTTCAAGGGTGGTTCTACTGTAATGAATATATTATTGACCAACACTCTATTAGAGCACTGTATGCAAGCACTAATGTTGGGTACATCACATATTGATATCTACTCATTAACTAGGTATTGTTATTGAGGAAATCAAGGAACAGATATAGATACAGGTAACCCCAAAGACCTAACTGTGATAGTATACTTTTTTTCCACGTAGCATTGAGAGTAAAAAAATTGCATTGAGCTTAGGGTTCTTTCTTCATGAGACACGAATTGTAGCTGCTAGCATAGAATCCAAGAAAGGGATTGGCCACCAAGGACAGTCCAACTCCATATAAAATATTATCCCTTGCTAATGAGAAATATCTCATTTGAGTGCTAGTAGCATTTGAAGCCTATCGGGCTTGATCATTACAGGAGCATCCAAGTTAGGGTTATGGTAAGAAGATAAGGTATAGAAAAAATCCTTAATCAAGGAATATAACTATGAAATTGAAATGAAACCATGGCGACAAGGAAGTTTTTGAACTATTAGACAGATTGATTATTTTAATTTTATGGGTGACTATTGTGTCTATTTTCTTACGCTAGTGCTCATTCTGGGATTCATGTGTGCATAGTTAGAGATGAAACACTTCTGGTTGTGGAAGGTTAGCTTACAAAGTAACAAAGAAAGCTAAAAAAAATCACTTTGAGATGAAGTCTTGAAACTAGTTTAGCCTACAAAGTAACAAAAAAGCTTAATGGGAGCCTAGAATTCACCTATATAGTATTTTGTTATATTTAACATGTTTTCTAATTGAATGCAACTTCTCAATATAAGTTTACATGTACTATCATATTGCAATGATAGACCATAGTGAGGCTTCTAGGAGTAAACATTGCAAAGTGTATAAGGACTAGGAGTTGAACATAAGAATGGCTAGAAGTCCTGAGATCTGGGTGTAAGCATTTGATGAACCCAGTCATGTGGGAACACCCACTCTATAGAGGTCTTAGACTTCATATTTAGGGTGGCTTATAGGAGTTTTATAACCATAGGTTAATTATCAAGAAAATGTGTTCAATATGAGAGTCCAACTTTTCCCTAGGGTTTCAGTCCTAGGGAAACGATGCAGAGATCAACCACACATGGAACCAACCAGTGTTCTTGAGGTTACAATCATTTGGTAAAGCTAACCATGTTGTAATGAGCATTTAGGAGAATTTCACCTTGCTTTAAGCAAGTAGTGGAAATGGCTCCCAAGAGCCAAAATATGCAATATATTCTGAACAAAGAGTTGAAAAATTATTAGACCTGCTATAAATCATCAATCTAACTTGTTAGATCACTTCACCAATTTTCAAGAGATCATTTTTCACCATTTTCCTTTTGTGCCTCCTATTTTGCTAGTAGCCCTCCAAAAGCACAAATTCCAATGAAATTGAATAAAATATTGAGAGTTATCCTTGACTGGTAAAATTTTCAGAAACCCATTTGGCTCATTTAGGTGACTACAAAATTTCATCAACTAATTATCCCATAAAAACTTATTCTCATTCTACCATTTTTGACTAGTCCTTCCAATTAGCCCTGTTTGCATATATGTCGTTGTGTTTGGAGTGAACTAAAAAAATTCATGAAAAAATGATTATATTTCTTGGAACCCATTATCCTCCTCCTGCTTCAGGGTAAATTTCATGGTCTAATTCCAAGTACAAAGTTCCCAACTCAACTTCCTCCTCAAAACTAGGATTCTTTAGTTCTCTAGCTAGGGTTTGAATCCACTTTCTAGGGTTTTGTAATTTCTCACTATTTTAAACCTTATAAACTCCTTCAACCACCTTAATCACATTTTTTCAATAGGTTTGCAAGGTTCTCACACCCCTTATCCATCAATTTACTATTTTAATTCTTTTGGTCTTCTCAAGATTCTTGTTTGCTCTAACACACTATTTGTACCCTCACTTTGTTTTCCTCCTATAGAATGTGATTTGGTTTCTTGTCACCATTTAACACACTAATCCTCATTCCTCTTATCCCCCATTCACTCATATATTATTTTCTTGAGTCATTTCCATAAAAGCTCACTTGTCCACCACTGTGTCCTTACAAGACTGTAGCATGATAGTCCCTAATCCTTTTTGTTTAAATTTCTTGTTCAACTCTCTCTTGATCCTCCAAGTCTTCAAATAGAACTCACTATCATCGATCCATGCATTTTTCACAAGTTCTTATGGCTTTAACTCTAAGATCACTGTCACCCTAGGTTACATGTGACTATCATAAAGTGTAAGAATTGATTGTGCAATTGTGGTTTTCTTACTTGAACACCTTGCTCCCATCTCATGTAAAGAATTATATACCTACCTTCCTATTGGATACTCCTTCTATATGTAAATTATCAAACCTTTGAGCCTTCAATAAGGATTCACAAGGTTGCTTACCTAAATGTTAACACTAATAAGCCCCAAATTTGGACATCTCATAGTCAAAACAAAGTTAATAATATGACGACTAAAACCTAGGTTAATGGTTTGAGAATTGTAGTTACCTTCATCAAACAAATATTCTCGTTCTTAAGGTTCACTTGAATTAAAAATCATATAACATATTTTACATTGAGATCAGAGACAAAAACCAAATAATCAAGAAAGATATTCAATATTCTTCGATATATTCAACATACAATAGATTGGCTATTATATAGCCATGGAAGTAGCTAAACAACTTCCTTGTAAATAGGAACGAATGTCTTGGAATAGACATTATAACATATACATCTAAATTATATTGTTATAACTACATAAAAATATAATATCCAATTAGTAACTTACTAATTATGTGAGCACTAGATTAATTTCCTAACATTCCCCCCTTAGTGCAAACATGGGGAAAACCTACCTTTGTACTTGCACTTGCTCACGATCTCGTGATTTTCACAGGATGATCACAAATGTCGGGGATGGTTTTGCATGGTTGACCACAAACTGAGAATGGTGGTTTTGCAATTGGTTTACCACAAACCACAAAGTGATGGTTTTGCGAATGGTTTACCAACAACCAAGAATGGTGGTTTTGCTATCGGTTTACCACAAACCACAAATGAAGGTTTTCAAGTGGTTTACCTACAACCACATCATGATGTTCCAAGTACTATTATCAGCCCTCATCACATTTCACTATAGGGAATAATATAGGAAAAACTACTACTCACACATTACAAAATGAAAAATAGAAACAGAACATTGGACCATGCTCCCCCCTCAATGTGAAATTTCCACTTATTCAACAAACCAAGAAATCCAGAATAATGCATATTGAAATTTAAAGCACACCACACGCAATTGAAAGCACACTGAAAAAATGTCACCAAACCTTTGTGTGGCCCCATTGTTGGTGAATAACGAGAGGTCGCTAATCGACCTCCAACCTCTGATACCTCCATCCTCCAGTGTGAAGTTGTTAACTTAGCTTGATCTGACTTTTATAATCTTTGAAAAATTTACCCCCATAAGGTGGACGTCGCATACAAGCAAAAATACGTCCAATTATTGAAAAGTGCGGAAATTTTAATTGTATTTTTCACACTTTTACAATGAATCAATTTTTTTACACTTACCCTAAATAAAACACAATGACCCTAATGAGGTGACAATGAAAAATATTTATTTATTTTTCGACTCTAACAATACAATCATAGACATGAGTAAATAATAACAAAAAAACTTTAACAAATCCTATTGGAAACTATGATGTGGCATACTTATATGACTCTAATAGACATGCATATTAAACAAGGATATAACTTACATCAGACACACATTTTATTGATAAACCTATTCACCATAATAACAGATAAAAAGCATGATTATTTTTTTCCTAAAAGATTTATTGACTTATACGGAATGGATTATTATAATATTAACATACTAATGTTATTCCAACAAATATAATAAATTCTCCATAATCATGAACCAAAGACTACCTGCGTGTGGATTGTTGGAATGGGATCCAAATATGGTGAAAGGAAGAGATTATAAATTTATCTGGATTGCAGCTGGCAGGGGAAAGAATGCAACGATGAGAGTTTATACTACAAAATGTGAAGATCAACCAACACGTCAATAGGATGCTTCGCCTCAAGTCAGAACACGTGCACAAAAGGATCTGTGAATCAAAAATATTCTAAAGTGTCTACCATACAACCGTTTTATTTGAAAAGATCTCTGTTCTCTTCACCGAACGATAACTATCAAGACAATTTAGATGACAAAAAAAAAACAAATCTGTAGATACACACATTGTAGAAATGTAGAAAGGACTGTGATATAGTCTAACGCCAAGTAACATGTGGAAATAAGCTGATCAGCTGTAAAAGTGAACGGATGCACATTAGCTGGAACAAATGCAGACTAGTAATATGAACTGATCAATGAAATCGACGTAAATGGAATCAGCTGTATAAGGACAGTTCGTTGGAATTCAACATATATGTGAGAATAAGGATGCATGTATATGTTTATCAGATCTGATGTACTTTGTAATGAAAGCTAAAATCCCTTCCAAAAAACTGGCGTATGAGTCTTAGACCTATCAACATGCAAAGTGTCCATGTGAATTCATTGCATAGGAAGCACGGACAATTTCTTGTGCTCTAATACCAAATAATAAGTACATAGCAGATTTTACAGTGAAATCAGAGACAGAAACAAAATAACCAAGAAAAATATTTAATATTCTCTAGTATATTCAACATATAATTGATTGGCTATTATATAGCTATGGAAGTAGCTAAACAACTTCCTCTTAAATAGGAACGAATGTCCTAGATTAGACACCGATAACATATACAACAAATTATATTGTTATAACTACACAACAATATAATATCGAATAATAACTTACTAATTACTACGATAAAACATTAATTACGTGAGCACTAGATTAATTTACATGAATTAGAAATATTAGAATAGAGTCTTTACAAAGTTCTACAATGTTTAATCAATCTTGCTCTTAGGACCCTTAATACAGTGCACTCCAACAGTCACCCCTAAGTTCTTAAAGTTTGATTACAAAAAGTCTTCCTCTCATTTACATCATTGAATGTTATCATCTACGCAATGTATCTTGTCCTTTAAAAACTCTTCCCAATGATTTCACAGACCTCATAAGACCATGCATAGTTAGGACTAGGTTTGTTAGTTTATGATCCTTGAAACCTTGTTATATCCTCCTAAAATTGTATTTGCACTTCCTTAAGCTTTAGTAATGTCTGAACCTCAAGTCTTAGCAAGATTCATTGAATATATCACAAATTATGCTAATTTCTTTATTCATAAGCCCCAAGTAGGGTTCTACAGACTGTGGGGTGTGAGGTTTACCTTATTTTCATTTGTTTGGATTTCAAGACTTCTTAAGACCTTGAAATTATCCACAAACCTTCATTTACCTTTGCCAATCTCCTTTTTGCTTAATTAAATCTCTATATTATTATTCATAACCTCAATAGTTGATTTTTCAGTCTTATTGAGGACTGTGCAATCCTGTTACCAATATTCAACTTCTTTGACTGTAACCATTAAAGGCAAATTTATTTATGACCCTACACTCTCATTTTGACCTTACAAACTTGATTTCCTAAATATCTAAATTCACTTTGAAGTCTCTTAATCAACCAATAACATAAATGGTCAACACAACAACTCACTTACCTCAACACACAATTTATGCTTCCTTCTCTTGACTGTCTTCCTTAGCTTGCACAATCTATATATATCTGTAGATGTATTTATACAACCTTTTCAATGTGAATCAAACAAAATATATTAATCATTCAATGAAAAAACTCATAAGAAACCTTCATATGAAGTTTACAAACCCAAAGAATCATGTTTATTGATGGAAACAATGATTTTATATAACTTCATGAGCCACTTGGGCTTTGACATAGAGTTTCATCCCCACACACCTTCATGTCACTCTCATACATACATTACAATTCAAATTCCTCCTTATAAATGTAGCAAATGGAGGTAGTTAGGGTTTTAACTCAACCCTCCTCAACTATGATTAGACAAACTAACCTGAGTTAGAGCCTAGGAAGAGTGAGGAAGTCTAGCTAAGATGATGTATATCACTTATAATATTTTTCACATCATTTATGACTCTTTTACTAAAACCTAACACTAACAATCTATGACTAATTTCAATTATTCAAATTTTACAATTGGAGGGAAACTCCTTATTCTTGCCCATAGAGTCCAAATGGATTAGTAGATGCCATGACTTTCTCAAATGGACCCTAGACAACCCCTAAGCACCTAATAAAGCCAAAATTTCTTATTTACAAGATGCTCCTGCATCATACTCCCAAGGGGGAGAAATTTGAGCTTATTGTTTTGATTTTCTTCTTTTAGTCTTCCGATTTCTTCTTTTTATTGACTTCATTTTCTTCCTTATTTGTTGATCTCTTGCCTCCTTGCTTATTTTCTCTTTTTAATTTTCCTTCTTCACTCTTTGCTTGTTTGATTTGTCTACATTTATTTAACTTTACCTTTAATTTTCCTTTTCTTTGTTACTTCAACTCTCACAAGTTGTGGGACTCGAACTGAGACAGACCTCTGAAGAAGGCCGGATTCCTCTACTTACTCCTAATGCTAAACTACTCCTAGGAATTGAAATGCAACTATCTATCTCTACTCTAACTTTCCAAGGGACCAAGGGTGAGAAGGAGATGCATAAAACATAAACCTAAACTAGAGAAGGTGATAACACCAAAAATAAGGGGATGAATACTTAAGCAAGAGTGAAAATGGGAGAGAAATGATGATGAGGAGGGCCAAAACTAAAGCCACAGATCAAAATCACATCCAAAGTTCCACTTTCATGATGCACAATAGACACAGACCTTTGAAATAACACATACAACACACCTGCAGATGAATGAGAGGAAAGAGAGTGCAATAAAATGAATAGCTAAGGTAGAAATGAGCCACAAAACCAGAGATTTATTGCTTAAGAGATCATGTACAGATCATCACAATACATGAGGAAGATGTAAAACATTTACAGAACTATAGCCCAAGGCATGCAACCTTTAGAACACTTGTGACAACATAAAATGATGCCCTTGTATTCCCAAAGTATCCAACATTAAAACAAGGCATCACTTTACAATATATAGAAAATCAAAAGAGAGAGAAGAAGGAAAGAGAGGGAAATTAGAATTCTCCATTTCACCCCCTAACCACCTTCATTAATTTCCATAGAGATTTGATTATTCTACAAATTCCACATACCCACGTCATTACCTTGTTGAAGAAGGAATGACATACCATACTGAATTTAATTCTGGTGGTTGAGCCATCTAGAAGTAGACCTTTTGTGTGTTGGAGAGTTTTCCTTCACTTCACCCACCTTAATAATCCATGAAATCTGATTTCCTTCGCATGGAGAAGGTTAAGATTCCTTCAAATAATATCAGATTTACAAAGATCAAATCAGATTGAAATTCATGTTCATTTTAGTAATCCACAAAATACTGTTGTTTTCCTTTGATATGTGGCTTTCTTTTTCATTCTTGCAAGCTTTTGGCTCTCTCACAATTATTCCTTATTTCCATGGCTTACTAAATTTTCCACTTCACTCTACTGTTTAAGAACATGTCATGTTGAATTCCGTGGTTCTTCCTATTCTTTATCTGGATTTATTTTCGCTTTGTTCCACGGCTTTTCACAAATTTTCAAGTTTTTTCCTTCACTCCGTGGCACTCAAAACATCCGCATGAATTATTTCTTTCATCCCATGTCACCCTTTGGCCTTAGTCATGGTTTTGACTCCTTCATCGTGGCATGCTTAAACCCTTCCACGGTCTTCATTCCTCAGCCTGTGGCTCTTCAATTTGTTCAATTTTTGCAAGGGTGCAAAATTAGACAACATTTTTGGTGACTCATAGGGGCCATATGCCTACTAGATGAGATGATTAGTAGCCTTATCATCCATTGGGCATGGAGTCAGCTTGAAATCCTTGAGTCTGATTTAGTTGCTCTGTATTTGATTTTTTGAGGTGACTGCAACTAATCCTTGATATTTTGAACCTCCTTCCTTTCAGCAACCACATCTGAGAACATGATGAAATAGTGCACAAGAACATCTCCAAACAACAAATTGTGCAAAGCACTTAGGGAAAGAAACCTACACTACCAACAATGCAATGTGCTGAAAGCACTTGGAGGAATTGAAATTCTAATCTACTATATACAAGATGCAATGAAGATGAATATTAATGAGAAGGTTTGAGATGAATCTCATTGACTGGAGATTTGAAACATGTTTAATCAAGATCAGACAACTCGAATGAGTTAGCTACCTTATAGGCGGTGATGATGTATGGTCCACTCCAAATAGCATCAAATTTGGAGTGTCTCCCAAGTTTAGCTCGATCCATGTCCCACTTCAAAACCAAATCTCCAACCTTGAATGTCTAATCTCTAGCTTTTCTGTCAAACCATTTTTTAGTTGATGCCTGATGTTGTTCCATCCTGAATATGGTAGGCATTTCTATTTTCCTCCAGTTCCACCAATTCCACCATTCTGATTTCCCTTTGATCCATGCCTTCAAATTCAAGCTGTTGAGCTAACTCAAATGAAGGAAATTCTAGTGATAATGGCAATCTTTCTTCTTTACCATATACCAGTTTGTAGGGAGAAGTGACCAATTGTTTTCTTCATTGTTATCCTATCCACCCAAAGAGAATTTTTTACCTTTGTGTGCCATTGTCTTTGATTGATGTCCATTATCCTTTTCATGATTCTGATCAGGTTCTTGTTAGTAGATTCTGCCAATCCATTACCTTGGGGGTAATAATTGGAAGAAGTTTTCAGATAAATCCCAAGTACCAAAGCCCAATTAGAAATCTTTGATCCTAGAAAATCCTTAGCATTATCATGAAATGATGGTCTAAGGGATGCCAAACCTTGTAACAATTTCTTCAAGAAGTTCCAGGATGACTGATTCAGTGGCTTCCTTCAATGGTGCGGCCTCAGTCCACCTGGTGAAATAGTCTGTAGCTATAAGAACCCATTTGTGACCAGCACTAGATGGAGGGTTGATCATACCAATGAATTCAAGACCCCATTGTGTAAATGAGTGATCTGCTTGAATTGGATGAAGTGGCAGGGCCACCAATCTTTTCTTTCTAGTGAAGAGTGGGCATTCTTTGCATTTCCTAACCCACCTGTGAGCATCCGCGAAAAATGTAGGCCAGAAATAGCCTAATTTTATGATCTTCATGGCTGTAGCTTTAGCAGAAAAATGTTTTCCTGAGAAACCATCATGGAACTCATTCAGAACCTTGTCACATTGTTCACCTTCAATGCACCTGAGTAACACTCCATCAATGTTGATTTTGAATAGGACGCCATCAACTAATGCATAAGGAATAGATCCTAACCTCAGATGTCTTCTCTTTTCTTTATTCAAACCAAGAGGGTATGCACTACCAGTAGATAAAAACTTTGACATATCAACAATCTAGCTGTGATCATTGAATACATTTCTTTCATCTTGTTACCATTCAACATCATGTGACAACTCATCATTTGAAGGCACTTCATTAATGAGGACAACCTCTTGAGATTCTACAACATCTAGAGCCAACTGCTCACAAAGTGCTCTTCCTCTTACCAATTTTGTTGCTTTAATGGTCACATCATATTCCATGATTTTAGTCACCCATCCAGCTCATTTCTCACTTATTTTTACTCCCATAATGAAGTCTCTAACGACTGGAATGTGATACTAAAACATTTACGTGGCTAGCAACAATCATAATTTTGAATTTCTTCAAGGCTCTCATGATGGAAAACACTGTTTTTCAATGTGACTATACTTGAGCTCATAATTATTCAGTGTTTGACTAAAAAATGCCACAGGCTACTCCATTCCTTGATCATTCAGTTGTGTCAAAACTGCGGCTATGCTGGATTCTGCCCCATGAGCATATAATAATGAAATCCTTGGTATAATTTGGATTAATCAATGTTGGGGCCTGAGCAATCTCTTGTTTTATCTTTTCAAAGCTATCCTTCCCTTCCAGGTCCACTTGAATGCTGCATCCTTTTTGAGCATGAGAGTAATAGGTCTTACCAAACCCGCAAAGTTAGGAATGAAAGTGCCTAACAAAGTTGATCTTTCCAAGGAAATATTGTAATGCCTTCTTGTGAGATGGCAAGGAAAGGGCCATGATAGCTGCAATTCTTTTTGGATCAATGGAAATGCCTTCTTTTGAGACAATATGCCCCAAGATCTTGCCTCTAGGGACTGAAAAAGTTACACTTTATTAGGATTAAGGGATACACCAAACTCCCTACATCTTTCAAATACTTTCTCCAGGTGTTTTATGTGATCCACGCTCTGCTTGGAGAAAATAGTAATGTCATCTAGGTAAACCAAGATGAATTGATTGATATACCCTTTGAAAGCAATATCCATTACTCTTTGGAAGGTAGCACCTATGTTTGATAAGCCAAAGGGCATATTTTAATAAGAAAATGTTCCCCATTTGGTGGTGAATGCGGTTTTATATTGATCCTCTTCTTTCACTTTGATCTGGTTAAAACCAGAATAGCCATCAAGCATGGAAAACCTCTCTACTCCTGCTACTGTTCTGCAAAATTTGTTTCATGGAGGGAAAGGGATAGTGATCCTTAAGGGAAGCCCTGTTCAAATCCCTGAAATCCATGCAAAGCCATGATTTCACCATTCTTCTTCCTTACCAAGACCAGATTTTCCACCCAAGTAGAATACTTGATTGGAAAAATTATTTTGGCCTCAATGAGTTTAGAGAGTTCCTTTCTCATGAGGGGCTCAATCTTGGGGTTAACTGGCCTTTGTTTCTGTCTGATTGGCTTGATGTTGGGATCAAGATCAATGGAATGTTGGACTATATAGGATTGAATTCTTTTAAATATTCATAGTCCCATGAAAACACATCACTGAACTTTTGACACAAGGAAACAAAAGCTTTCCTTTCACTTTCATCACATACCTTTCCAAGTATAAGTTTTTTTCTGGAGCAATTGAAACTGGTAGACAATCTTCTTGCTTTGCCACCATATTATTTTCCATTCCTTTGAATTCATCATCTAGTTAAAAATATTGTTCCAGCGTGACTAATCCCTTCGGTAAAATTATTTGTTCTTAGCTGAATAATCTGATCCCCATATACTTCTTGCAAATCAGCTTGCATCTTCGAGGAGAACTCCACCTCATTTTGGATGAACTGCACAATTTGTTCATCACTGTCAAATACCTGCCAGCAGGTGGTTGTCTGGAATAGATGGCCTAACCACCATTTTGATATGTTGGGAATTCCCTTTGATCAAATCCTCAGCAGGTGGAGAATTGAGAGCCAAGGGCTGCCATTTGGTCTGCATCTTTGTTCAACTTTCTGGGCACAACCTGTAGGTTAATGGTGTCAAATCTTTCTAACAAATCCCAAACTCTGTGTTTGTAAGCTTTCAACAGCTTGTTCTTTGTTGCACATCTGCCGCGGACTTGGTGAATGACTAATTCAGTGTCTCCAAAGACCTGTAACTCCTTGATTTTCTTCTTTTCCGCATGATCAATAGACCATGCACTAATGCTTCATACTCTACCATGTTATTAGAACATGCAAATTATATCTGTGAGAAAAGAATAAATTTTCATTTTTTGGGAAATGAGCACAACACCTACCCTAGCTCCATTTTTTCTTCTAGAACCATCAAAGAACATCCGCCATAGTCCAGAAACAATTTTCCTTTTCTTGTTTGAATGTCGTGGGTATCACAGATTCCTCCTGGAGAATGCAGTAGGTTCCCAGACCAGTCTCAAAATTTTAAGCTCTTCATCATAAGGATCAAACTTATGATCTCTCTCAGCCCATTCATCTAACAACAAATCAGGCATGGAAAGAGGAATGAATTGTTCATCTGGAATTGAATCTTGCTCATGTTCTTCTTGTATTAGGAAAACTGATTGGATAGAGTGGGGTCAAATGGCTCAATATGGTAAGAAAATATGGGCTCAGCTTGTATTGTGAATCGGGTACCATATCTGGTTTTCAGAAGCATATGAGTCCAATCTGAGGATAGATAGTCCACCTACTTTAGCAGTGAAATCTCTAGAAAAATAGATGGCAAACATAGGAGGAAAGTCAATGAATGAAATGTCATGGGTTATGGTGAGGCTTGGGCAGGCATGAAGTGTCAACTCAAGGTCTTTTATTATGCCCAGGACATTCACAATTGATCCATCAAGTTGTAAAACTCCCCTAGACACAGGACTATATTTGAGACCTAAGATATCAACAATTTTCTTGGGCATTACAGAGGTACTAGCCCCTGAATCAATCATACAATTATGAACTAGGTATTTACCCACAATTATCGACATGTAAAAGGGTGGGGTTTTGATAGTTTTACTTACTTGATCATCCCTTTCTTGACAAACATGAACTGCACGGCATGAGTCTTTTGCATTATTGGATCCACGAGGAGGTAGTTGCTTGAGGGCTTCACACAGGAGATCACATTGTGATGGAATAACAAGTGCATCCCACATTGAGACATTGACATTGGTCTTCTTTCATTTGCTTAACAATGTTGAATGAGAAGACCCACAGATTTATGCATTTTCGGCATGTTACCTTCTTTTCTTTGTTGTGGTGGAATTTGATTTGGTGGCTTTGGTTGGGTAACAAAATAATTTGGTTGAGTAACCTCTTTATCCACAGATTTTCCAGGAAGCTCAGCATGGCTTGTTTTTGTTCACCGTAACTTCTTTTTCCTTACCTGCAACATTGGCCTGATCCACAGAAGGTGGAGATTGTGACTCCAACATCCTTTTCTTGTGTCACGTATTATCAGCAATGTTAATTGATGCTCTACTAGAACTTCTTCCACTTGGTTGACTGCACAAAAATCTTAACTCCAAAGAACATGAGGTTTGTATCATTGTTGGTCTCTTGATTGCTTCCACGGTTGGATTTTGTGCCTCTAGCAGTGGTTCCTATTGATTGGAAGATCCCTGAACCATGTATGCTTGAAGATGCATTTCCCTTTCACAACCAAGTTGGTTATGTGGCAGATTACATGGAAAACACCACTCTATTTCTTGTGCCATATTATTTTACATAGGAACTAAAGCCTGACTTGAACTAGGAGCAGACAAGTGTTTGTGGAGGAGGGATTGTTGCTAATGGAAGAGGAGCACTTTGAGTTTGTCATATATTATTTTTTTGGTTCTGTGCATATCTTTGATTAGGACTGCTGATTTCTCTATGGTTGATATCCCCTGATTAGAATATTTCCCTTGATTTTGATAATTTTTATAGGATTGGGCTTGTTTTTCTCTAGGGATATAACTTTGTTTGTCAAATTTCTAATCAAAGCCTTCATTTCTTCATCCTCCTTTTATTGAGCAAAGTTTGTGAGGTGGAAGCAACATGTTGTGGATTTGGCTCAGGGATAGGAGCAATAGAAGGTTGGGCAAGCTTAGGTAGTTCTAGATATAATGGCATGGGTGGTCTAGGAGATAATTTCCCAGCTTGTATTAAACTATTTTTAGCTTTGATTGCAATTGCATAAGCAGTGGTAGAGTTATTCCTCCCATAGATTGTATCATAACAGATATATCAGAAGTTAAGAGCTTTTAAAAAGTAAAGAAAGACACCTTCTGCTGTAGGTCTCACAAGAATGGAATTTTGTCCCAAGTTCTCTTAAATCTGAAGTTGAAATCCACCATTTTCTCATTAGGTGCTCTCTTGATTGTAGTTAACTGCTCCAAAAGAGATAGGTTGTCTTCTCTTTCTCCAAACTGGTCACAAAGGGCTATGTGCACAATTGATCCTAGTTTTGAATTGTTCCCGCCCCTAGGCTTCTGAACCATTATAGAGCTTTTCCTTTAAGTGATGAAGCCAAAAGTTTCACTTCCACGTCCATTTCAGCAACTTCATATAGCACAGACATTTTCAATATCTTGGATGTGATCAACTGGAGTAGTGTGGTTTTCTCCAGTAAAATATGGAATATTCTTTAAGGATCTGATACTGGAATAGGATTTTGAGCATTCAAGGCAAGCGGACTGCTACCTGTGAAGTTTATAAATGGATTTTGTTGTGGCATTGTTGTTGATGAGCCATTCTGATAGGTCTGAGAACTCTTGTCTGACTGTAAGAAGGGCCTGCCAGTGGATGTGTTGACAGTGTTCGATTTGGAGGAGATGGAGATCTTTGAATCTGTCTTTCTCTTCTACCTCTGCCTAGGGATAACTGTAAATACTCAAATACACCTTCTTCTCTTGTTCTCGACTGTGTATGGATACTTCTCATGAATCAGGGACACTTAAATCACTAGTAATGCTAAAACTAGTTATATTTTGAATGGAATCACCAGATGTGTTATTTCAGAACCTCTAAAGGCTAGAGTTTCACCAAGATACACATCAAACTTGATAAAAATGGAAATATTAATTTCAAAATCCCATCGAGGATGCCAAAACTGTTGGAGCTCAAATATGCACCGTTACCTGAATCATAGATGATTCAAGATTTGATACAACATGGACTATCTCCAAGTTATGGGAATCAAATTGAGAAAGACCTCCGGAGAAGGCCGACTTCCTCTACTTACTCCTAATGCTAAACTACTCCTAGGAATTGAAATGCAACTATCTAGCTCTACTCTAACTTTTCAAGGGACCGAGGTGAGAAGGAGATGCATAAAACATAAACCTAAACTAGAGAAGGTGATAACACCAAAAATAAGGGGATGAATACTTCAACAAGAGAGAAAATGGAAGAAAACGATGATGAAGAGGGCCAAAACAAAGCCACAGATCAAAATCACATCCAAAGTTCCACTTTCATGATGCACAATAGACAAACAGACCTCTGAAATAACATATACAACACACCTGCGAGGTGAATGAGAGGCAAGAGAGTGCAATAAAACAATAGCTAAGGCTGAAATGAGCCACAAAACCAAAGATTTATTGCTTAAAGATCATGCATAAATCATAATGATACATGAGGAAGATGCAAAACATTTATAGAAACATAGCCCAAGGCATGCAACCCTTAGAAAACTTGTGTAGCATAAAATGATGCCCTTGTATTCCCAAAGTATCCAACATTAAAACAAGGCATCAATTTACAATATATAGAAAATCAGAAGAGAAAGAAGAAGAAAAGAGAGGGAAATTCAAATTCTCCTTTTTCGCCCCAACCACCTTCATTAATTTCCATAAGAGGATCTAATTGCATTCTGCAAATTCCACATACCCACACCATTTGCCTTGTTGAAGAAGGAATGATGCCCATACTGCATTTAATTCTGGTGGTTGAGCCATCTGAGAACAACCCCTTTGTGTGTTGGAGATTTCTTTCTTCACTTCACCCACCTACCAGTATTTAATCCATGAAATCTTATTTCCTTCTCATGGAGAAGGCTAATATTCCTTCAAATAATATCACTCTCAATTATACGTGGTTTTAGTCCTTTGTGTCTTTTTCTCTTGTTCCGCGGTTCCACTAACTTCTCCACTTTACTCCACAGTTTTTCAAGTTTTATCCTTCACTCCACGACACTCACAACATACGCAGACTTGTTTCTTTTACCCAACAAATTTTGTTTGACCTCCGCGGGATGCTTAAACCCTTCCACAGTCCACTTTCCCAACTCGCGGCTCTTCAAACTGTTTAGATTTTGCAAGGGTGAAAAATTAGACAATAGTAGTATCTTCAAAAGTCTCTTTCTCTACTATCTTATAGACTTCCTCATCCTCATCCAGGTATAAATTCTCATATTCATTCATAATTTCTTACCAAAAAATTTCTTCATCAGCTGTCATGTCTTCTTCAACTTCATTTCATATTTCATTTTCAGTTTCTTCATCTCGATTCTTGGAAAATTTATTTGTTACTATCTCTTCATCTCTAAGACCCACGTTCACACATTCAAAGGAAATATTAGAATAAAAATAAGGAGGCCTTATAGCCTCATGAGTAGCTCCACCAATGAGCTCTTGTTCATCTTCATATTGCTGCTCCCCTTCATCACTTTCTTCCTCTTTCTTAAAACAAGCTAAGAAGCTTATAATCACTTCCTCCTCCTCCAATTTTTGAGTTTTCTAATACACCACCTCTTTGACCACTTCTTCCTCTTGTTTTCTCATCCTCTTCTCTAGTTGCTTCAATTTTATCTCTTCTTTTCTTACCATATCTCTTAGCCGATCTCTTTGTTTCTTCTTCACAAGGAGCTCTATAGGCCACTTAACAAATATTTTCATAACAAAACCAAATTCATTATTTTCTTTCACCATGTTTATATTTTTTATCAGTTCCTATAACTTCTCCACATCCTTCCTAAGCTCCTTGAGCTCTTGTTCAACCAACTTCTCTTGTTTTCTTACTAACTCTTTCATCTTTTCTTCTTTTCTCTTTCTCTTTTTTTCGTCTCTCTCTTACTTCACGTGGGGACATTTTCTTCATCATTCCCTTCATCATCTCTATTTCCTCTTCTTCTATATTCTCTCTTCCCAACAAGTATTTTTCACATTGTTCAAGTCTCACTTGGGTTCTATTGCACACCTAATCTGTTGACTTCTTGTTTTATTTCTTGTCTTTTTTTTTTTTTTCTTATTTCAAGGGATCACTTCCACTTTACCTATTCTTAGCACCTCACTAAGGACTTCAACATATTCTTTTGACACGACTTTCTCTTTTTCTTCAACCCCCAAGTCTGTTCCACCTTGGAGCGATCTTCACTTTCTTCTATCTTCTCTTCTTTCAACTGAAATTCTAATCTTCACTTACTTGAATTATAAAGATTATAATAGAGTATTCACAGAGTTCTACAATGTTTAATCAATCTTTCTCTTAGTACCCTCCATACAGTGCACTCCAACAGTCACCCTCGATTTCTTCAATTTTGATTAAAAAAATCATCCTCTCATTTACACCATTGAATGTTATCATCTATGCAATGGATATTGTCCTTATAAAACTCTCCCCAATGATTTCATATACCCCAAAAGGTAAAAATAAAGTTATTATACTAGAATATTGCCTTACAAGCCCACAAAACTGAGCATCGCACAGTCTAGAATGGATTTGCTAGTTTATGATCCTTCAAACCTTGTTATATCCTCCTGAAACTGTATTTACACTTCCTTTAGCTTTAGTAATATCTAAACCTGAAGTCTTAGCAAGATTCATGGAATATATTTCAAATTATGCTCATTTATTTAGTCATAATCCCCAAGTAGGGTTCTACAGACCGTGGTGTGTGAGGTTTACCTTATTTTCATTTGTTTGGCTTTCAAGACTTCTTAAGACCCCGAGCTTATCCAAATAACTTCATTTACCTTTTTTAATCTCCTTTTTGATTAGTTAACTCTTTGTATTATTATTTATAAGCTCAAAAGTTGATTTTCCAATCTTATTCAGGATTGTGCAACCTTGTTATTAGTTTTCAACTTCTTTCACTCTAACCATTAAGGCAAAATTTTTTATGACCCTACACTCTCCTTTTGACCTTACAAAATTGATTTCCTAAATATATAAATTCACCTTGAAGTCTCTTAATCAGCCAATAACATAAATGGTCAACACAATAAATCACTTACCTCAATACACAATTTACGATTCCTTCTCTTGACTATTTTCCTTAGCCTGGATAGTCTCTATATATTTGTAGAAGTATTTATACAACCTTTTCAATGAGAATCAAACATAATATTTTAATCATTCAATGAAAAAAATCATAATAAACCTTAATATGAAGTTTACAAACCCAAAGAAGCCTATTTATTGATGGAAACAATGATTTTATACAACATCATGAGCCACTTGGGCTTTGACACAAAGTTTAATCCGCACACACCTTCCGATCACTCTCATATATACATTACAATTCAAATTACTCCTTACAAATGAATCAAATGGAGGTAGTTAGAGTTTTAACTCAACCCTACTCAACTATGATTAGATAAACTAAGCTAAGTTAGGGGCTAGGAAGAGTGAGGAAGTCTAGTTAAGATGATGTATATCACTCATAACCTTTTTCAGATCATTTATGAATCTTATACTAACACTTAACACTATAACAACCTATGACTAATTTCAAATATTCAAATTTTAAAATTGGAGGAAAACTCCTTATTCTTGCCCATAGAGTCCAAATGGACTAGTAGATGCCATGACCATCTTAAATGGACCCTACACAACCCCTAAGTACCTAAAAAATCCAAAATTGCTTATTTATATGATGCTCCTGCATCAGTATACCCCTTTTAGGGTTTATATATGTTGAGACCTTGAAAAGACCAAGTACCAATGGCACGAAGGGTTTTGTCGTGAGCCAGTAAGGCACAAAGGCTTTTGTGGAAGTAACTTCAGGAAGTGCACAAAGGTTTGCACCCAGGAAGAACAAGCTCAGGACTTAGTCACATTTTGGACCACTGTTAGTGTTGTGATAAGGGACACATGGAGATGCGACCAGATTTGATTGCGAATAAGGCTGAAACACATAGACTTGTAACCTAAGGAAAGCATATTCTAGGATATGGTTATCATGATGAGACTAAGAGCTATAAAGTAGAGTTAGTTATGGTTTAGTTGATACTTGCATGTTTAGCATACTTGATTATGGCGGGGTATGATGACATTTGGCATGCGGTTTGCTCTTGAATGATGATTAGGTGGTGAAGGGAATATTCCTAGCAGTCTCTTGATATGTATTGATTTGCATGAAAATAGGGAGAGAGAGAGAGAATGGGTGTGTGAATGAATGTGTGTAAGGAAGTAGAGAGAGTGGGAGTGAAATACATAGGAATGTTGTTGTAACTTCTAGAGTAGAGTCACTTGTAGGATGAGAATTCTGTTGATGAATCTGGTTCATTTTATGGATCTTATCATGTATTTGGCTACTATAAAAATGGTGGATTAATATAATGGTGGTGTTCTAAATATCAATGCTTAATGGATCTAAGTGTTTATGTTCATTATTGTGTTCATGGTTCAAATCTGGTTCTTGTATGTTCCTTTTAATAGTCAAAGTTGTGGAGCCTGTTTTCATGTGTGAAAGTGTTGAAGACTGTACACTTTCCACAGTTGTCTTGCATCTTCGGTATTATTTAATGTTTCAAAGGAAAAGACTACAAAATAACTGATGGTTGTATTAAGAAAGTTGTATGAAAAACCCTTTTCCTTTAATAAGCTATTTTTAATGATTTTTTTTTTTTAATATGAAGATGTCTAAAAATGGTTCGGTAGCATATCATTTAAATGATTTTAATATGGTTGTAAATATGCTAGCTTCAATTACCATAGAATTTGATGAAGAAGTTAGGGCTTTATTAATTATTTGCTCTTTACCTGAGAGTTGGAATAGCCTGGTAATGGCGGTAAGCAACTCGGTTCTAGCTAACTCAAAGTTGAAGTTTGAGGATGTTGTAGGGGTGATTCTAAGCAAGGAAACATAAAGAAAAATCTCTGGGGAATATTCTACTTCAAGGAATGCTTTGACAATGGAAACTAGAGGGAGATAAAAGAATAGAGGAAGCCATGGAAAATCGAAAGATCGGGCAAGGTCAAAATCCAAAAGCAAGATAGTATGTTGGCACTGTGGAAAGTCTGGGCACGCAAAGAAGGACTATTGAGAGCTTCAGGACAAGAAGAAACAATAGGAAGAAAACAAGGAGGAAAATGTGGCAACGGTTAATGTATGTCAGGATGCTTCGATTGTTTCTTTGCACAATATTGCTGAATCTTGGGTTTTAGATTCGAGGGATTCTTTCCATGTTACTCCACATAGGCATTATTTTGTTGATTATGTTCAAGGGGATTTTGGGCATGTTTTTCTTAGTGATGATGAGACTTGCACTATATTTGGAAAATGTTATGTTTGGGTTAAGATGTAGAATGATAATACATGGATATTGATGGATGTCAGACATGTGCCTACTTTAAAATGAAATTTGATATCGGTGGACTAGTTGGGAAGTGATGGTTGTACTATGATATTTACAACAAACTCTTGGAAGGTTACCAAGGGTTCTCTTGTGGTGGTAAGAGGTAAGAAGGTTGGAACCTTGTATTTAACCAATTATAACACTAATGTTTGTAATCTTGTAGCTTCAGAAGTAGATATAATATTGTGGCACTATATGCTCGGTCATATGAGCCATAAGGACATGGAGATCATAAAGAAGGATTTTCCTGGATATACAAAAATAAGTTTGGAGTTCTGTGAGGACTGCATATATGGCAAACATAAGTGAGTAAGGTTTCTAAAGGTTGAACCTACAAAGAAAGAGAGTAAGTTAGAGCTGGTGCATTTTGATGTGTGGGGGCCGACTTAGGTATCATCTCTTAGGGGTTCAAGTTATTATGTTACTTTTATTGATGATGCAATAAGGAAATTTTGGGTTTATTGTATTAGAAACAAATTTGATGTATTTGACACTTTTGTTAAATGGAAAGCCTTGGTTGAGAATGAAACAAGTCTTAAGCTAAAATGTCTCAGGTCAGATAATCGAGGGGAGTATTGCAACAATGAATTTTATGATTACTATTCTAAGAAAGGAATCCGCAGGCAAAAGATGATTCCAGGAACTCCACAACAGAATGGGGTGTCAGAACGGATGGATAGGACAATAATGGAATGTGCTAGGAACATGAGGTTACATGCAGGACTACCTCTTTATATTTGGGTAGAAGCGGTGAGCACAGTTGTGTACTTGATAAATAGAGGACCCTCAAGTGCCTTGGATGGAGGCATACCAGAGGAGGCTTGGTATGGTAAGACAGTTGATTATTCATTTCTTAGAGTCTTTGGATGTGAGCTGATTTTTCCATATAGACAAGGATGATAGGACCAAGTTAGAGGCTGAATTAGATAAATGCACTTTCATTGGTTATGGTGGTGATGACTTTGGCTATAAATGTTGGAGTATTAAGGACAATAAAATAATTCAATCTAGGGATGTGGTCTTTAATGAGAAAGTTCATGTATAAGCAATAGGTGCACGAAAATTATAGGAAGAATCCAGGAAAGAATATGCAGTGGTATATGATCTTCTAGATGGAAAAGCGGCATATGAATCAGTTTGGGAACCTACTCAATAGGAACCCCAAACTCCCATATTGAGGAGGTCTTATAGGGTAATAAAAGCACCCGAACGTTTTTCTCCTTCTCTTAATTATTTATTACTCACTGACAGTGGAGAACTAGAGAGATTTGATGAATCAATGCAGGTATATGCCAGGAAGAAGTGAGAGCAAGCCATGGATGAGGAGCATCATACCCTCATAGAGAACTAGACTTGGGATTTGGTGAATCTACCTGAAGTAAAAAGAGCATTGCAGAACAAGTGGTTGTACAGAGTCAAAGATGAAGAAGGAGGCAATAAAATATACAATGCTTGGTTTTTGGTCAAGGGGTTTACACATAAGAAAGGTATATTTTTTTGATGAGATATTTTCTCTTGTAGTAAAAAAGACTTCTATTATAAATGTCCTTAGAATAGTGGCAGTAGAATACTTGCACTTAGAGCAGCTAGATCTAAAGAACTATGCATTTCTCCATGGTGATTTGGAGAAGGATCTATATATGTAGCAAACATAGGGCTATGAGGTCAAAGGTAAAGAGGAGATGATGTGAAAACTTAAGAAGAGTATTGTAATGGCCTAAAATAAGTTCCATGTCAATGGTATAAAAAATTTTATAGCGTCATGATGGAGCAAGGTCATATTAGATTTCCTTTTGACCATTGCATGTATATAAATAAATTTCAGGATGGTAGTTATATTATCATGTGTCTCTGTCATGTGGATGACATGTTGGTTGTAGGCAAAAAACATGTAGGAAATAAAAGTAATCAAGAAGCATCTAAGTGAGTCCTTTGCTATGAAGGATTTGGGGGTAGCTAAACAAATCCTTGGTATGACCATCATCTATGCAGGATAAGAAGGAATGGAAGATGACTTTATCTCTAGGAAGAGTACATTAAGAAGGTATTGGAGAGGTTTTAATATGCAAGATGCTAAACCAGTTG
The DNA here is from genome assembly GCA_019776745.2 of Taxus chinensis. Lineage (NCBI taxonomy): Eukaryota > Viridiplantae > Streptophyta > Pinopsida > Cupressales > Taxaceae > Taxus > Taxus chinensis. Next base: position 905,755,677 of record CM034147.1, on the reverse strand, counting down.
AGAATCTTTTGGAAGGCCATTTCAAGTTATCAAAGGAGTTAGTGTCCCAAGAGAAAGCAAGACATAAATTAAGATTTCCAAGTTACCTTACTCATCAACAGTTGGCATTTTGATGTATGTTCTGGTGTGCACTGGGCTTGAAATTTCCTATCCAGTGGGAGAAGTGAATATATTTATGAGTGATCTAGGTAAAGATCACTAGACAGGCTGTAAAATGGGTCCTTTGGTACTTGAGAGGAACCATATGGACAGTTTTTTGTTATAGTGGATTAGATACCACTTTATGTGGTTATGTAGATTCATACATTGCTGGAGATGTAAACAACATAAGGAGCATGAAAATTTATATTTATACTATAGGTGGGATAGTACAGTGAGATGGATTTCTTGACTATAGAATCTTGTGGCTTTATCAACCATGAAGGTTGTGTATGTTGTTTTCATGTAGAGGCAAGTAAAGAGATGATTTGGGTTATAATCAATTTCTTAAGGAGTTTAGGAATAAGTAAGAGGAATGGAAAACTTGCATAGTGATGGTCAAAGTGTTATACACCTAGCTAAGAACTCTACTTTTCACTCTAGGATGAAGCACATATAGTTAAGGTATCATTTCATTAGGAAATACTTTTGAGGAAGAGAATTTGAAGCAAGGAAAATATTCATACCATTCAAAATACTAGAGACATGATGACCAAAGTGGTCACAAGGGAGAAGTTGAAGCTATGTTCAGGTTTGGTTGGTCTTCACGGAATGACTAGTGAAGGGTTGAGAAAGCTTTCTTATAGGAAAACTACTCTCCAAGTGGGACATAGTTATGTTGTGGAGCCTGTTTTCATATGTGGAAGTGTTGAATATTGTACATTAAAATTACTGTACACTTTCCACAGTTCTCTCACCGGGGTTTAGGGGCATAGCCCTTGAGAATTTTTTTTGGCCTCGAAAAAAAATGTGCCCAATAGACCAAGAAACGTGTTTCTTCTCGTATGTGGGTAGGTATTTTTGACCCATATGTTTATGGGATAGTTTTATCCCATGGCTTTGGATACCCACGAGTATTGTAAAAATGCTTAGGTAGTTGCCTACTTGATGTGCTTTTGTGCATATTATAGGGGATGAATGTGAACATTGTAGATGTGTCTGAGTTTGAGTTGTGAATTCTAAGTAGAGTTTTTTTAGCACAACTCCAAATAGATATAGGTATTGTATTGAGATAAAGAGGTGGCCTGTAATAAAATCTGAATCAAGTGATTATCGGTGGACGTAGCCTAAATTGGGTGAACCGCATTAAATATTGTCTCTTTGTGTTGTGTTCTTTTATTTTCTACACTTTTATTTCAGATCTGTGATATTTTTCTGCACATAAGTTTCTATTGTGACCATAGCTCTAGAAAATATTTTTCCTACATATCTTTAATCCCTTATAACATAACCTAACTAAGAAAATATTATGGCCACTTGATGTATGGTGAAATATGATGACTTTTGGCATGCGGTATTCTCTTGAATGCATGATTGGGATCTGGTGAAGGGAGCTTTCCTAGAAGTCTCATATGTAAATGAGTAAACTTTTTTTGCATTCTACATACAGGGAGAGAGATTTAATGGGTCTATGAATTGAATGTGTGCAAGGAAGTAGAGATCATTTACGCATGCAATACATTAAGAATGCTCTTGTAACTCACAGACAAGAGTCACTTGTAGGATCTCCCCCATTTTCTCTGGTTGAATGACTATCTGCACTCACCTAATTTTATGGATCTTATCATGGGGAATACTAATGGCTCACTATCCACCACGTGGTACACTTAATCCTTGACCCTTTCCTTTATATTCTAAATATCAAAGCTGTAATGGAATCTTATTGATAGGCTTATGTACCTTCCTATTAGTTTTCATGGTTTAGATTTCCGTTCTAGTGATGGTTCTACTCATTAATATTTCATAGTCATAATTTGTATCAGGGAAGCTTGCATCTTCAGAGTCCTCATCTCTAATTATAAAATATCAAACATTTATGTTTGTGCTATGTCCAATAGTTTCCAATGGTAGCATAACTTAACTAATATCACATAGAAGAGGGGCCTGACACCTTCGTGCGCCTCTCGTGAGCACCCAATTCAGGCTGGGTGATATGCTAATGCGCATGGGAAATAAAGGGTTAGGAAAAGTGACTACAACATACCTTTTATGCTTACGAGGGGCCCCTTTTAGGGTTTTGTATTTAGGCCAATTTTTTTTTATCTTCTATGTCGTTCTTTTGTGCCCTTTGAGTATGGTATTAGGATTAATGGTCAGCTTGTTTAACACATCCAACTTCTATACATTACTAAGAAGAGAACACATCCAATTACTGCCATTTATTTTCCCAATGCTAATGATGTAATCATCATTTCAGATGTTCCAAGTGACAATGATCACATATGTTCTACAAAGAATTATATTGAAACCATTTTTTCTCAATATAAAAACTCTAAAAAGATCCATACTAATCAAGTTAGTGGGGTTGATCCTGAATAAGTTTTCTTCTTATCTATGAAGGTCTCCAAGAAAATCCTCATCACATTAATAAAATCCTCTGAATTTTCCTTGAAGATAAATCTCAGAAAATTCAAACATGCCAAAGGAAATCTCCCTTTCAAATTACCAATACCTCATTTATATCCATTCCACCTACGTCTCACGTGGAAATTCCTTTTAAAGCTCCCGAGATTACATCTATTGTGCTTACATACTTGGTATGGGGGCACCTCATTCCATCTACTTCTACTACATTTACATTACCTCTTGTGCACATGTACAAAATATTACATACCTCATCTACTGCATGTTCCCTCACACAGAACATTTATGATTCGTAAGCTAAAGTGTTGCAATTAGAGCAAGGTAGGTCTGGAAAATTTCTTTCCATATATTCAAATGTTTTACTCCATAATTCATTAGCACTTAAGGTGGAATCTTATCCTCTATCTATGGGTTTTTTCTATCCTTATCTTCCAATCTATGATGATAAAGGATATCTAGAACAACATCTTTGCTCCTTTTAGGCACTATGTCTTGATTATTCCTACAATGATAAGCTCCTCACTAAGATATTCCCTCAAAGTCTCAAATATTATGCAATGCAATGGATCAATGACCTACCTATTCAACATGTTACAACCTTAAATTTGTTGGCTGATCAGTTCTTTGCACACTTCTTAATCTGTATTGGTGATAAAGTCTCATATACTCAAATGTCAAAACTTAAACTAGAATTTACTGACATTATTAGTATGTATGTGCTACAATAAAAGTTGATGATTACTAAGATGAATAATTCACTTGTGGATAATGAGCTTCAAGATATATTCACACAAATTCTACACACGCCCTTGTAATAATGTATCATATTTTAAAACTTTTGATCTTTCAATGAATTATGTTGTACACTAAAGTACTGTGAGGTCAAGATGCTAACAATGAACAAGATTAAATATACGTCTGGAATATATAATATGTGCATAGTACTAATTTTAAAGGTAAACAAGGTTTTAAAGTTAAATCTATCTAAGACGACAATGCAATAAAGATAACAAAACACTATTGTATCTCCACCTCCTAAGATTCAATTAAAGGTCTTCCTTAGTGGCCATTCCTTCACTATTTCATGTTGTACTTAAATGATTGCTTGAGATTAAAATTGTATCTATCCTTATGACTGTAGAGGTTGATGCTGACAAGCCTTAATATAGATCATTCAGTGCTAATGCATATTTTAATTGTCAACAATGTATTGACCATTCTAAAAATCATTGATTCAACTTAAATTCTGTCATTCAATATTTCATCGATAATCAAATTGTTAAATCTAACACCAATCACGATAAAGCTAGACCACTAGTAAACGAGAATGAAAATATTAAAATATTCAATGAGCCATTACCTCAACAAAATAGAAATCCTAAATAAAATCATGAGGTTCATCATGTGTACAATGTGATCCTTCCTCTTCCTTCTTATAACCATCCGTTAGATGTCATTATTAGAACTATCATTATTAGTACACCTCCACGACCTACTATCACATCCAATGAGAATGAATGTGTGGATGATGTTTCAAATATCCACACTCTATGTGTTCAAGCTTATATTATCCAACATCCTATTCATAGTGTTATGATTGTGTTGGCGAAATAATTTTTTGTGTTGCAAATTATTGATTTTTCACCAATGGTACGGGGCTAAGCCCCTCCTTCTTGTGTATGGGGAGACTCAAATGATTGAATTTAAACTAACCTAAAGTTGTGGGGTGGCCAATAGGTCGGGGATCACACATGAACACTCCATTGAACCCATGGAAAAGTGCTTGTACAGAGTAAAAGGGAGGAATTTGCAGCGAAGATAGGTAAAGGGAAGTTGGGGAAATAAGGAGAGAGAGGATTATTGTTGTGAGTAGGCACTGATAGAGTTCACATACAATAACCAAAGTAGGTCCACATTCAATTAGAAGAACATAATAATATAAGCCATTAGCAAGACCGATAAACAAGAGACACAAAGTTCTATATAATGCTCACAAAATTGGAAAGTAGAGAGAGTAGAGTAACATTGATAAAGAGATAGAAGAATTAAAGATTTATTGCCTGATGTAAAAGTGGTAATCTCAACAACATACATTCAATTAAAAATTTCCAACCCCTTGGAATGGAAAATCCAATCCAATTTATAACAGTTCAAACTTTCCTTTCATCTACCCCTCACATGACTCTTCACTTTTCCGCATCACTTGTGACCTTTCATATTCCTAGGAAGTGTGTCTTTTTCTTGTTATTGGAAAAAGGGTCACTTAAGTGAATATGAAAAAATAGAAAAAAGTACATTCTTAATGAGAAATTAGAACATGGAGAGAGAAGAAGGAAGAGAGAGAGAAGGAAGGGTTGAATGATTTGATGAAGATGAAGCATTTTCTGATGAAGAGCCCATTGATTTGAAGTATGGTGACCAAAATTTCCTCCTCCTACAAGTTATATGAACAATTTAGAATACTTAATGAGTGTTTAAGAAAACTATTGCGAGACATTCCAATGCAAGCCTAAGATGACTGCATGCATCACTCATGATGGTTTTCAAGTGATTTTTCCTGCAAGATACTTGGGAAGTTAAGAAGGGTGTCACTGATATTTTGCTATTGTGTCATGATAGCCATTAATGGAGGATGGAAAATGCAACAAAAACAATTTCATCAAAATGACCAAATGTGTTAGAAAGATGAGCTCAATTTGTGTTCAGCTTCACATCGAGATATCATACTTCAATTTTTAGATGGAGAGCCATGTGCAAAGCTTGGTTTTCACGGCCATGGCTGTTTTGGAAATGTGTGGGAGGCATATCTAGTGTTTATATGATGTATTTGGAGGTTTAACATTAATAAACAATGGTGGAATAACAAATTGTGCATAGAAAATGACTTGAAAATGAGTTATTCTTCTTTTCTGGCTTACCTGTTAACCATGGTTTGAGTATGGATGAATGGAAGCTGAGTTAAAGCCAAGTTTTCTCATGAGCACACTTTCTTTTCCCCATAGGATTTTACAAATGAATCCAATGCTCATGAGAGAAAACTCCATGGTACTCAAGCCTCTTGATTTTTATCTTTCTCTTACTGAGATGAGTCTTCATCATGTGGGTAAAAGGATTACCCTTGAGTGAAGTTATTAAGAAGTGGCCACCAAATGGAATGGAATGAGATTGTGGCAATGCCTCTCCTTCTTGTGGCATGATCACACTACAAGCATTTAGGTGAGTGTTTAAGAACACCACCATGTGGATGACAATAGATGAAACATTTATGATTGCCCATTCTTGTACACACAATGAAGATCATTACCTTCTTGCCTTTCCTGGCTCCAAAACTTGTTTATACACCTCCTATTCACATGTTTCTCATATAAATAAGTAACCTTTTATTAATAGAAAGAATGTTCCCCAGATAGAACTTAAATAAATGAATGAGAATGAGTTCTATGTCCTTTTCTTACACAATGCATTGAAACTGTACAAACTCCACCTCTTCTGAATTGCAAGACGTGAGCTCATTATCAAACATTGATCAAGTGTTTAAAAACACTTTGCGAGGTATGCATTGCTTGATACGAATTATTTCCTTACTCATAGAGAGTTCCTCTCATCATGATCATGATTACCATCCTCTTGATGAATTGACTTTGAATGAAGCTCTTGATCCTTTTTAACTTCTTTTCTAGCCTTACAATGTTCCTAATTTTCACATGTTACGCCTTGATATGCTCTGTCTTGCTCCTTAACACAATTGTGATCAGGATGATGCTTTAGGACCCTTGAAGAGAGTTATTTTTATTGTTTGAGATACATAATAATTTTATGACCATGCGATGATAGAAAAAAGCAACGATATGAATGAAAATGGAGCCAACAATAACTTTATGCACTGAAAACCAAAACATTCTAATTTTGGCAAGTGGGGTCAGGAGATGCTATTTTGGAAAATTTTTGCCTTTTTGCTCAAATTTTGTATTCAGAATCTCCAAAAACACTTACATTACTTCCATTCATGATGTTTTACCATTTTAGTATGTCTCTATTTTTTAATAGGTTATTTTTTCAGAAACTGCTATTTTGGGAAAATTGCCCATTTTACCATGTTTGTTGTTTTGCACTGGTCCTGGATGTTGTGGGTGATGAGATCTTGCTATTTCGAGAGACTTACTATTTTTAGTAGGTCACTATAAAAAGAATATATATTTTTTTAAATTGGTCATACTGGTGTCATTTTGTAATGAAATCACCATTGTTGGATTCGGCTCTGCATCAGGATCCCGTGCTCTAATTTTCATAGTGATCCTTCCACTGGAACTATTGCAAACTGAAAAAGAAACTTTTAAGAGGAGGGTTTCCGATTTTTATCTATTAAAAATTTAGGGTATCATCTGGTATGCAACAATGGTCTTCTCAAAGGTGCTTGGGAGGATGATCTTCTATGAAAATATCAATGCAATTAAATTTCTAGATGAAGAGATATGAAGAAATATCCATTTTCATGGTCATGGCTGTTCTAGAACGTTTTTGGCAGAATGTATGGTGTATTTAGATGTCATTTTAAGGTTTTGCAGCATAAAAAATGGTGGAATATTGAACAATGCAAAGGAGATAGCTTAAAAACCAGTTAGTTCATTTTGTGCTTCCCTGCTAACCGCAGTTTGACTATGGTTGAGTGAAAGTTGAGTGTGGTTGAAACTAAGGTTAAACGAGCTGCTCATGGGTGAAATTTTATGTCCCATCTGTCTACTTGGAAAAATGGAAAATAGGGACCATTTTTTTTTGTTTTGATCAAGATCATGCCAAGCGTCATCATGAGGTGCAATGTGAGGGAGATTGAAAAATATGTTTGAGCACCCAGGGGCTGAAAAAAATGGTTGCGTGGTGAACCTGAGAAGGGGCTTTTCTCATGGGAACAATGTTTTGTCCTCTTTTTACCCTTGGAAAAAGGGAAAAGAGGGACAAAATTATGAACTTTGAGCAAGATGATGACACTTGGCAAGATCTGGTGCAGACTCGAGGAAATGAGCTTAACCAAGTTAAGCACTCTACCAGGTTGAGGAGAGTCACATGAGGGACTAGAGAGGGGACTTGCTTGTGGGTGAAATTTTTTATCCCCCTTTAAACCTCAAAAAATGGAAAAGAGGGACACAAAATTGCACTTTGAGCAAGAAGCTAACATGTGGCAGTAAAAAATTTGGCTAAGTATGGGATCAACACACTCTGCACTAGAGAGGACTTGAAAACTTCACTCCTAGAGCTTAGAGAGAATTTTTTTAGGTGAAATTTTATATTAATTTGAATCCTAATACCATTTAAAGATAAATGCAATAGGTTTTAGAATCTGATTCTTCTTTCATATCCATAAAATGACACCTTTTTCTTCGAGATAAGAGGCTGTTCCTACAAAGATTGAAATGTTTTGAGAAATATTCACACCTTGGATCAAACTTGATTCTTCCACCATGCAGAGGATTCCTTAATATTTACATTTCCTACTTGTTTACATTATAACTCCTTATGGATCTCCCATAATCATTCGGAGAATTTTAGGTTCAACTTTGGACCACTCACTCCTTACAACTAAAAACCTGTTTTGCACAGACTGTCCCTAAACCATCAAATATTTCATAAATATTCCTAAACCTCTTCTAATATATTCTTAGTTATCCAAAAAAACCTCTGCATTATTATGATATTTTTTAACCTTCTTGGAAGATGCACACCCTCCTTGAAAAGGCCAAAATTGACCTTTCTAAGCCTGCCAGAGAACTAGTCTTTTGTTGTACTTTGTTGAATGGAGGAACTGATCTTATCACACTAATTTGATCATTTAAACATGATTATTAAAAATATTGGGAGTATCTGCAAGGTCATTAGTATTATGAAAAAAATACAAACTAGCCAGGGGAGGGATTTATGAAGGTTTTTCAACAAATTTTCACATTTGGCTTAGTTGTCATGGCTCAAGTTTTGAATTTTTGGGCTTGCAAAAATTCATGACAACTGCTAGCTTTGACTTTAGGACATTGGATTGTAATGGAAAAAATAGAACCTCAGAAATATCATGGGGTAGCTGACTAGTTCTTTGTTCATTTGGTTACAGAGTCATTAAGCCTTATCCATCGGGTTATAGAGTCACCATTTAGAAAAGATACAAACACAACCAAGAAACGAACATAAGAAACACACAACATGGAAATGAAACAAAAGAAAGAAAAGGAAATACACAGTAAAAGTGAAATCACCACACAATAAATAAAAACAACCTAAATCACCTATGTACATGTGGGGGATAGCCCACTTTCATTTAAACACCAATTCAAACCTAGTACTTACTTGTATACGAGTATCGCCGAATGCCTTCCTTCTACAAATCCATTGACATGATCACTGAAATATGATTCTTTTCTCAATTTCTTGAGAAATATCACTTGGTTGTTATTTCAATTGATGACCCAATTAGTCAATTTATTTCCTTTTTTCATTTGGAACCTTCTTTCCATATTTTCATTGATTCCCAAATTCATTCCAATTACCAATTCTCCTTTACTTTTGTGAAGATGAGCCTTGCTCATACTCGACTTATCATTTTCATACTAAGGCCTATGACATTTGATATACATTTATTCTTCATTTTTCATTTGCTTCATGACCACTATTTTCATAATTTGATTCTTGATAGATTTTTTGGAAGCTTTAATACTATCACTAGCCTCTTAATGCTCCATATTTCTCAATTGGTCTAAGCAATCTTATTTTACGTACTCCATATCTTTCTTAACTTTCTACACTGTACAATGTGGCATGTATATTACTTCATTATCTTGGAAAGAGAATGAGCTCAAGGTTGGGCATGCAACATGGAAACCATCACCTTCTCCATCTGGTTCATTTTGAGCTTCAAAGTCCATATTCATGGTGAAATCACCTTTTCTTTGAGTGGAGTTGATCTTGAAAGATGAAAGAATGTTGTAATCCATACATTCCATATTGAGAAGGTTTTAATTTTGAAAAAAATCAACCTTTGTATCAAGTATTGTTCCATCTATCCATTTTTTTGGTAATTTCTCTATCCTCATGAAAGGGGAATGAGCATAAAAATGGAGCTGAAATTTTTATATAGTCATTTTTCCAATCTCAACCACCAAGAACTAGGGAGTCCATTTCTAAGATGAAATCATCGTCTTCTTGAGTGGAATTGAATTCAAAAGGCTGAAACATATTTTCATTCTTACATCCCTTGTGATTCTCTTCTAATGAGAAAGAGAAGTCTTCATATTCATAAACATACTCATTGAATGAAACCTCATGCCGAATGTTGAGAACATGGTTTCAAACATTGAAATCGCTTGACAAGAAGTTGTTTGGTATCACTCCTTCTTGATCCACATTGCTTATCACTTCAATATTTCTTTATTGTAGGTCAAGACTCACATGACCATCATTAACATCCAGTGGAGAAAATCCATTCATGCTCGCATCCAGTGATAAGTACATTCTTTCAAATTCTGATTCCATCAAGTTACTGTTGTCCATTTTACCCACCCCAAGTAAAATGGACAACATGGTAGAAATGAGCCTAGGTAATAGATAGGACCACAATGGAGGAATCCAAGTTTCCAGGTCAAATTTATGTTCCAAGAAGCACTTACAACATTTAGGGAAGATTTGGGGCCATTCAGATAATTCAAACCAATTTTGGGTCACTCAAGCACACAACTCCTTCATGACTGAAAACATGCCCCAGGGGCCCAATTTTGAGAAAAGAAAAGGAAAAAATAGCCCACCATAATAAAATTTCCTTTGGGACATCTCAAGGTCTCTTCCTCAGCCTCTGACATTGAATTTTTTTGAAAGAAACCCTGAAACAATGTAAAATTTGTGTAAAATGCCCATAGGGCCTCCAAAGGGTGATCAAGCTAAATTTTAGCTCAGTGAGCTACTCAGTGAGTTAGGAGCTTTTAAAAGGGGGCGGGATACATAATGAGCTCAGACGAGCTTGTAGTAGCTCATGTGAGCTATGCTTGGAAGGCGGCTTGGACAAGCCAAGTGGGGTGAATTCAGTTACAACATGGAGTGAGTGAGCCAAGTCAACTCGACGATATACGTTTTGGGTCGGAGTGAAGATATGGCATTGGGATCGGAGGAAGATAAACATTGGCATGAGGCATGGGGGTCATCGGATGATGCAATATGCATCGGGGACCCGATCCCACATTGTATGATGGGTTGATCAGAAAATGGTGGTGTCAAACTACTTAAACGAAGGGCAAGGTGTTAGTGACTCGGTGTGTTTTAGATCAATGTCATGGGAAAACATGATGCAATGAAATCCCCTCAATTGGATGCATATGCATCACCAACCCTGATGCCAACAATTTAAACATTGGCTCACCAAGCCAATCAGAAGTAGAGGGGGGGAAAATAAAAACACAATGTACGTCGACCCACCTCCAATTTTATGCAATGAAAAAATTGGACCCAACTCGCATGGGTGAGTTTCCGGAGTAGTTAGATGGGGGAGTAAAAGCGGTAGGTGGCAAGTTATTGGAGGAGCTCGGTTGGATGAAGGGAGTTAAGCCAAAAAAGTAAGCAATGCAAAAAACTTCACAACTTCCTCATTTTTTATCAGAATTGCACAAAATTATGCTTGTTGGGAAGGTAATTTAGAAACATATAGTACAAAGTAATAAAAAATGGAAAATAATGGGGTTAGGTGAGAGAAAATCATGGGTGAAGCCAGAGGAAAATGAAGGCCATACCTAGATACAAGAATGAAATGGTTGCAAGCATGGAGGCCATTCCTTCTCTCACAAGGTAGGGTACAATGGAGTATGGCATTTGTAGACTTGCCCATCACTACTGTAGGTGGAATGATGAATTTTGGGAATGATGGGAACATGATTTTCACCTATTTTCATCTCTCTCTCTCTCTCATATTTTCCTCCTATATAATGTAAACGGTTGCATAAAACAAAAGGTTGGTCATTTTTCCTCTGATGTACCCCCTCTTCTTCTTGGCCAGGGGCAGTTTTAGGGATCCAAACCTTCCCATACAATATTGTAATGGAGCTTCATGCCTTCCTCCTACCAGATGTTGTATTGTGCATATTGTGGAGCAATATAATTTCATGTTTGTGTTAATTTTTTCTAACCTTGCGTGTGTTTATTGTCTCTTCTTTCCTCTTATCATTGTCCAGGCAGGCTGTGTGTATACTTCATGGTTTCATTGTAGGGTTGCAAGTGGTGTTGTGTTTATTTGAATGTGGTTTTGGGTGTAGTTATGATCTATGGTGCTTGGCCACACTCTTCAGGCTCACCCCTCTTCATGTTCTTGCATTGTGGATTGTCCAACACCTCCCTTTTCTTGGTGCTATCACCACCCCGTAGTGTAGGATTTCCATTTACATGCACTCTCTCCCTCCCTGCCTCCTTGGAAGTATTAGGATTGGTGTAGCTAGGTGTTTTTATTACATTTTGTGTAGTGTAGTGCTAGGTTAAGGAATAGGAATCCAACCTTCTCTAGAGGTCCACCTCAAGCCCGCAAGTCCCACAACTTGAGAAGTGGTACCCATGTTATGTAGATTACACTGAATACCTCATTCAAAATAAGGCCATTCAGGGGGGTACTTTAATTTTACAATAACAGTTTTGACATGCACGACATGACAACATTGAAGTAAGAGTTATATTTTCAAGAGTTCCATCATAAGAGATAAAGTGTTTTATAGCTTTGGAGAAATCTACAAGCTAAATCAAGAGTTCTAGGTTGGAAAACACCAAAGGACCAAACCTTTGAATTTTGGGTTTTCAGGGGTTGTATTGCATGCCCTAACTTCTGACAGTGCATTTCAGGTTTTCACAAATGCAAAAAAAGTGCCAAGTCTCGAATCCTAGTGTTTCTGGTTTTAGAGGTTGAAGAACAAGTCTTAGATCCTAGAATCCTTCATTTCAGGTTTTAGGAGTTGCATTACACGGGCTTATTCCTGACAATGTATTTCATGTTTTCATAGGTGCAGAACATGTCCCAAGTTTTGAAACAAGGAAATTCAGGTTTCACAGGTTGCATTGAATGACCTAGGTTCTTCCCAGTGTAATTCGGGGATCAACAATTGCACAATAAGGTCTAAAAGTTGAAAGCATGTGTGGTGTCATTCAAAGGGAAACATTCCCAGTTTTATCAAGTTGTGCTCTTGATAGAATCTCAAAGTTCAGAGACACAAGTAAAGAACAACTTGTGACTCCATATGGTAAATAACCCACTCTCTAAGTTACAGACCTTCCTTTCTTTCACCCATTTCCATCCATTTTTCCTTCCACATCTCTTAATTTTCTTCCATTCTACGAGGTCGTGCAATCATGGCTTCATTTACATCATGGGATTCATGTTTGAGGTAACAACTATGCGGTTTTAACCCACCTCCATATTTTCAAAATCCATCTCCAAGCTACTGTAAACTGCCTCCGGATCCATGCTATGATGAGAACCAGTATGCATATTCCTATGAGCAGAATGTAGATCAGTTTGGTTATCCGCCAGAATACACAGATGTTGAAGAGAAAGGGTATGCAAATTATGGAAGTTATCCTACCCCTGGAGATGCAAAGTTACGGATGTAAGTTAAAAAATGGAGGTAGGTATGGTGCAAGCCTGGGCCACAACTCAAATAAAGGCCTTTAGGATTGGCTTCATGGCACCTTGTTTGTGGGTCGGTCTAATGCCGATGCACTATGGCCCACACTAAAATCTTGGTTTCATTGTTGAGATACCTCCACAACTTGGGTAATGGATAATGGAGATAGAGGCTTACGAATCCAATATCAATCCATATTGTCAATGGGAGACACCTGGATTTCCATCCTGCAACCCTCTGTTCATCCCAAAAGAAACACTATCTTAGCCTAAGCTTCAATTTCCAAGCTTCTCATATGCTACCCCTACTGTGGAAGCCATTTCTCCATCCCCTAGTCTTCCATCCCATCTTGAATTTTCTGCCCTCTTCCCTTCTAAACCCAAAGCCCATCCACAAAAAAAGAAGCCATACCTTCTCTTCCACTACCAACAATACAAATACTAGCTGAACTCAAAACCACCCCTCCTCTTGGATTCTTGAGTCCATATCAGGAAGAAATATAAAGAACCAGTCAAGAAGAACAACAAAGAGAAGAGCCCAATAGAGATGAAATGAAAAAGTTTGTAAGGAATTGGGCTACAAAGTTTGGGATTGAGAAGAATCCCTTGCTGGTTAAGCCTTTAGAGGAGGCTAAGGTTAGAGAAGAACATGTGGTGAAATCTGATTCGGTTGCTACAACAACAGTGTAAGAAGAAGCATAAGAAGATAGATAATCAGAATGTTTAAAATGTAGTGTCCATGAGGGAAATCTAATTCTAGAAATTTTCAATCAACCACAAGCTACAAAATTAGTAGAAGAAAAGGAAGCAGCTCCAAATACACAAAGAGAGGAGCACACAGGGGAAACCAAGCTAGATTCAGAGACCCCGAACGAATATGAAATCATTGAGAGTTTTTTGCTCTCATTTGTGGGGTCTGATTTAGTTGATGAACCTGTGATGGAAGAGGATATTCAAGAAGACCTCACTACCCAGGATAGCCCTCAAGCACATCATATTGAAGAGTTTGATTGATCAAAGTTCATATTAGAGGAAGAAAAAAAATGTGTAGATAATATTGGTCTTCAAATGGAGGAGGAGGAACTCCCGAGTGAGCAACAAGCTTCAACAAGTTACAACAACCTGCAAATGATTCCATTAGATGCTGTAAGCAATCCTAAAGAGCTGTATGTTGAGGAGGATTTTCTTGCTGCAAAGAAAGGATAAGAGAATGAGAATCCCATCACTTCCATACCGATCACCAAGGTGGCACATCAATTTTTCTATAAATGTGCAAAAAGAAGAAAACTAATTTATAGACAGTCACCTTTTCCAGGAAAGTCTGAATGAAGGCTTTCTTATCTATATTGAAACTCAGAGCAACATGCACATCTAGTGGACCATGCCATGCCCCATCAAGTATCTTACTTCGTTGGAGCTAGAATCAGATTTTCCATAACCAACATGTTCAATTCAGAGCATGGGGATGAGTCTCAAAGTGTCGAGGCTCAACACCAAAGCCTCTAGGACCAAACCAACGAACAACTTGAGGAGGTATTTTATTTTTTTGATGTTAGTACCTTATCTAGACGGGTGGAAATTTGTTTCCAAGTCATTTTTTCACTCATATACATGATCATTCTCACTACCAAATCAATTGCATGGTCCAAAATCATGAGAAAGGGAAACTAATTTTCCTTGCTAGTGTAAGGGTTTATGTGAAGTTGCTTGTTTCTCTGGTTAGTGTAGGATATGTAGGTTTTCTTTCTATATAACAAGTGATTTTAGACACTCTGAGTGTCTAGTTGGGCACGTATGATTTTTTCATTTTGTACATAGTTTTTTGTTCATGTTTCTCCAACACAATGCACCACATTTCAGTATGCCTCTTGCAAGCAATGTTACGAAAGCTCAAAGTTGAAAGGAATAGTTACAGATCTCAAAATACTACATATGTAGAGTAATTAAAATAGGACAAGGAAAAAAATTCAATATTTTCCATCTTCTTGGTCAATTAGTTGAGTTTCCAAGGCCCCTTGTAAAAATTAGAAATCATTAATATGGGGGTGGCTTGTCATGTCACAGGTGTGTCAACCCCACAAAAATGTTTAAAAACAACTCAAGAAAAGGAGAAATCATAAATTTATAGAGTTTCATGATGTCCCAACTCTGCAAATGTTTTACCCACAACTCTGCAATGTTCAATGCATTCTAAGAAATCATTAGTTCAATGTGCTTCATACTTGGAAAAATTAGGTTTTGGGACAGGTTCGGAAGTCCATGTTTAATCCCGTATATCAGTTTGCAGAGAAGGCATGTAAACCCATGTTAAAGACAATTTTCCGCTCTCACAAAAATCTCAATTCAAAAATCTTATAAGAGAGATGGTCAATGCAGGTCAGCCCATGGTTCAGTGGTGCATCAAAGTGGACTTAGGATCAAATTTTAGGGGTTGGATCAGTTCTAGGTTATTGATAATGAATCCATTCCCAATGGATACACTAGGGTAACTGGTCAGACCATCTAACAGGAAAATGGCCTCGGGAGTTGCCAGAAATTTTTATCCATTTTACCCACCCCAGGTAAAAATGGACAAATGGGTAGAACTAAACCTGAGCACTAGATAGGACCACAATGGAGGAATCTAGGTTTCCAAGTCAAATTCATGTTCCAAGAAGCAACTATAAAATTTAGGGCAGATTTGGGGCCATCCGGATCATTCAGACAAATTCTGGGTCATTCAAGCTCACAACTCCTTCACGACTGAAAACATGCATCGGAGACCACTTTCTAGAAAAAAAATAGGAAAAAAATAGCCCATCATAATAAAATTTTCTTCGGGAAATCTCAGGGTCTCTTCCTCAGCCTCCAAAATTGAAAAAATTCAAAGAAACCCTGAAAACTGTAAAATTTGTGTAAAATTCCCATAGGGCCTCCAAAGGGTGATCGAGCTAAATTTTAGTCCGTTGAGCAACTTAGTGAGCTACTCAACAAGTTGGGATCTTGCAAAAGGGATCCGGATACATAGTGAGCTCGGGTGAGCTTGTAGTAGCTTGGGTGAGCTATATTTGGAAGGAAACTCAGACGAGCCAGGTGGGGTGAATTTGGTTCCAGTGGGGAGTAAGTGAGCTGAGTAAACTTGGCAGTATACATGTCAGGTTGGCATGAAGATAGTGTATTGGGCTTGGAGGTAGATAAAAATCAACATGAGGCATGGGGGTCATCAGGAGATGCAATATGCATCGTGAGACCCAAGCTTGCATTGCATGACAGGTTGGTCAAAAAGTGGTGGTGTCAAGGCAAGTTGAACTCCCAACATGGAGGGAAAGGTGTTAGCGAGTCAACATGTTCGGGGTCAACACCATGGGGAAACATGATGCAACGACATCCCCTCAACCCGATACATATGCATCACCAACCCCGACCCCAACAATCTAAATGTTGGCTTGTTGAGCCAATTGAAAGTGGAGGGAGAAAAACAAAAACACAATGCAAGTCGACTTGCCTCCAATGCGATGTAACAAAAAAATCAGACCCGAATCGCATGGGTGAGTTACTCGAGGAGTTAGGTGGGGAGTAAAAGTGGAAGGTGGTGAGTTGGTGGAGGAGCTCGGTTGGATGAAGGGAGTTAAGCCAAAAAACCAAGCAATGCAAAAAACTTCACAACTTCCTCATGTTTTTATCAGAATTGCACAAAATTATGCTTGTTGGAACGGTAAATTGAAAACATACAGTATAAAATAATAAAAAATGGAAAATAATGGGGTTAGGTGAGAGAAAATCATGGGTGAAGCTAGAGGAAAATTAAGGCCATACCTAGGTGCATGAATGAAATTATTGCAAGCATGGAGGCCATTCCTTCTCCCACAATGCAGGGTACAATGGAGTATGGGATTTGCATACTTGCCCATCACTACTGTAGGTGGAATGATGAATTTTGGGAATGGTGGGAGCATGATTTTTGGGTTTCTTCCCCTCTCTCTCATATTTTTCTCCTATATAATGTAAATGGGTTGCACAAAACAAAAGGTTGGAAATTTTTGCTCTGATGCACCCCCTCTTCTTCTTCTTGTCCAGGGTCAGTTGTAGGGATATAAACCTTCCCATTTGATCCTGTAATGGAGCTTCATGCCTTCCTCCCACCAAATGTTGTACTGTGCATATTGTGGAGCAATATAATTTCATGTTTGTGTTAATTTTTCTAACCTTGCGTGTGTTTGTTGTCTCTTCTTTCCTCTCATCATTGTCCAAGTAGGTTGTGTACACTTCATGGTTTCATTGCAGGGTTGCAGGTGGTGTTGTGTTTATTTGAATGTGGTTTTGGGTGTAGTTATGATCTATGGTGCTTGACCACACTCTTCAGGTTCACCCCTCTTCATGTTCTTGCATTTTGGATTGTCCAACACCTCCATTTTCTTGGTGCTATCACCACCATGTAGTGTAGGATTTTCCATTTACATGCACTCTCTCTCTCCATGTCTCCTTGGAAGTATTAGGATAGGTGTAGTTAGGTGTTTTTCTTTCATTTTGTGTAGTGTAGTGCTAGGTTTAGGAAGAGGAAGCTGACCTTCTCTAGAGGTCCACCTCAATCCCGCAAGTCCCACAGCTTGAGAGGTGTTACCCATGTTATGTAGATTACACTGAATGCCCCATTCACAATCAAACCATTCAAGGGGGTGCTATAATCTTTCACTAACAATTACCATGATATTCTTTCACCAGATATGTGATACTTGGATACACTTCCATCAACATGGGAAAATCAACATCTTCTTCCAAAGCTATGAAAAACTTGTAAGACCTTGAATCTTGAAACAAAATATCTGCCCTCAGGTCATTAGGTGTTTGAACGGTGTACTTCATTTTCCTGATGGGAAGAAGTTTCTTCATTTTACCATTTAGTGGAATGATGGCATACAAAAAATCCATCTGTATATCTCCACCAACATCTCAATTTTTTTTTGGCTCAATAACATACCATATGAGGCTGGCATGTCCGCTATAAGAATTCTCATTGTGATCTTCTTGTTGGGAAAATTTGTAAACTCTACTTGAGCATTGCTAACTTTTCTAACTAGTAGAACCTCTTTCATTCCCATAGAGTAACAATGACCAATGCTAGGAGAGAGAGACCAATAGATTTAGAAATTTTTGTAGGTATGATGTTGTTGGAAGAACCATATTCAATGATGTAATTATTTAGTTTGTACCCATTGAATAGTAAGGATATATATAATGATTCTATCTTCCCAGAGGTGGAGGATGTGGAAACAAGACAAATCTAAGGAGTGGTATGAGGGGCAGAAAATAGTTATTTGGTGGTGGCATTTTTGGAACATGAACTTGAACAACTTCCTTTGATAAATTGCACAAGCCTATCAAATTGCTTGGGACGGGTTTTTAATTATTTGGACTCAGAAATTTGAATAATGGTTTTCTTGCAATGATCAATGATGGCAAAAGGTGGAGAATGTGTAAGAACTTGAAGGGAAATGATAGCCTTGAAGAGGGTATGATTTACATTTTTTAGGATAAAAAAGCATACATTGATTTGTCAAGAGAAGTTGGATGAGACTTACCCAAAGAGGAAGAAGGATTTTTGATTGAGATGGTCTCAGGATTCCTCTTGGCTGATCTCATGGAAGCAGATATCGATGATCCTCCTTTTATTGTTTTTTTCATAGAGTCATCACTTGAGGATCTAAATGCTTAGCTTGGGCAACATAATAAGAGCCCTCTTTCTCTGTTTTGATTGGGTGAACAAAGCAGAAGAGTAGCTATGTGTAGGTTCCTCAAACTCTTCATCTGGTGTGAATTCAAAATATCCAATCTTGACACATTATTCTTTCTCTTCCTCTTCAATTTTTGATTCAATGATTTCTTCTCCTTCATATTCATTAGTCCTACATATTACATTGATCGATGGAGGTTCCAAGGAAATCATTAGGGGGTGCTCCTACAATTTTATTTATGTTCTAGTTTTTGTGTGATGTATATAGAGAAATTGCCCTCAACATTGTCAAATCATTGGGAAACTTCTGCTATAAGGGATAAAATATTTCATCTTTAGAATTCAGGGCTTTATCCTTCATTGAAGGATTCTTGATCTTCCTTGACATGATCAAGTCATCTTCCACTCTAATGGTAAGTTCTTAAGTATTTTCCAAATTTTTTGGTTGACATCTCTGTAGTATGAAACTAATTTCAGGCATCTAGGAATTAACGAAGAACCTTTCAGATTATCCTCAGTTGGACAAGTAAAATTTGGAACCTTGTTGATTAACTTATTAAATTTTTCCACAAAATATATCATGGACTCTCATGGTTTTTTCTTCATCTAAGTAAGTTAAGAAAGGAGGGCATGAGAATCTTCATCAGTCTTAAATCTTGATTCAAACATTTTCTTCATATCTTCCCTATCAACAATTAAGCGTGATGACAAGGAGTAAAACCAGTCCACGACAACACCTTGTAATGTTTCCATGAATAACCACACTATGAAATCTTCATGTTGTACTCAAAGAATGCCACATGTTGTTGTGAAAGCTGTGATATGATCATCTGGTCATTGATTTCCATCTCCATAGAATTTTGGAAAGTTCTTTCTTGATCCGTTTGGGAGTTCATAAATTGGTGGAGCTAAGGCCAACAGACCAATATTTTATCCCCGTGACATAGGTAAATCCATTTCTACCTTCTCTTATTAATATAGTTCTTATTCTCTTTCTTCTATAGGAGGAATGGGGGATGATGGTTCAACTAGTTCTTCAAAATGACCTTCAAGAGGATTTTTAGGAACTTGCCTTCTTAACTGTATAATGGGAAGTCTGAAATTATCTCTCAGTTGCTCCTCAAATGTGGGATAAATAATTCCACCTACACGATCAGCTCGGGTGTACCTTCTTTCTACCAGTTTTTCTCAAAGCACTTATAAAGGAATGAAGCTAGAAAGATGCATATTTTTCAGTAGGATTGTGTCAAGGCTTCTTGAATGTTCAAATGGTATTTTTAAGCTTTTCAATTTTTATGGATTTTTGAAATTTGTTTTTTTTTTTTTGAATTTTTAGAGATATTTTAAGGGTACATAAGGGTATCTCCCCCTAGAAGATTCACCAAAAATTGTTAGCAAAATAATTTGTCGTGATGAAAATTATTGAGTTTTCACCAACGGTACGGGGCTAAGCTCCTCTTTCTTGTGTATCGGGAGGCTCACATTATTGAATGTAAACTAAGCTAAAGATGTGGGGTTTCCAATAGGCTGATGATCACACAAGAACACTCCACTCAACCTGTGGTAAAGTGCTTATACATGGTACAAGGTAGTAGGCATTGATAAAGTTCGCATACAATAACCAAAGTAGGTCCACATTCAATTAGAAGAACAAAATAATGTAATCCATTAACAAGACTGATAAAAAGGAGACACAAATTTCTAAAAATATATAAATCAAGGACACAAAATTCCTTCTTAGTTGTACAAGATCATAATTCTCATACAATTTGGAAGTAAAGAGAGTAGAGGAACATTGACAAAGAGATTAAAGAATTGTAGCTTAATTGCTTGATGTAGAAGTGGTACTCTCAACAACATACATTCAATCAATAATTTTCAACCCCATGGAATGGAAAATCTATTCCAATTTATAGCATTACAATTTTTCTTTTCATCTACCCCCACATGAATCTTCACCTATCGTCATCACTTACAACCTTTCATATTCTTAGGAAGTGAGTCTATTTCTTACTATTGGAAAAAGGACCCTTACAAAATTTAACTAAGGGTCACTTAAGTGAATAGGATGAAATAACAAAAAGTACATTCTTAATGAGAAATTAGAACATGGAGAGAGAAGAAGAAAGAGAGAGAGAGAGAGAGAAGGAAGGAGAGAGAGAGAGAGAGAGAGAGAGAGAGAGAGAGAGAGAGAAGGAAGGGTTGATTGATCTGATGAAGATGAAGCTTTGTCTGATGAAGAGCCTTCTGATTTGAAGAATGATGACCAAAATTTCATCCTCCCGCAATATGTATGAACACTTTAGACTACTAAATGTTTTTTTAGGAACACTATTGTGAGACATTCCAATGCAAGCCTAAGATGACTTCGAACATCACTCATGATGGTTTTCAAGTGATTTCACCCACCAGATCCTTGGGAAGTGAAAAAGGGTCTTGCTGATATTTCATTGTTGTGTCATAGAAACCATTGATGGAGGTTATAAGGTGTGACAACAAAAATTTCATCAAAGTGCCCAAATGTGGTAGAAAGATGAACTCAATTTGTGTTCAACTTCACATTGAGATCTCGTACTTCAATTTTCAGATGGAGAACCATGTGCAAAGCTTGGTTTTCTAGACATGGCTGTTCTAAAAACATGTAGGAGGAATATATGGTGTTTAAATGACGTCTTTAAAGGTTTAACAATAATAAAAACTAGTGGGAGTAACAAATTGTGTAGAGAAAATGACATGAAAATGAGTTATTCTTCACTTTATGGCTTAACTGTTAACCATGGTTTGACTATGGATGAATGGAGGCCGAGTTAAATCTAGATTTGCTCATGGGTACTCTTTCTTTTCACCTTAGGCTTTTAAAAATTAATGCAATGCTCATGTGATACAACTCCATGGTGCTCAAGCCTCTTGATGTTAATCTTTCTCTTACTGAGATGAATCTTCATCTGGTGGCTAAAAGGATTACCCTTGAGTGTGATTCTTGAGAAGTGGCCACTTGTTAGAATGGAATGACATGGTGGTAGTGTCTCTTCTTCTTGAGGCATGATCACACTACAAGGATTTAGGTGAGTGTTTAAGAACAATACCGTGTGGATGAAAATAGATGAAATGGAGATGATTGCCCATTCTTGTACACACAATGAAGATCATTACCTTCTTACCTTTCCTGGATCCAAAATTTGTTTATACACCTAATGTTCACATGTTTCTCATAGAAATAGGTGACCATTTCTTGATATAAAGACTAATTTTTGGATGGAACTTGAAGGAATGAATGAGAATGAGTTCCATGTTCTTGTCCTGCACAGTGCACTAGAGCTATGCAAACTCCACCTCTCTTTACTTGCAAGATGTGAACTCGTTATCAAATGGATCAAGTGTTTAGAAACACTTCGTGGGGTATACATTGCTAAAGATGACTTATTTCCTTACCCACAAAGATTTCCTATCATCATGATTATTACAACCATCCTCTTGATGAATTGAATTTTAATGAATCTCTTGATCCTTTTAAAATTATTTTCCAACCTTATAATGTTACTAATTTTCACCTGTTACGCCTTGATATGCTCTATCTTGCTCCTTGACACAATTATGATCAAGATGATGCTTTAGGATCCTTGCAGAGAGTTATATTCCTTGTTTGAGCTATGAAACAACTTTAAAACTATGTGATTATGGAAAAAAATTAGTGAGATGAGTGAAAATGGAGCCAAAGACAAATTTCTGCAGTGAAAACCAAAAACTTTCTATTTTTGGCAGGTGGTGTCAGGAGCTGCTATTTTGGGGAAAATTTTGCCTTTTTGCTCAATTTTTGTCTTTTGAAGCTCCTAACACACTTATATTACTTCCATTGATGATGGTTTACCATTTCAAGGAAGTCTATATTTTTAGCAGGTTATTTTTTTGGAAACTTCTATTTTGGGAAAATTACTTGTTTTACCATGTTTGTTGTTTTGCACTAGTCTTGGATGTTCTAGGTGACGAGAGATTGTTATTTCAATAGAATTAATAGTTTTAGTAGGTCAATATACATAGCATATTATATTTTTAGAAATTGGTCATACTGGTGTCAGTTTGTAATGAAATCACTATTGTTGGATTTGGCTTTGCATTAAGATCCAGTGTTCCAATTGTCATAGTGATCCTTCTATTAGAACTCTTGAAAATTGAAAAAGAAAATTTTGGGAGGAGGGTTTCATATTTTAAACTATTAAAAATTTAGGGAATCATATGTTATGCAACAATGGTCTTCTCAAAGGCACCTGGGAGGATGATCTTGTGTGAAAATCTCAGTGCAATCAAATTTCTAGATGAAGAGTTATGAAGAAATATCCATTTTCATGGTCATGGATTTCCTGGAACATTTTTGGCAGCATGCATGGAGTATTCAGATGTTATTTTAAGGTTTTTTAGCATAAAAAATAGTGGAAGAGTTAACAGTGCAAAGGAGGTAGCTTAAAAAAAAGTTAGTTTATTTTGTGCTTCCCTGCTAATTGTAGTTTGACCATGTTGAGTGAAAGCTGAGTGTGGTTGAAACTAAGGTTAAATGAGATTATCATGGGTGAAATTTAATGTCCCCTGTGTCCCCTTGGAAAAATGGACAAGAGGGATTTTTTTTCTCTATGAACAAGATCATGCCAAGTGTCTTCATGAGGTGGAATATGAGGGAGATTGAAAAAACTGTTTGAGCACTCGGGGGTTGAAAACTGGTTGCATGTAGAACCTCAGAAGGGTATTTCTCATGGGTGAAATTTTTATTTCCCATTTTTAACCTTGGAAAAAGGGACAAGAGGGATAAAAAATTGTGCTTTGAGCAAGATGATGACACTTGGCAAGATCTGGTGCAGGCTTGGGGAAATGAGCTTAGCCAGTTAAACACTCTGCTGGGTTGAGGAGGGTCACATGAGGGACGAGGTGAAGGGGATTGGTCATGGGAAAAAAAAATTATCCCATTTTTTCCCTTGGTAAAGTTACAATATGGACACAAAATTTCACTTTGAGCAATAAGCTTACATTTGGCAGTAAAAATATTGGCTAAGTATGGGATCAATACACTCTGCATTAGAGAGGACTTGAAAAATTCATTCCCGGAGCTTGGAGAGGTATTTTTAGGTAAAATTTAATATTAATTTTACTCCTGAGACCATTTCAAGATCAATTTAATAGGTTTTGGAACCATATCCTACTTTCATCTCTAAAAAATGACTCCATTTTCTTCAGGACAACAAGGTGTGCCTGCATATATTGAAATGTTTTAAGAAATATTCACACCTTGGATCAAACTTGAGTCTTCCACCATGTAGAGGATTAATTCAAATTTCCATTTCCTACTTGTTTTCATTATAAATCCTTACAGATATTCTAAAATCATCCAGATAATTTTAGGTTCAAATTTGGACCACTCACTCCTTACACCTGAAAAACCCACTTTTGCATAGGTCGTGCCTAAACCATAAAATATTCCCTAAATATTACTAAACCATTCCAAAATATTCTTGGTTATCAAACACCACCTATAGATGATTATGATATTTTGGAACCTTCCCGAAAGATGCACACCTGCCTTGAAATGGCCAAAATTGGCCTTTCTAAGCCTGTCGAAGAACAAGTCTTCTGTTGTACTTTTCTGAATGGAGGGATTTAGGAAGGTTTTGGAGCAATTTTTCACATTTGGCTTAGTTATCATGGCTCAAGTTTTAAATTTTTGGGCTTGCGAAAATACATGACAAAAAATTGATAACGGTTTATGTGATAATATATATACAATGACATTGCTTAAATATCTAGGATACAATGAGCAACATTTACAATTTACTTCTCATGTTGTTATTAGAATTATTGAACATATTATGTTACCCCTTCAAGTGGGGAAAATTACTTATCCACACCATTCTTGGTTCTTCAAAACCGTAGGAAATGGGACATGTTAGTAGGACATCGCTGAATTCATAAGCTTTGTGTTATCACTTCTAATGTGCATAATTATGTCAAATACACCTATTGTAATGATGTTGTAAAAATTTAGGGCATTCTACATGAGTATGTTTTACTACTTATGGTTTCTATATTTGATCCTAATCCTTGTGCAAAAAATATTCACATGACCTATACTCACCCTACTTGTTCAAACACTTCCACATTAAGTGATAAACACTCATATATTATCACCTCATCAACATAAACCAAAATTAAAATCACATAAATCTAAGTTAAAGGATTTTCTTAGAGAATTATAGTCAAATGTGTAGGTCCTAGGACCATAGCTTAAAGTGACACAACCTCATATCTCACACAATAATAGAACAATGTACACATCTCTAATGGTCAATTCTACACTTTCACCTATAACGAAACATTTTTATGATACAACATGTGATGCCACTTTGGACTATTATGCACACTCAAATGTAATTATTGATTCCCCTCCTATGTATGAATTTTTCATTATATAAAATGTTATCAAATACTTTTAAACAAATACAAAAATAAAAAACACTTATATATTCCAAAAAATTAAAAACATTCAAATACTCTAAAAAATCAAAATTAGGACATGAACAAAGCTTGATTTACTAGTTTCTACTTTACATATATTGTTTGTCATGTGATTGGATAAAGAACACATTCTATTTTCTAACCACACACACATGTTTCATGAGGTCTATGAGTATAGTGCAGGATACACAAAACTCTACATGATTTTAGATGCTAAACTTTCCCTTCGCCTAGTGGCCTTGCTAATCTAGGGGCATCTTCTAAACTATTAAGTGTTATTGATCTATTTATTATACAACTCTTTCCATTTGTACTTCACATATCCTAGTTACATTCATATTAGACATTGTGATAAGTGATATTATAAGTATTTTTGGGACTAGGATGTGGCTTATACAAGAATATAAAAAACATTTTTTGTTCTCGTAGTGGCTACTATCTATTTCTTCTTTTCAGATTGGATTGCATATTGCTTATGTTGTGTGTATAACCCTTGATCTAATTATGTGTGTATATTTTTTGGCTTGGTAACCTTTGAGTGTGTATCCATTTTCCTATTATGTGTGTGTTTGACACTTGTGTTTCCCTTGTATATAGTTATTTTTCCTTTCTATGTGACTTTATGTGCAAACTTCTATTCTTGTATGCTCATTATGTTTTCTATCTTTATATGCCATGATGTATATCATGCACTCTCTATCAAGATTGTTTCTACAAAAGTGGCCCTCAACAACCACCTCCTATATGTGTTCCAATGATGATTATTTACTATATTATGCATGGAAACACTTCAATTATTTTGAGCAGAGTGATCTACACTATATTTCTCTTACCTCAAAAGAGGTGGAATTCAATGGTGCTTACACAAAAATATTGGTGTAAATCAGGGACACACAATTACAAGATACATAAACACACTAACAGTTATAAGAACACATTTACAAGGTTATAAACAAGAATAGGTATAATATTTATATATATGGATGGTACTATGCACTTGGACAAAATCATGGTATGGTATTTTCCTACAAATTGGAAGTCTTATTCATCTTGATTCCAACAAGTAAAAATATAGTTTTTTAGAAAATTTTATACTTCACATTGGTTTAGACAATAAATCACTTACAAGAACACATGTTACAAATAGATCAATGCATTTTATTGCAAATATAGGGGACATAGTTACTTCTATTCATATATCACTGCATTTTATCGTAAAATGTAAGGGTCATTATTATTATGGAAACTACATGTTATATATCTATCAATTTGTTCGTTGTTATTTATATTTCAAGTTTTTTTTATAAATACGTTTAAGATGTTAAAGAAGTACAAACCTAGACCCATTTATAGTGGTGTGATTTATTATAAAATGTACATTAGGGTTTAGTGACACCTAACATCCTATGACATTGAAATTTATGGGGCCATGCGGTTCCACATTTCTTCGAGTGTTGGACTTACTACGCCCCAAGACTCCCAATTTAATTTTACTATTATTCTTTATTAGAAAGAATTTATGCCACCGTATGTGCATTCCGTTGTTTCAATGAATCACACAATGGAAGTGGCATAAAACCTACAATAGTGAAAATCACCTATAAATAGGGTGATATTACTTTATGTTTTGAGAGGGAAAAATCCATTATATGATGGGGTGTTTTGTATTTTTGGAAATTTTAACTTGACAACAAAAAGGGAATAAAAATGGAAGGAGAAAGGAAGGAGAAATGGGAGAAAGGAGGAGGAAGAGAGAAACCCACAACAAAATCAACACATATAACTACTTAGATATTTAAAGGTGAACACACAATATAACCCTCTCTCCTCACATGAAAGGTAAAATACAATAGTAGCCACAAAGAATAAGAACCAAAATCACAAAGTCTTAACTACTCCATAATCACATGTGTATGACACAAATTCCACTCACAAAGATATGCAATAAAAAGTCTGTAATATTTAAGTTTCACATGCAATAGATAAAGATGGAGGTATTAACAACATCATTCAACTATAAAAAACAAAACATGATTTTATGCTTGGAGAGAACTGAAACCATCGGGTTAAAATAATCTCATTTGCTTACATTATTTTATTTGTGGAACCAGTTGTCAATTTTTTCCCTCTTGGATAAAAATTGGGCAATGCCTTGAGGGCCCACTTCATGTGAACAATGGCAAAAAAATTGTCGAATTAGTAAATAATGTCTGAAGGGGCATTTTTGTGTTTCTATGCCTCACAAAATCTAGGGCTCGAGAAAATCGAAGCTCGATGCATCAAGTACTATTTTGGTGGCATGTGTTGATAGCTAGTAGCTCGGGTTCTACATTGGTAATGCATGATTAATGAATACCGAGTTCCATTATAATTTAATTAAGTTAAACAGGTGAGGTGATGATTAATGGCTTGTGGAATAGATTATTCAACGAATTATCATACAAAATTGACTCTGTTATGACATCTAACGAGTGAGAATTGTTACACACAGAGCTCACAAGATGAAAATGAATATAAGGCTGACTCAGGGTCATGTCGAGTCGTGAACGTGTCTGCCAGGGTCAAGCCTATTCAGGGAAAGTTCCATGCTGACAAGTGAATGGCTCAGTATGCATATGATCAAAGTATCAAAAGGAGTGTTAATGATCTCATTAAACTAGGAAATTGAATGAGATCACTACAAGATAAGATTTGAGTTCATCTCGGCTCAAGAAGGACTGAGCCAACAAACAAATTCACTGAGTTAGGGTCATTCGGCTTGGCGTGGAGATTCAAGGCATGCGAGTATTGTTTGGCATGTGCTGATTCAATTAATATCAGATTGAGATATGCGAGGAAAGTCATTGAAAAGGGCTCACTGTGAGCCATGCAGACAAGACTACAAGGTTGGTTGGTTTTTAAGGAAAGCTTGGGCTCGTGTAAAAACACACGAGGATCTGATTCAGAAATGATTATAACACAACACAGACTGAGTGACTTCGATTTGATGGGGTGAGCTAACTCGCCAATGCTTAATCATATCAACAATGGATTTAATAGGTAGCTAGGGTAAGCTCTCCTCATACGGAAGCCTGGTGGGTTAAGGGACCGAAAAACTTAGTAATCACTCATGGAAGATAGAGATCGGAAATGGATGAAAACTTGGCAAAGGATGAATTTGTGAATTCATGAAGATTTATAGTAAGAGCTCGTCTTAGGCTCAGTGCTTAACCATGTTGACCAAAACATGGGATGAAAGGAATAAGTTCAATATTAGCCAAGCTAAGGATTGAACTCGACATTAAAGTGAGTTTCTTCACAGATAGAATCAATTCATGTAGGGCTCGGTTATCATCATCCCAGGAGTTCATCCGATGAACATTAGCTTGAAATAACTTAGGTGAGTGAGTCAGAAAGGGTAAAAATGGAGGATCTTGATGTCATGCATTGAGATGCGAGATTGAGCTCAGTGTTTGAAGTGATGGACCGTGTTTGTATTGGAATAAGCTAACCCTTGGTAAATGACTCGGTGGCTTTCCGAAAATGTGGAAGAGCTTGCAACTAATCAATGTAGTTCACAGGGAATGTGTTGGCTTCATGCATAGAAAATAATGTCATGCCTTGAGCTCAAGAAGACGAGTGTGTGGAGAATGAACCAATCTCGTGCAAAAAATGGAGCTCGTTAGAATACAGTTGACACAGTGGTATGGCAAGGAGCCATGAATCGAGTTACATCACACAGAAAGGGCTTCACAGGAGGAATTAATTATCGAGTCAGGGATGTCATGAATAACTTGGCATTGGTCATGGAAGAACTATTTATGCTTGGAAGAGAGCTCATGGATAGAGATATCCCAAATGAATTACAGATATGCAATGAGTTATTCACAGCAAGTCATGGATGAGATCATAGGGTACATGACATGTAGGTTGAAGAGGACGTAGCGAAGGAGCTTGTAAAGGATTGTTTTAACATTGAATGGCTCGGCTTAACAAGCTAGGCCAAGGGAAGAACAAAAGTATGTAAGTCAAGCTAGATAATGGAGGGATACATTGAAAATTGAGTGTTCGAGCCTTCTCTAAGGAATATTTGTCTCACCTTTGGAGATTAAGGCATAAGAGCCTACACGGGATCATCGCAGGATGTAAATGTGGAGTTCGTGAGAAGTGGTCTTATCGAGCCGATACAGGTAATGCACAACTCGGTACATTAGCATAAGTACATGGTTGAATGACATTGCTAAGGTGGATATCTCAAGGACCTCAGAGGCAGATGGCTCAATGTAGAATTCAATGGATTGATTCATAATGGAGAGGTACAAATATTTGCATAGGTTAGGGAAATCGACATTGAAAGAAGCAGGTTCAGTTTGAGATCCGATGTCTGAGTTTGGGATATTGCAGAGAATGAGGCAGACTGAGTTACATTTTATTTCAGGGTTAATCGTTACGGCATTTCAGAGTTTTTGGGATCAAAAAATGTCAAGCGAGTTGGATATTTTTGAAGCTCGAAACCCCAAAAATCTGAAATTCAAAGTTTCGGGTTTTCGGGAGTCAGAAGTCATGAAAGGGTTGGATTCGTTGTGAGTGAGAGCTTAGGTTGACCGAGTCTTCTCCAATTTACAAGATGAGTCACATGTTTCATGGGAAGTGATGCAAGGCTTGTAGTGAACATGTGCCCATGTGAAGCGGTAGTTAACACAAATATAAAGGCTCGGTAAGTGGTTGATTGTTATGCGCCACGTAGCTCAGAAAATATTAAAAAGGGGGTCAATTTTTTTGTTCAATGCAAAGCATGGTGAGGCCGAGCCATCGACCGAGATGTCATAGAGAAAGAACCCAACCCGAGTATCTATTAATGCACGAACCATTAATGGTTAAGAGATCTCGAGTTGGGTGAGGTGTTTCTGTTCAGCTTAGCAACGTGTTAAGGGGTTGAGACAGCCAACCAATTCACCCGGCAGAGGGGGGGCGATGTATGTTGAAGCACCAACTCAATATCAAAAATATTGAGCTATTTTTGTTTCAATGCAAATGTGGGGGTTGGTGGGATATGTAGAAGAATTCCTGATGCAAGGTGGTCAACCAAATAAATACAAAGCCACCACTATAATGTAAGTTGGTAACTATTTAAAACAAAGAGCTCACTTTGGAGAAATCGGTGGATACCGATATGACATGGTGGTTTGATAATATAGTTGGCAAAGAAAGTGGATGGCTCACTAGTGAGTTGTTGACCGAGTTGGTTACCATTACAAGCCTAGATTCCTTCCAAATGAAAATATCGGTCCAACTATGAACCATTTGGAATTCTCAAAAAATTATTAAAATATTATATTTTGATCAAATGGAGGAAAAAATTCAACATTTGAATTTATGCAAGCATCTTTTAGAGAGTTGAGTACAATGTCGGGACACTCAAAATGAGCGATTTTCACTCAGGAGGGCACAACTTTTTCCTCGGTTGCCCGTTTTTCACAAAATTACAATCATTGGAACCGGAAGAAAGAGAGCTATGCCATGGATTCATGAGAAGATGAATTTTTGGAAGTTTTTCTTTTGAAAATTGCAGGTTTTCCTCATTCCTTGAGTGGTGCCTCGAAAGGTGGAGTTGCAATTAAAGAGGCAAACATTGCCAACAAAAGTGATTAATTGTTTCCTACATTCTGGCCTAGATTCTAGGACTTATCCTTCTTTCTCTCACCACTCAGAAATTTTTCTATAAATGTAAAAGGGGTTCTTATTCCAAAGGGTTAGATTTATTTCTAAGCTTCCCCTCTCTTCACAAGCTAAACTATTGTGAATTTGTAGGCTCTCAAGACTTTCTTCTCAAATTATAATCGCAGCCTATGCCTTTTCCCTAATGTAATGATGCATTGTACAAGTGCTTTAAGTAATGGAAATTATGTTTTGTGATCAGTTATATGTCCTTTCATGATTTTTCTGCTTTTATTTGCCTCTCTCATGTTTGCAGGTGAACTGTGCAACCAGGGTTTCTTTTGCAAGTTTTGGAGTTCATTATGCTTATCAAGTGGTGGAGTATTGCATGCAACTGAGTTGTGGTGCTTGTTAACGCTTCTCAAGTTCATCCTTCTTCACTGGAAAATTGATAACTTGTTTGTCTGATCAAGTTTAACAAAGGGAACACGTGCTTCCTAGTTTGTGGTATTCTTTACCCTCTCTAAGTTGCAATAGGTGAAGTTGACTTGTGGTGCACACAACCTCTTAAAATTAACCCTTCCCGAGTCTAGCAAAACCCTTTCTCGGTGCATCACCACTTCTAGTATAGGTTTTATTTCCTTGTAAATCTCTCTCCCTAATCCCTTGAAAATGTTAGCCCAGGTTTAGATAACCATTTTACCACACTAGGAGTAGTACAACATTTAGTTTAGGAAGAAGAATCTGGCCTTCTCTGGAGGTTCACCTTGACCTCAAGACCCATAGATTAAGAGGTGATCCCATGTGTTCCAATCACACCGAATGTCCTGTTCATATTCTGGTCATTCGGGGGGTGCAGTGATTTTGCGACAACAGAACCAAAAGAGGTATATACACAAAATTTTGTAAAAAAATTTCCTTATGATTGAGAGAAAAAGAGAGAGACCCCTATTAAAATTTATTTCATGACTTATATAGGAACTTGCTCCCAAAATTAGTTATATATCTACTTTTTGACCTAATTCAATTTATAACCATGCTTCAAGTTGACTTAATTTGTGATTGCATCATGGTTTGAACAATTATTTACTTGATTCAATACATGGTTTTTTTAGATAAATAAACTAGATTTAAAGGGTCCCTTTCCCTTTACAAACTAAGAAAAGCATTACTATACTGACAAAATTGTGTATTTAGGAACTACACTAGGGACTAGCCCTACATTTATTCTTATACAAAAATATTCATATTTTTATCTATAAATATATTTACATACTTAGCATATATTATTATAGAATTTCCCATTCTAATCCTCTGAATCAAATGAGACAAAGAGAACCTCTATGCCCACGTCACCTTTTCTTGGAAGCTTAAAACTCCCTTCAGTTGCAAGTCCACCCAGAACTAAGGAAGCCAGCGTATCCACAAAATATTTGGATAAATTTCACAACTCTACCCACCATAGAGGCTCCTATTTTAGTCAAGATTATGAAGGTATCCATATCCAAATTGGGAATACAAAGAACTGTTGAATCCTTTTCCTTGCATAATTTTATTACCTATTTTGTAAATTCTAGTAGGATATCATATATTTTTTCCATCTCCAGATACATAGCTCAGTCCATAAGACCAGTTTGAAAGAATTAGGCTTTAGATAAAAAGGGTTAGGACATTAATTGAGCGCG
This sequence comes from Taxus chinensis, assembly GCA_019776745.2. Lineage (NCBI taxonomy): Eukaryota > Viridiplantae > Streptophyta > Pinopsida > Cupressales > Taxaceae > Taxus > Taxus chinensis. The sequence goes on along the minus strand of CM034147.1, from coordinate 905,722,958 downwards.
CTCCACTACTTTCTCTATTTTGACCCAATGCTTTAGGCTTTACCACGAGGTGAGCAATAACCTAAGGCTAGAGCTTTATCCAGCTTAATAATCAGAAGGTGAGTAACAAAAGTAGTCAGCCACCTCCGAATTTACCCTTGGGTGGCCCTCTATGTTCATGTATTGATGACCCCAACACAATTTCTCTTGCCTCCAACGCTTGCCGTGATTGAATATTGAAAAATTATATTTAAGACGCTTCCTAGTGATGTATGAATCAAACGCCATTTCCCTTTCTAAGCTTGTAAAGATAAAAAATTGATACATTGGGAAATCCATTTTAGAAATCGACAAAGGAGAAACTTTTTCACTTAAATTTACTTAGAAAACCCTGCCCGATCCTTTATTACCAATTCGCACGGTTCCACACGCGTGATTTACCTCAGAAAAACGTGATTTTATTTGCTTTCATCAATAAGGAGGATCCGACTAATCTCGACCCAGTCATTGGCATTATTGTTAATGATGACCTCCAAATTTTGATTAGTTCCCCAATTTGTATAGGAAGTCTACGCACACTTACTTTACTCCTCTAAAATTATGAAAGATAGACCAATCATTTATTTTACCTAGCCTAAACAGACACTTTTCGAAGAACTAAGTTTGATTATCGAAGAAAAAAGCCTGCCTAGAAATTACCGAGTTTATAATGACCTGGGAATCATCCTTCTATATGTAATTTTTGAATATTCAGATTTATGGCCAATCTAAGACCCCTTCCAAGGCTTGGACCTTGGCCATATTACTAGTTCCTTCTTGCAATCGAATGGAACCCACAAGGCACCAAATGAACCCTTGATCATTTCTAAGTATAAAACCTATTCCCGATTTACCTTGGGTTTCCTTTGGCTTTTCCATCAAAGTTTAATTTAATATAACCTGGAGGCCAAGGAAGCCAGGTATAGCTAATTCACGTCTCTTTATAGATGGAATCCCCGTATTATGAATAGAATCCTAGCGATGGTATGGAAATTTTTGGGCCAATTTTTAATTAGTAAAAATCCATCATAAGAAGAAAAAGGAGACCCTTTTTTTCCAATGAATACAAACATTTTCATAGATGGTCAATTACAATCTTTTAACAACTTCTTTTGAAGTTAAGAATCATTCTGAAAAATTCTTTTATTCAGCTCCCACCACAAATGCCACACCAATAAGTAAAGGACTGCAAATTCATATTGAAGCTAAAGTATTCTTTTGGTCTAGCTTTAGGGGCAAGAAAGAAAAAACAAAAACAAAGAATTAATGGTTGAACCCATGCAAGGTTTAATTTATTACATAACCAATTCCAACAAAACTCCGCGAAAGGGCAATGCAACTAATAGGTGATCAATATCTTCCTTAGCTTCATAACATAAAACACATCTAGTGAGCACTAATTATTTCCCAAATATTTGCCTTCTTTTTGAGTGAGAATTCTTCCTTTAAAGGCTATCCAAGAAATAGTCCCTAGCTTTAGGAGGGAAATATTTAGATCGAACAATACCTGCTTCACTTGTCTTCCTCGTAACCCTCATCTATAATCACTAGTTTTCTATAATCACATTGGGTAGAATAAATACCTGATTTTACCATCGTCCAAAAGATTTGGTCATCCTCTGGGGAGGGATTTCGCTTATCTTGAATCCAAATCTCTTTACTGAAGATATGGCCTTGGAGGCCTCAGAAATAGGAATATTATCCAAATCAATCCAAGTCATGGATGGGGATGAAGTGGGGACGAAAGAGAGAGATTATTCCCCATAGTTTTTTAACTTTTTCCTCTCTTAGAGGAATAAGAGCTTCTCTTTAACTCTTGAAATTCATGTCTTTCCCCTAAATCTGGATATGTGCCCGAATAGCGATTCTAAGAATCATCCCAAAAGTTGGCCAACTCTCCATTGCCGATCAACCAAGAACTTGATTGAAGAAACATAGAACGAAAAGAAAGAATAAAGTTACGATATATGTGAACCCCGATGTGGATGATTGATCGAGAGAATGGATGCAGGAAAGAGGGCTCCCAAATATTTCTTCTCTAAGATTCTACTGAGAAAAATTTTGGGGCTTGGATAATAAGAACCATACCAGTTTGGCTCCCAAAGCTATATTATATCTTTCAAGGTTAATTATCTTGACACCACCCACGATTCTTAGGCAGGGTTAATAGATTCTCATTTTACTAATGGGATTTTATGAGCTTCTTCTGTACCCTACAACATGAATGTTCTCATAATCTTATTGAATTTTTACATTACTGATTTGGGGGATTTTTCAAATAGAGGAGCATAGAAATAGGAAGAACATTCAAGAACAATTTTGATAAGAAGAGATATGCCCAACAAAGGACAACCACCTCCCTTTCCAAGATTGTAACCCTAGCTTAAATGCATTTCAATACATTATCCCATAAACAAGCTCAGATCGACTCCAATGAAGAGAGGCATGTTGAGATACTTCTGTGGAAAGGAGCTCAAATTGAATCCAAATTTCCTTTGAATTCCACTGCATGAGCCTTCTTAGAGTATTAAAAAAGAAAATTACCGATTTAGGCTTACTGATTACGTGTCCAGCTAGCAATGGCATAAGTATCCATGATAGATTTTAATTATTTGGCTTCTTGAACATTTGTAGCACCGAACAGAAAGGTATCATCAACAAATTGTTGATGAGAAATAGGAGATGTGCCTTCCGCTACATAAATACCCCTGAATCTGACCTTCTTGGATCACAGACACAATGGTTCGTCCCAAGACCTCCATGACCAACTAGAGTGAAAAGGAAAAAGGAGAGGGGATCTCCTTTTCTAATTCCTCGATTACTTTTAAAGAACCCTTCAAGCTGGAAATGTTAGCTAGTACCATGAATAGACATGGACTAGAAATAAAACTAAATATCCATTCACAAAAAGAAGGTGAAAATCCCAATCTCAATAAAGACTTCACTAAAAATCTCCAATTTACTCTGTCATAAGCTTTTCTTATATCCAACTTTAACACCATGCCTATAATTTTGTTGATTGGATAATGAATGCATTAATTCATGAGTAAGAATATATACCTTCTGAGATTGATCTTTCCTGATATGAATTCCACTTTGTTCTTGTGATATCAACCCATCCAACAATGGGTTTAATTGCAAAGCAATGGCCTCAAATATTATTTTGTATATATGTATTGCATAAGGAAATAAGGCGAAATTCATCAAAAGATTCAAGACATTCCCTTTTGGAGAAATAAAATTAGAAATGTACATAGTTGAACACCTTTAGAATCCTTTTGGATTTCCTTGATTCTTTCATTGACCAGCCGAAACATCATTCCCTATGATGTGCCAAAAAACTTGAAAAAATTCATCTTGGAAACCATTGGGTTCCATGGCTTTATTATTATCCAAAGAAAAAACCACTTTCCTAATTTCCTCCTTGGAGAATGGAGCCATAAGCAGTTTATTTTGATTCTCAGTTATAATTTAAGGAATAAAACTTAACATTTCCTCTTGAGCCTACGGGGGGAACTGAAATCTCCACCAAGAAGGTTTGAAAAGTAATGTACTACCTCTTTCCTAATGTCTTATTGTTGATGTAACTGTTCACCCCTAATATTTTTGATGCTCGAGATGTAATTAAAACTCCTCCTTGCCTTAACTGAGGCATGGTAATATATAGTATTGCAATCACCCTCTTTGAGATAATTCTCTCTCGATTTATGTTTCCAGTAAACTTCTTTCGTTAGAAGAAGTTTTCCTTATTCTTATAATAACTCTTTATCTCTATGAAACTCTTCCTGTCCCATGCATTTATAAAAGATATGTTCATTAAAATCATGAATTTTTGTTTTCCACTATGTTTTTTTTTCCTGAAATATGTTTTTGAAATGACAGATGTTCCATTCCAATAATTTCTTTTTAAGAACTTTCAACTTTTGTGATAGTATAAACATTTTCAAACCTCTTATTTTGAAAGACGACCACTAATTTTTTATCAACTTCGGAAACATAAAGTCTCTTAACCACATTAATTCAAACTTGACGAGTGATTTCCTAGGAGCCTCATCCAAATTCGTATTGATCAAAATATGATAATGGTCAGAACCATACTAGGGCTGGATTAAACTCTTCAAAAGAAAATATTTTTGTAACCACAAACAGTTAGCTACAAAACGATCTAATATTTTTGAGATATTACTAAAACCAAGCCTTCTGTTAGACCATGTAAACCACCATTGTTTAGGTTATATATCTAATGAGGTATTGTTTTGGAAAAAAATATTAAAGTTTATCTAAGATTCAAGATTTTGAACTATACCTCCATTTTTTAATCTTTTTCAGATAAAATTACATTGAGGTACTCGCCCAAAAGAATTAGACTAACTTGCCTTGCCTCCACCTCCCATGAAAGTTAATGCCAAAGAATCCTTTTTCTCAGTAAGTTATTAGGTCCATAAACATTGAAGATAAAAAAATCTTCATGATCTACGCTCGGAATTACCTTGCAAAACTGCCAATTAAAGCTTTGATTTACCAACCTAACCTTTGCCTTGTTCATTTTCCAAATAATTCCCAAACCTATAGCATCCTCTTGCACATATGTACAAAATCCAGATCATCCTTTCCAACTTTTAGATCAACAAATCATCATTTCTTTCACTTTCATTTTAGTCTCTTGTAAAATAACGACTCCTGTATCTAAAGAAAAGAGACAATGCTTAACCAAACGTTGTTTGTTAGGGGAATTTAAGCCCATAACATTCCATGATAAGATTTTCTTGGTTTATTGGGAAGGAATTACACCTTCCCAAAGTCCATGTTAGAGAAGTTAATTTTTTTTTTGTCTTCTGATGGCTACTTCATTTTTAACCACTTCATGTTTGGTTTTGTGCACATTTTTCCTTGAGGGGCCACAATTAGCAAATTTCAAATCATTCTAAGAAACTTCCAAGCTATTAGGGATAAATGGAAGTTATAGATCATCTCCTTCTTCACCTTTAGGCTCATTTTCAGAAGAAATATCCTCTTACGAAGCTAATTTTGCTTCCTAACCACATTCCACCCACTTATTTAATTCATCAATTGAATTAGTTTTCCCTAAGCCAATGCCCTCATTAACCAAAGATAGGAGATGAGTGGATTCCTTTACTACCTTTTCTTTATCTTCTAAAAAATTTTGAGGGGTTAGTGAGGATAAAAAATCCATATAATCCTTTGCTCCAGATAATCCATGCTTAGAATCAGATATTTTCCTCCATCTCGATTTAGTAGAAGGATTCCTTCTATCCGAGCATTTCCAGTTATAGTGACCTATTTTATTACAAAGAACACATCTTATTATTATTCTTTCATAGTTGATTTTTTGCTTCCATTATCTCGATGGGGATTTTATAGAAATGAAGCGAGGAGACTCTTGCTTAAGATTCATAGCCACACATACTCTAACATAGGAAGCCAAAGTCCCATCCAGGGTTTTATGACCAATTCAAATTACTTTGTTAATCCTCTCACAAATTTTTGAGAGGAATTGCAGTTTCCAATAATTCAGTGGTAACACATAGAGTCTTATCCATACCAGAGTGTCACCACTTGAAGCCAAACATGTATAAAAATTTGGGAGGCAGGGTTGAATATATAAACCAACGTCTCCTAATAACCATTCCTTTCGTCACAAGGCTTCATTTTTTTGTTCTTCTCTTCTGCAAAGTACTGAAAAAAAACCCTTAGGTAAAAAGGATACTTTCATCTCACTTCCCCACTACCAATTAAACCAATTCATTATTTCCATAGTGGATAGCCATCTATCAAGGAATTTAGCGATTAGAGCTCGAGATGATATACATTCAAGAAGACGTTATATTCTCATATTAAGGGCTCATGCAAACTATTTCCTTCCGCTATTCTAATAACGTCTTCAATAGGTAAGGATGATATACATCTTCCACCACATTCTAATATTAAGGGCTCATGCAAACTATTTCCTTCCGCTCCTCCTTGCCCAATGCATTGGCTATTCTCTAGTGAAATGGATTCACAATTTATTTTACCCTTTGCTATTTCGGGAATTTTTATGATTTTTGTCCCAAATAAACCATTTAGTAATTACTCTCACACTTTGGATGGTAAACACTTTTTATTATACCATAGATATGAACTAGAGTGGTAAAGGAGCAATTTATGAAAGTGGGACATGAGGGTAGGCTTGGGTCCTTAATGTTTGTCGAGTGGTTTGTTAGCGTAAGTTATTATTTATCCTTTTATTTTTTTATTAGGATAATTATTGCACTTGGGTTATCCCTACGCTTGTTGAGTTAGCTTTTTTAGGTGTACTGGATGTGTGTAGTTAGCTTACTAGTTGTGTTGAGTTAACTTCACATTTATGTGGAGTTATCTTACTAGTCTTGTGGAGTTAATTTAACTTCCAATATCAGTTAGTGGGAGTGCTCCACCACTCATCTAGATAGTAGTTGCACTTCCCTCCTCCTATATGTACATCCTCATTATTGAGAAATGTAATGTATTGAGCATTATGGATTATAATGGATTTCCATATATGATATTTTAGCTCTTTGTTTGTAAATATTTTTGTAAGTTTATTTTGACGAATTATTTTCAACTTATTAAATGTGGTGTGCTATTATCATTTGAGATCGCGGCTTGGAACAATATTTTTATCGTTCCTTTCATGGTATTAGAGTGGTAGATGATGTAGACATCCATTTGTAAGTTCTTTTACAAAAAAATGTTTACTTGTTTTCTTATATTTGGAATTTGTTAGCACTTTGTTGCAGCGTTCATTTTTAGGCACAACATAGGGCTTTGTTGGATTCGGAAGAAGTAAAAACCCCATAAACGACTGTAAAATTTTCCATTGAAGGAGATAATTTGTTTTGGTTTTGCAGAGGCAGACACAAATACGTTTCGGTGTCAGGGGAAGAAATATGTGTAGGGGAAGTAAAAATTCTAAAAAAATGGTTCCTGGGTTTTTTGCATTCGGTATTGGGTTTTTTGCTTCCCTTTGCAGAGTTCCTGTTTAGAAAGGATGTAAAAATTTTAGAAATACATGCTAGGGAAGAAATATGTGCTGGGGAAGTAAAAATTCAAGAATAACGATTTCTGGGTTTTTCTAGGTTTTGTTACATTTGGTACTGGGCATTTTCTTCCGCTTTACAGAGTTCCTATTTGGCGAGGATCTGAAGATTTAAAAAAAAATATGCTGAGGTATTCTCAATCCATACTGGTGAAACAAAAATTACAAGAAAAAAACCATTTCCAAGTTTTCCGCATTCGGTTATGGGTTTTTTCTTCTGATTTGAAGAGACTCTGTTTGCCGATAATATGAAGATCTTAAAAATTTGTGCTGAGGTTTTGTAAATCCATGTCAGAGGTAAAAGGGTAATAAAAACCATTTATGGGTTTTGTACGCTCAATTTTGGGGTTTTTTCTTTTGATTTGTATAGTTAATGTGTGACGATAATTTGAGGATCTTGTAGGTTTGTGCTACCTATGAGCGTTTTAAAAATCCGTGCCAGTAAGAAGAAAATTTAGAAAAACAGTTTCTGGGTTTTTCTAGGTTTTTCACATTTGGTATTGGGTTTTTTTTTCTGCAGCTATTTTGTAGATCCAAAATTGGTAAATTGAGGAAAAGTGAAGGTAAAAGAGATTTTATATTTTTTTAAAATAAATATTAAAACACAGAGTCAAAAAACTTGTAACTTTTGACAAGAAACTTAAAATTGAGTGTCATTTTTTAAAGTGCTTATTTTTTCGTGCTTGTTCCATTGGAATGATTTATTTTGAGAAATAAACAAAATATTATAAAATGTCATTATTGTAACACACACTTAATTATAAAGTGCCAAATTTATATCTCTCTTGTTTGTTGAGAGATTTTAGATTTGTATTTTCGACACTTTTAGTCATGTTGAAAGTCTCTCTTATGGGGGAGCTATTCTGGTGAAGCCCAGTGTTAGTTTGACAATGTTCGGGTAGTTGTTTTAAAAACTCATAGATTTGTAGCTTCACTCTACCCATTCAATAGTATGGGAGGGTATGGTGTTGATCTTGCTTCTCTGGGTCTTGTGTCCTTGCCTTGTTACCTTGGCTTTTATTGGATCATGGTACTCCTATTTCTTTGGAACTTGTGTCCTTGCCTTGTTGCTTTGGTTATTTTTCTTGGATCGTGACACACCTATTTATAGCAATTGATCATATTTCTTGGATTCTTGTGTCATTTCCTTATTACCTTAGCTTTTATTGGATCGTGACACTTCTATTTCTTTGGATCTTGTGCCCTTTCCTTGTTTCCTTGGTTATTGTTTTTGGATTGTGGCACACTTATTTGTAGCAGTTGATCGAATTATGTTTGGTTTTTTTTTGCACTTTCGACATCACTCCATTGAAAATCTCCTTTTATGGAGTATTCTGGTGAAGCCCAGTATTAACTGTTTTTGAGTTTTGTGATGGAGTAGTGGATTCAAACCATAATGCACACCAATTTTTTTCAATATTGTAGAAGTTTTATGAGTCGAGCTTCTTGGGATGCCTTACAATAGGTTTTTTCTCTCTCTACTTTGTTATTACTAGTTTTGGGTACCTTGCTGTGTTCCTTTTTTCCCAGATATTGTACGTGGGTACCTCATTAAGCCTTGTTGCTGGGACCCACCTTATTTTTTGCCCACTTAAGCTATGCTTACTAAGGATGTTAGTGTAGGTTATTATTTATCATTTTATTTGTTTATTAGGATAATTATTTCACTTGGGTTATCCCTACACTTATTGGGTTAGCTTGCTTAGGTGTAGTAGTTGTGTGGAGTTCACTTACTAGTTGTGTTGAGTTAACTTCACAGTTATGTGGAGTTAGCATACTAGTCTTATGGAGTTAACTTAGCTTCTAGTATCAGTTAGTGGGAGTTCTCCACCACTGATCTAGGTAGTAGTTGCACTTCCTTACTCCTATATGTACATCCTCATTATTGATCAATGTAATGTATTGAGCATTATGGATTATAATGGATTTCCATGTATGATATTTTAGCTCTTTGTTTATAAATATTTTTGTAAGGTTATTCTGACAAATTCCTTTCAACTTAATAAATGTGGCATGCTATTATCATATGAGATCACAACTTGGAAAAATATTCTTATCATTCCTTTCATGACCTGCATTCAAAGCACCCCATCATGTTATCAAAAATGGTATACCTCCAAGCATTGCAATAAGAGATAAATCAAAGGATCAATCCATCTTAAATGGTTCTTTGTGGTACACAATATTTCTATGAGTATCTATTGCATGTCAGTTTCTTGGTATTTATGAGGTTACAAACATGGACTTCACCATAGCAATAAAGCGTGTCTAGGAAAAAGGAAGATTATATTAATTATTTTACAACTTGTCATGCAAGATCACATGTCAAAGACAAATGTTGAACTAGAGAGTTATAACATCACTTAATTTTATAATTGTTTTGAGTTATTTTGTCCATAATAATAATTATATAAGCTAGAGTCTTTACAGTTGTTATTCAGCCTAGAAGATCAACCATGTAGGCATAGTGTTGAATTTTTGGCATATTCTATATGATACGGGGAAAGCAATATTTGAAATTGAATCCATTTCATCGAAATATAGATATTAAAATTCATAAAAATAAAAAAACAAAATGCTGAAAAATAATAAACTAGAACACCAATTTGAATGAAATGATAAGAGTAGGAATTCAGCTAGATCATAAAACTAGAAAATGGCCAACATGGCTATACATTACAAGAAAACTAACAAATTTCATATCATTTAAGCTTGACATCCACTATATCACATTCATTCAAAGAGTTCAAATGTCTCTTTAACATAATCACATTGTGTATATCCCTTAGTTGTGACACTCTATGAGACAATAATATCATTGAAATTTTTTATCAAATAGTTTAGGTGCCTTCAGTGTAATCCCACATCTAATCATGAAGTTTTCAATACTATCTTCCTTTATTTTTTTCAACTATTCACGAGTCTAAATTTTTCACAGACCATTACAAATAATGTGAAATCCATTCTAATTTCGATAACATTTAGAAAATTGTCCTTTATCATCTCCAACACATCCAACGACTTTTCACCTTCCTTAGTGACCATTAACCTTCCATATTCACTTGTGACTATTGACCTTTCAGCATTCCCCAATGACCATTCATGAATGAGTACCCGTTCATCACTCGTGAGCTTTGATATTCCAATAGCATTAACATATTTCATTTTGGAGAGTTATGGGTTGGTGAATTTTCACATGAGGTATTGAATCAATATGGGGAGAGATTAGAAGGGAACTATGAGAAATTGCTTACATGATGCCCAAGGTACATCTTTTTGGATACTTGGATTACATCAACAAAATAGAATATACTCACATCATCTTATGTCAACCCATGATACATTGATCTTCCAAGCTGACATAAAATCACTTCCATTCACCTCTTAAGTCTGGTGGAAGTCAACTTATCTTATCTTGGTTGTATCCCCACGATGCTTGCAAACATCCTTTTGTAAGTACGACCAGTTGCATAACCGTTTGAGATTCCAGTTGCTATTTTCCCAGTCAACATGGAATGCTGGACCAATTTCATAGGGTGTCCTCAGGTATGATGGAGTGATGACTAAAATTGATGAGGGTGGATTCAGATCAACCAATTATATGAATAATTCAATGTTAAAGGGATACCTAAATCCAATGGGACTATTTATAAGTCTATGAAAGAGTGAAGGGATTCTTTGGAAGTATGTATCCATATAATAATTTTAGCTGGTCAACTATGTGCACCGGTGAGCTGAGTGAAAATAATAATTTTGTGACTATGAAATAAATAAAAACTCATAATTATGGATAATGGATAGCTATTAAGAATACATGTATTATGATATTTTATTAGTCTCCCAAATGTTCCCAAAGTGTCTAACATAACCTTTCCATTAAGTCACTTAACACATTATGTAAAAGGACTCTTGAGCTGCGCTGCTGGATTTATCCTTACATACTAACATTTTATAAAAATTCCCATAATATAATCCTTGAAATACATATACAAACATCAATCGACATGTTGTAAAATTTAGATTGCATGTTTTCTAACCATGGGAAAGGTTATACAATTTGGTTGGGATATGATATCCTAGTCTCTGACCGACTTGTATGGTCTTGCATTAAAATGTTCTTCAAACTTTAATGTGAATATCATTTTTTAGAACTATGCATTTCCCGATACCTTTGCCCCTTAAGACCCAGTTCTTGCAATAAATCTGTTAAAAAACCTTATTTAAGAAAGCAAACACCATTTCATTTTCTAACCTAGAAATCCTATGAGACTACATTGATATATCTCTATTCACTACACTTCCTAGATGCACTCACGGGATCCCTAAATATCTAAAAAGCAGGCATCCTAGGGGTGGTCACCAAGTGAAACAATCACTAGAAGTCTAATATGCCTTATTACCAGGTCAAGGAGTCAGCCCATCTCATCTATAAGCAGTCAATCATCCCTTCTCCAAGTGTTTTAGAAAGATCCAAACTCAACTTAGCATTGTCAAAGAGGGTTACCAAATCTAGTTCCATTCATTCAGATATCACATGCTAGGTGGATAATAACGCGTGGTTTGAGGTTTCTTCAAAGTAGTGCCAACTTCGATGGTGCACAGGGGTACCCATAACCCAACTAATGTTTATTTTATAGGGTCTCTCACCCATGGTTATGGTTTGATACTTCATTCGAGATGTTCAAATGGCTTCATTGCATGATTGTAAATTGGGGTTTGATAGTGACATATAGTTCTATACTGGTGATTGGCTAAGGAAATTCTAGAGCCAGAATCCAAATAGGTTTTATACCATACAAAAGGGGTAAAGACCGCACTACACAACCATAGAAAAATTACACAGTCCCACATTAGTTCAATTTCCAGTCACAAATCGACAAATGAAGCATCATCAGTCCCAAATATCCCTTTTTTCCCAAAAGTATGTATACCAATAACTTCCAAGAGCCATCTATAATAAGATAAGTACAATCATCCTCTTATGTTTCCAATTTTATATCTTGTTTAGTATATTTGGTTATAAGTATTTCTTGGGCCTTAAAATATTGGCTAAGTACCAAAGGGTGCATGCACGTGTGAGACCAGTAAAGAAGAGGGGCACGCAGGGAAAAGTGCATAGGAAAGGGGTTTTAGAAGGGTTTAGTAGAAACCACGGAGCGTGCACAAGGAAGAACAAAGAATCTCAAGGACTTAGCCATATTCAGCTCTCTAAGAAGAACTTGAGGAAAAACGTGACCCAACTAGGCATGATGAGTGGATAAGGTGCCAGCCTGGCGACTTGGTGGTCAAGGAAAGAATATTCCATGGTTAGAACATTCCTGAAAGACATCATTACAGAAAGTGGAGAGCTCGGATCAAAAGAAGCATGCTCCATTGGAGGACCACATGGACACTTGGAAAGCAATTTGCTCTCCTAGAGGAAGGCATGGTGGTGGGTGCTAAACCTATTTATAGAGATGTTCTAGAGCAAGGAAGACACACCTGAATGGAGAGAGGTTGATGAGGGGAAGCTTGATGATCATCATAGAGAGGATGAAAGGTGAATGCCTTGTAGAAAAGAGTAGGAGGTTCTAAGGGATGGGGTTACCATTAGAGGTTTGTAGGAATGATATCATATCTAGAGGGATGGGTCTATGAAAATTTATGTAATATGGGAAGCATAGCTAGGGTCTCTGATACATGAGTCATGTCTGTCTTGATACATTTGGTCTGTTATGACCCTTTTGAATGTAATGTGGTTACTAGAACTATGATCAATATAAATATATGTTCTGAATATATTGTTCATGGGTGCAAACCCTAGTATATTTTCTTTATGTCATGACTCAAATTTACTCTCTGTATGTTGTTTCTCTTATCTGAATGGGTATATTGATATAATAACTCATCCTATGCCTTCAAAATGTATGCATGATCATTTAATTTTCTACATTTAATATGTTATCAATGGACATCATCTTCTCACAATGCTCACATAAAGGAGGGGCTTAGACGCCCACAGCGTGCCTCGGGTGAGCACCCAGCACCTGCTGGGTGATAGGCCAGGTGTGCATGGGATTAGAGTGTTGTTCTAAGGGCACATAAAAATGACTACATCTTGGTTCCGTTACTAGGACCTCTTTTCGAAGTTGTTGTGAGAATGATGCATGATGATAGAGTGCTTGACCTTGGACAATGTCGAAGCATGGTTTAAAAGCATGGAAGATGAGTTTTTCTCAGAGATTTAGTACTAGACCTGAGTTTGATGCACACAAATGGGTAGAAGAACACCTATATCATGAGCTATATGAGACCTTCTTTTGTTGCTTTCCAGTAGAGTTGTATGAATGGATTTCTATGTATGCATCTAGATCAAGCTAGTACTATAGATCTCACATGTGGACCCAAGATGAATATCAGAGGCTACATGATGCTGATCTGACTTGGACACGTGTTGTTGATCATTGGTGGAGAAGAGTGTTGACTAGTTATACCTTGGAATATGCCATTTCTACGTATTCTTTTCCAGAGGTTACTGAGTTTGAGTTCCTAAGGGAACCTAGAGGATCATTTTTACAGTTATCCCATTTAGCTATAAAGATCTTGATCATTACATTAAGTTTGGAGGCATTCCCTATGGCTTGGATAAGCTTCTCTGAGTGCTGGGTGAGGAAGCTAGGGTGGAGGAAGATGACAGACCTTGCGACTGAAAAAGAGAGGGAAGAGAGATGACTCAAGTATAGTGAAGCATGTGAAAGGGAGTTGGCTAGACAACGTGAGGTTGTGAGGAGTGATGGATCTATGGAGGTAGACGTTGTGGGAAGGAATTGAGGTTCACATAAGGACATGGAACTTGAGCAGTCTGTGTTACCCCATCTTGGAAAGCGCGTGAGAGAAACCCCTTCAGCTTCTGATGAGAGTTCATCACTGGGTGGAGAAAGGAGAGCCGTCGGCGTGCATCTAAACCCACATGGTGACCAACCCTTGGTGCTTAGTTTTTCAAATCAAGAGATACAAGTATTGCTAACCCCATTGGTATCATGGTGAAGTGAAATCCGATCTACACCTAGGAGGTATAACTTCTCATTTGGGACATCTATGGCCACATAAACAATTTCATATGTTTGGATGGATTTTTGGGCAAAGTGTAAGTACACAAAGTTTGGGTATTACATCTGGGAGTGGTACAAGATACATGTCTAATAGCAGAAAATATCACAAACTGTTGGCGTGCAGTTCAGTGGAACATTGGGAACGCTAGGTGCAACCACTTCAGGACCTATTACCATCTACAGGAGGAGGATCTGGTGGAATAGGAGCTAGAGGACCTGGTGGACTTGGTGGATTTGGAGGATCTAGAGGGATCAGGGCCCTGGTGGATAGTGGATCTGGTGGTGGAGGAAACACTGAGAGGGAATCAAGGTTCTGGATCAAGGAGGACAAGGACCTCAACCACCTCTGCAAGTATTTTTTGAGATGTCCTTACATCTACCAGATTAAAAGGGTGTTGAGGATGCTGCAGAGCATGTACACAAGTGTGAGTTGCTATGGCATGCGAAGGGGATCACTACCCTGGAGTGAAAGGTAAGTCAGTTTGTAACAACATTGTAAGGGCACCGCATAGTTGGTACCGGAAGTATGACCCCCATCAGACAGTGGTAGATTACACCACGTTGTGGAATGCCTTCTTAGCTAGAATTCCATATCCTGAGTTTGAAGCAGAAGAGCATTAGCACTTTGAAGGAAATCCAATAGGGAATGACAGAGAGTGTGTGGGAATATGATGCACATTTTAAGACTCTCTTGTCAAAACTATCTTATGATATTCATCCTTCTCAGCATGCTCAGTGGTTTGTTGGAGGGTTGATAACACCATTTAGGAGAGTGCTTTCACACAAGACATTCATGGACCCACGTGAGGCCTTGGAGGCTACCCTACGTTGAGGCTATTGAAGCATAGATACCGGTGTTAGCCCTTTCCTTGAGGCTCAAATTGTTGCAATGGCCAAGTAGCTAGAAAAAATATCTGCAAACTTGGCGCATGAGACTCGCAGTGGTCTATGGTGCATGGATTATGAGATAGAGGGGCACACAAAGGACAGTTTCCTCAAAGGTCAGTACATGCCATGATGGTAGACTATGAGATTTTCCATGGGGATCATGATGCAAGTAGGTGTCCACTACTGCAGCGCATGATTTGTAAAAATGTGTCTTGTTATTGTAAGATTTGTACCTCTACTACCCATGACACTAAGGATTAGGTTGATTGACCAGATACATGATGTCATTGATCTTGGTGTGCACCAGACCAGCCTTGCAAGTAGTTCTCCAAGGATGATGATCATCACTATGAAGGGCATGCAGATGGA
This sequence comes from Taxus chinensis, assembly GCA_019776745.2. Taxonomy (NCBI): domain Eukaryota; kingdom Viridiplantae; phylum Streptophyta; class Pinopsida; order Cupressales; family Taxaceae; genus Taxus; species Taxus chinensis. The sequence goes on along the minus strand of CM034147.1, from coordinate 905,707,514 downwards.
GGGGACATGGAAGAGGTTTCCATAGAGGATTTTTTCATGGTCATGGTAACCATGGAGGAAGAAGTGAATTCCTGCGTGGGAACCTGTTATAACTGTGGATCTATAAAGCATTATAAGTGATGAGTGTCCTGATCTGTTGTAATGCTCATGGTGTGGAAAGAAACATAAGTATGAGGAGTGCCCTGAGATGTTTGAGCACATGAGCCAAGCAGCACTAGAAAGGACAAAGGTGCTAGGATGGTAAGCATAAAGAAGGCCGACTCACAGTGGATGCCAAGAGTGGCACGTGAGTCAGGACTAGAACCTATACTGGTGACAACGCGAGCAGAGGCTACGCACACTAGGGAGATACCAAGGCAAAGGCCACTAGGTTACAAGAGAAGAGGTGGTACATGGAAAGTATCCAGGACCCTACTCATCAGAAGGAGGTGTATCAAGAAACCATGGATGTGATTCAGAGTCTACAAGGAGAGATCTAGTGCCTGAAGGAGAAGTCAAGGTAAAGTTAGAGCAAAGGAAGAATGTTGAGGCTCCACAGAAGGATCTGGATGAGGTTAGGGAAGTATGTAAGATGTTAAGGCAAGAGAATATCATTCCCTTGCTAGGAGAATGGTTACAAGAGAAGGTACCATGCACTGGAGGAGAGTGCGAGAGGAAGGTTCTACATGCTAACCTTCCTCCCCACAGCCTTGACTATGACAAAGAGATAACTTTGAATGCTGTTGTAGATGGATGGCTTCTGAGAAATATTTTTATTGACATGGGCAGAGGTCAATGTTCTCACTCTAGATGCTTGGCATCAAATGGGAAGGCCCCCATTACAACCATCTTTGAATGTGTTGTATATGGCTAACAAGACAAAGGTAATGCCCATTGGTGTCTTGAAGGATGCATGGTTATCACTATTCAAGGGGTGAAGTTCACTGGAGACTTCGAAGTCTTGGCACTAGCCGAGGTAGATAACTTTCCAGCATTACTTGGGCACCCCTGGTGTTACAAAAACAATGTTGACCTATGGTTTAACAAGGGGTATATAAGTTTTGAAAACAAGGAAGAATGGGTCATCATCCCTTAACAGATGGGAAGTCAGCACCCTATACTGAGCCCTTGGGAGAGGAAGTTCCTTGACAGATCTATGTGTGCTCTATCAGGGACCCTAAGGTAATTCATCCTACATAAGGGTTTATTCAGTTTGAAGATGCTCAGTCTATGAGTGATACAACTAGTATGGCATGTGACAATTGGGCACATGGGACTTATGAGTTAATTGGGTGACAACTTAAGAGGCTTTGTGACAAGGGTAATAAAGGTGCACTCAGTCAAGCTGCCTAGGAGGGAAGAAGTTACCAAGTTACTCTAGAGGAGCCAACCCTAATGATTTCTTGTGGGAAATGGAGGCTCAGTGGAAAAATGAGGATGAAAGAAGAGGGATGCTTAGTTATAACCTACTCAGGACTGTAGTGCACGTTGGTGGGAAACACATCACGAGAACCTTCTAGAGTGGTGTGAGGTGAGAGTCACATTCTCTGTTAGGTTTTCACAGAAGCAATGTACCCACTGTCATACAAGACTACCATGGAAAGGAACCTACCTCATTTCACGTCTAAGCATGTGAGAAGGCTTGGATGGAAGGTGCGGAAGCTTTGCCACCTTCTTTATGGGTGCATAAGATGTATTCCACCTTACAAGGATATGCACACACATGGTACATTCACTCAGAGATGCCTCCAGATAGGGAATTGACAGGAGTTGGGTTGATCTCATTCAATGATTTCGAGTATCGAAGTACAAAGCCATCAGTGGATAAGGTGTTGCAAGTTGTTAAGTGCCTAACAATGGGAGATAGTGTCCATGGTAGAAGATAGGATACTATAGAGTTATTAGGTGAACCTGGTTTGGAGACCGTGCTTTGATGAGGAAGAATCAGAAGGAGATACAACTTGAGTGTGCATGCATGGAAAAAGAAAAAGGAAAGATGGTCTATGTAATAGATGGTGAAGAGATGGAGAGTTTGGATGTTAACCATATTGAAGGTACGCGTGAAGGTCATGGATAGTGTTGATGAGTGAGAACACACTTACCATGAGCCCTTGAAAACAAAGAAGGTTAACATTGGTTCAGAAGGTAGAACCTAAGGAAGCTATCATTGGGGATTATTGGTCAGAGAAAGAGGTTTCTAAGATCATTGATCTATTGCATGAGTTTCAGGATTTGTTCCCACATGGGTACCATGAACTTAAAGGAATCACCACTCCTTGGGGAAATGAGGATCAAGTTGAAGGAAGGTGCATGCGCCTGATCCAGAAGAGGCCATATCAGATGAATCCAAATTTATGCATACAGGTCAAGGAAGAGATAGACAAGATGATCACTTCAGGTATCATTGAAGCTGTGGAGGAATCAGAATGGGTAAGTCCAATGGTCATAAGCATTAAGAAGGATGGAAGGATAAGGATCTATGTTGATTACAGGGACTTGAATGCAATGTGTGTCATTGACCCTTTTCCAACCCCCTTTACTGAAGAAATTCTGGAAGGAGTAGCTGGGCAAAGGTCTATTCCTTCATAGATGGGTTCTCAGGGTATCACCAAGTTAGGATTGAAAAGGAAGACTAGAAGAAGATGAAATTTTGCCACTGAATGGGGAAGATTTTCCTACATGGTCATGCCTTTTGGATTGAATAATGCACCTGTTTGTGTTCTCGTGCATTGTGGTACAAGCATTTCAGGACTTCATTCATAAGTTTCTGCAAGTCTACCTGGATGACTGGACTGTGTATGGACTAGTAAAAGACATTGTGACAATTTGAGGCTGATGTTTGAGAGATGTCGAAGTTGAGGATATCCCTCAACATTAAGAAATGTGTTTTTGCTACTCCATTTGGAACCTGTTGGGGCATATTATATGTAAGGAAGGTTTGCTTGGTGGATCCCACCAAAGTTGCATTTATTGTGGGATTGGGGGAGCCTACCAGTCAAAGCGTAGTACATGGATTCCTTGGGCATACGGGATACTACAAGAAATTTATTAAGGGATATGCCAAGATCGTCACACCATTAGAGAAATTTCTAAAACACAAGAGTGCCTTTCACTGGGAGAGGCACAACAGATTGACATTTGACACTTTGAAGGATAGGCTTGTCACTGTGCCCATATTACACTTTCCTTCTTGGGATAAACCTTTCCATGTGCATGTTGATGCCTCAGGGACAACCATTAGAGAAATACTAGCACAACCTGAGAAGGGATTGTTGATCACCCCTTTGTTTTGCAAGTAGGAAGTTGACACCAACATAAACAAAATACACAACTACTGAGTGCGAGGCACTATCAATGATCTATGTGTTGCATAAGTTCAGGCAGTATCTGCTGGAGAACACCATTCATATTCTACATGGACCATATGGCATTGAAGTACTTGGTGAACAAGCCCATTTTGCAAGGGTGCATATGTCATTGGGTCCTATTATTTCAAGAATTTGAGTTTTCAGTTGTGGTAAAACTAGGAAAGAGTAATTCAGGACCTGATCATTTATCAAGAATTGACTCAGGGAGGACGTGCAAAGCATTGAGGATACCATGCCAGACACACAACTATTTAGGTTGCGACGTGCACCCTCTGACTTAGAGGATATTATAGTGTTTCTTAAAATGGTGTGGCACTGGAAGGAATGAAGGCTTTGGAGAGAAAGTAATTGGCTATACACATTGTGCCCTACATGTTAATTAGTGGAGATTTGTACAAGTTAGGTCAAGATGAGGTTCTACGCCGATGCGTATTAGAACATGAGCATGTTGCAATTATGGAAGAAGCACATGGTGGGATTATAGGAGGACACTATGCAGGAAATGTAACCACATGGAAGATTCTACTTGCAGGGATTTGGTGGGAGAGTATCTACCAAGATTGTATTGAGTTTTGAAGGCCTGTGACCATTGCTAACACCTTGGCAAACCTGGAAGGAGGGATGAGATGCCCTTAAGACCAATAGCCAGCGTATAACCATTTGAAAAATGGGAAATTGACTTTGTAGGACCTATTTCACTTGCCACGAAGGACTGGTTCACATGTTACATCATCACTTGCACTAATTACTTGACAAGATGGGTAGAGGCAACACCTACAAAGGATTTCACTGCAACAAAAACAAGCTAGATTTTTATGGGAGAACATAATCAACAGGTATGGATGTCCTTTAAGCCTGACTAGTGATAGGGGTACACATTTTCTGAATGAAACAATCAGGATTCTGTTAGCAGAGTTTATGGTGGCCCATCACAAGACCACCCCTTATCATCCCCAAGCGAATGGAATTACTGAGGCATTTAACAAAATACTAAGTCACACATTAACCAAAATTTGTGATGTTGGAAGACAAGATTGGGATGACAAGGTATCATCCATTCTATGGGCATACAAGACAACCTACAAGAGGTTGAACAAGGCCACACCGTTTCAATTGGTATTTGGCAAGGAGGTTATTTTACCAGTTGAATTTATGTTACCATCGTGCGTATAGTGCACATGCAAGGAGGATTGGCTGATGAACAAGAGCTTGAAGAGAGGATTGATAAATTAATGCAGCTAGATGAAAGGTGATCACTTGCTAGATGGAGTCAAAAGACAGAAAAGGCAAGAAAAAAAGCATGGCATGATCATCATATCAAAAACAAATAATTTGAGGTTGGGCAGATGGTTTTGTTATATGACTCTAAATTTTTGCGCCATCCTGGGAAGTTGAAATTCCATTGGTTGGGACCATACATCATCTCGTACATCCTTGATTCAGGCACTTTCCAGTTACAAGCACTGGATGGGACGAGGTTACCAGGCCATTTCAATGGGAGTAGGCTGAAGCCCTACTATAAATAAGTCTTGTGTTTGTAAATAAGGTAGTTTTTCCAGTTAGCCTAGGATTTCCCTTAATGCATTTCTTTTCCTTGTGTTTCCCTTTCTTGTCACTTGTTCCTTTTTTTGTGTTGTTTTGCACACCTTGTGCACTGGTAACCACATTACTTTCAAAAGGTTGTGTATGCGCAGAGGGCCACACATCTTTTTTAGTGTGGGGTGGAGTAGAGCAAAGTGAAATAGAGGTTGGAAGTGAAAGTTGTGTTTTAATGGCCCGGGTTAAAAGATCAAAAGTCACGTAAGGTAGGAGAGCATGCGTGGAAAAAGGTGGACAAGAAATTTTGGTGTCAGGATAAGGCTTTACAAAGGACCACGTACAAAGGATGAGAAGCACAAGAACAACATGAGGTAGGTGAGGGAAAAAATCAGGTCAAGGAATAGAAGAAGTGCCTTCGGTGCTGTAGATGCGTGTGTAAGAGTCTTCAGTCAGTAAGGATTTTTGTGCACCAGAAGGTTGTAGAGATTTTTCACGCAGGATTGGGCGTGTGGGTAAGAGTGCTTAAGGTCATATTTAGTGGAAAAATCCACATTTAATGCTAAGTACATTGGTAGGTGGCATAACATTTATTGCAAGGAAGATAAGAAAAATCTATAAGTAAAGGGTCAAGCACATCATTATTTACCTTGCTATTATGATATTGAAGAGCTCTTGCAAACTAGGGAATCCACGAAGAAAGATTTGTGTGAAGGAAGAATTGTAAAAATCTAAGTGCGTGACTAGGTGATCTATGAACCAGAGTGGAAGGAGTACATGGGCGTAGGGAAGAAGGTTTCAGTAGAGTACACCGTCTTGTGGAAGAATTTTCCAGGTTAGGGTTCTGCATAGCTAGGGCACGGGAGTAGAAGGATTCTTTCACAAAGTTGAGCCACATATTTGAGTAGAGTGAGGAAGAGGAGCAAGGAAGATTTTATTTTTAACCCTGACAAGAAGATGGCACCAAAGAAGGCAACTGTTTCACCTAAGAAGGGCAAGGGAAAAGGAAAACAAACTGCCACCACTAGTTTCAATGAGGAGTGGTATGCAGAGATGCAATACCCAGATGGGTGTTACTTGGGAAAGAATGGGTATCCCATGTGAGGAAGATGGCCATGAGTGACTATAACCATCACACAAGTACCATAGAGAAGGAGATGGCGTTAGAACTGGTTCATCCAATAGATAAGAGGACACTAGAAGGGATGCCAATCTACAACAATGAGGTGAAGGTAAAATTGGAGAAGGCCGGGTTGCTACAACTTTATGAGTTTCCCTATTTTGGAAATCCCGAGTGGCTATACCAATGGTTGATGTCACATGCATGAGGACCACTTCTACTTTGTGGGCCACAGAATGTGCATAACTCCCCAACTCATCTCTAAGTTTACTGGCCTGATCTGCGAAGGAGATTTGTTAGATGATGACCTGGAGGATAAAGAGGCTATTAAGAAGATCGTGGAGGAGTATGACTATAAGAAGGGGTCTCACTACTTCGACATCCCTGATATCTCTGACCCAGTGATGAGGATGGCCACGTGCCTAGTAACCAAGCTGAATGGTCAAGAGAGGTGGACATAGGTAAACAAGGCCTGGTTGAATGTGTGTCAGAAAATTTTAGAAGGAACCATCTATAACCTGTTTTCCTACATTGCAGAAGAGATCATCAACACCATGCAAGAAGGAGATAAGATTATGTTTGGAAATGTTCTTCTCACCATCATCTTCTCAGAAATTGGAGTGCCCGATGGGCCAGAGAAGTTTGTATGGGAGTATCCAGATGAAGACCCTTCCCCATGAAGAGATTTGAAAAATACACATGCGACACCATGACGGCCACCCACAAGGCATGCCTGGAGAAATGGTACAAGTGAATGCGCAATGCATTTGGGGCTGAGTGGAGGATACCTGAACAATTGCCAACACTAGTAGATGGAGAAGCTGAGTTTTCTATCTATCAACACTTTTGCATTAGCATGTTCACTCTGTCAAATGGGACCAAGAGCCCATGGTGTAAATTACCTTTCTCTTTCACTGCACAGTATTTCCAAGCAGGGGTCAACCACTTCAAGGAAGCTAAAAGACTAAGGTTCAACCTTAGTGAGGTGGACCAGGACCACCATGACTTATGGAGAAGCTTGTATACCCCAAGAAGCAGTGCTTATGTGGAGAAGTATGTCTCCCATGAGGTGTGCATGAAAAAACCCATGACACTGCCAATTGCTGGAAGAACCACAACAAGAGTATACTTGCACATTAGGCCCAAGTATGAAAAGGGAACTTACTTGGAGAATGATGTCTCCATCCTAGAGGATCCCACTGGTAGGAAGAAGGCCATGCCAAGGAAGAGGGAGAGGGAAGAGGTTCCAGAGAAGAAAGCACCAAGTGTGTAGACAACACAATCTGTGGGCGCGTCAGAGTCAGGCACCAAGCCAAGCACATACGCATGTAGGAAGAAGTATCCCATCAAGGAGAAGGAAAATACACCTGAGGAAGAGGTGCCAGAGAAAGAAGAGTCACCAAGGAAGGAATCACCTACTAGGAGAGGAAGAAAAGGAAGAATCCCCAATTAAGAAGAAGCAGAAGATATCAGAGAAGGAAGACTCAGAAGAGACAGAGAGCTTGGAGGCCTACAAGGGTGAAAGAGATGATGGTGAGGATGAAGAAGTTTAGGATCATCCCGTGTATGATGTACATGACTCAGAGGAAGAAATAAGTGAAGAAAAATGATGGAGAAGAGGAAGGTGCTCAAGGAAAAGGGGAGAGTGAAGAAGTAAATACTAAGGATCAGAGGACCTCCAAGCCTCACCAAGGAGTAGATAGAAGAGGCCATGGAGAGAGAAGTAGACAGGCATAATAGAGAAGTTAGTGGAGCAAGAAGTGGAGTGAAGCGCTGATGAATACTCAAGGAGATAGAAGAGGAGAGTGTAGGAAAGGAGTATGGAAGCATGGGTGGAGATCCCATCTTAGTAGTGAGATTTCCAAAAGCATCGCGCATATGAGGAAAAGGTATGGTAGTGGTGCAAGGGGCAAGGGATGGGCTATATCCAATGATCTAAATAAGGTATTACTAAGCACGTGTGCTTCCATGAGTACCATGCCTACAGACCAACTCATTGCATGGTCTTCATTCGAAGAAGAAGGCACATACCCCAGAACTAGGAAAATGCTATCTTGGGCGTTTGAGTCCCATGTCGATGAACCTGAGTTTGAAGTAAGCCAAGGGGAACTGATGAAGATACCAAAGAACCAAAGGAATAAACCCACTTGGTAAATGCTCAGTAGTTATCAGATGAGCAGGTCTGCAATGCACTCAACAAGGTGTCGGTTGAGGTTGAGGTAAGACTCTTTGGGAGGAATGATAGGGTGAGATTCCTAGAAGGAGAATTGGAGAAGAAAAATGAGGAGCTCATTGAGAAGAGCAAGGATCTGAAGCAGGAAGAGCTGATCAGCACACAGTTAAGGCACGAGATGAGGGAGGAAAAGGAGAAAGGTGCGTGAGGTATATAAGAAAATTGAGATGATTACAGATGTTATTGTCTTGAAGCATCCAGACCTAGCACCACCGAAGCAGAAATATGAATCAACCTTGCAATGCTTGGAAGATTTGACTCACATCCTTACGATGGAAAGGTAACCACTCACCTTAGAATTTGCAGAAGAGGCATTGGTGCACCAAGGAGAAAGAGGAAAATAGAAGGTTTGAGGAGATAGTCACTCATACACTAATCTCCTTTCCACTTTGTAAAGGCCATGTGCATAGATAGTTGAAGTTGCTATTATGATAATTGCACTGATAGGGATAAAGTAGAAGCATTCTAGTTGCTACACATGAGGAAGATCTCAAGGATTTTCAGGAGAAGAATAAGGGAAATAAGGTAGAGCAGGATAAGATCCTGGGTGAGGTAGAGAAGAAGTCAGAAGCCATCGATACCTTACGAGGGCTCGATCAAAAACTTGGCTTAAGGAATTATATCCCTCAGATCACCCGCAGGATGGATGTGCTTGGATGACCTCAACAAGCAGCTGGAAAACATTGTTGAGTATGCTGAATGCTAAGGATGATGAACTAAGTTTTGATGAGGTAAGTGCTCCTAGTAGGTGACCTTTTTCAACAAGCACAGGGTGAAGTGGATGCCTGGGAAAAGATTGAGGCAGATATAAGGAAGGATTTCCCACTCATCCTTCAGCAATAAACATATTCTTCTTCATTCCTCCATTCTTTATTTCTTCCATTTCTCATTCTTCATTCCTTCATTCTTTATTCCAACCATTCAAATTCCCACCATTCTTTATTCTTTGGAGAGAGGATGTTTTTGAGGATGGAGAACAAGCTTAGTGTGGGGTGATGTTGGGCCTCAAAATATTGGCTAAGTACCAAAAGGTGCGTGCACGTGTGGGACTAGTAAAGAAGAAGGGCACACGGGGAAAAGCACGTAGGACTAAGGGTTTTAGAAGGGTTTAGTAGAAACCATGGCATGCACAAGGTAGAACAAAGGATCTTAGGACTTAGCCATATTTGGCTTCCAAGAAGCACTTGAGGAAAAACATGACCCGACTAGGTGTGCTGAGTGGATAAGGTGCCAGCCTAGGAGACTTGGTGGTCAAGGAAAGAATATTCCACGCATAGAAAATTCCCGAAAGACATCATTGCAGAAAGTGGAGAGCTCGGATCAGAAGAAGCATGCTCCATTGGAGGACCACATGGACACTTGGCAAGCAATCTACTCCTAGAGGAAGGCATGGTGGTGGGTGCTAAACCTATTTATAGAGATGATCTAGAGGAGGAAGAAACACCTGAATGGAGAGAGGTCGATGAGGGGAAGCTTCAAGATCATCATAGAGAGGATGAAAGGTGAAGCCCTACAGAAAAGAATAGGAGGTTCTAAGGGTTGGGGTTACCATTAGAGGGTTGTAGGAATGATATCATATCTAGAGGGATGGGTCTATGAAAATTTATGTAATATGGGAAGCATAGCTAGGGTCTCTGATACATGAGTCATGTCTGTCTTGATACATTTGGTCTGTTAGGACCCTTTTGAATGTAATGTGGTTACTGGAACTATGATCAATATAAATATATGTTCTAAATATATTTTTCATGGGTGCAAACCCTAGTATCTTTTCTTTATGTCATGACTCAAATCTTGCTCTTTGTATGATGTTTCTCTTATCTGAATGGGTATATTGATATAATAACTCATCCTATGGCTTTCAAAATGTATGCATGATCATTTACTTTTCTGACATTTAATCTGTTATCAATGGCATCATATCTTCTCACAATGCTCACATAAAGGAGGGGCTCGGCGCCCGCACGAGCCTCGGGTGAGCACCCAGCACCCGTTGGGTGATAATATTAATTGATGTTGGAAGTTAATTAATTAGAATAACATCATGTAGCTAACCCTTACATCCTTTATTATACCCATTTCACTAATTTATATTTCACATAATTTAACTAGGGTATAAAAATTTTGGTGAACTCGACTCACGATTCAATGTTAGAAATCTAGCTTAACTCCATTATGGTTTATTTATCTGATCTTGTTATATGATTCTTCTTCTTATCTTGATCATTCTATTTTTTATTGCAATATTGACTTCCTCTCTTGATCATACCATATAATTCTTTAGATATCTCTAGCAAAACAAAATTTGTAAGGAGATGCTTCTTCAACTCTTTCACAATGTTCAGATTCATCTTGATACACCCATTGATAATCTTCAAGTTATCATCCAAAATTCCATTTCTTTCACCCTTAATGCTCATTCTATTACCACTCCTCCTCCACCACCAGTTAACAATGACTTTCCTACCTATGTCCAATTTTTTTTGTGCGAGACTTTAGTCAAGCATGTTCTTCTTGACCCAACATTGAACTGCATTTTAAACCTCTCTTTTCTTCATGATTTAGGATATTTTAATCAAAATATTTCCCCTAATCCTTGTAAAATCCATAGATTTGACAACATTCCTTCCCAAGTATTTTGTTCTATCATTATCCTTATCATTGTCAGTACTAAGAAATTTGACACCATTTGTTATGTCATTATCGATGATCCTAACTATATTATACTCATTGGTAACCCTTAGTTACATACTACATATATCACCTTTACATCAAATGGTATCACATTTTCTCATCAAGGTCCTACTTATCTTTGAAAATGGGACTCTCCCCCCTTCAAATTCTATACTCCATGATGACAACTATCAATTTACTATCATACCACATTCCCCGATTTCATGTGATTACCATATCTTCCACATGTTGTATGAAACATTGACATGTAAAATTATATATCTCCCTCCATTGTTTGAGTTTGATACAAGTGCACATTCCTATAAACCATTCAATAATCAAATTTATTGTACTTATCATGGATGCATTGGACACCATAGCAATCCATATGCTAAAATTCGTCATGTTATATAAGATCTTCTTGATGCACATTATTTCATATGGGATATGCTCGTTGAATCCACCCTGCCATATATGCTTTCCACACCCTTTAGATCAATCCCTCCCTCTATCTTCTTTGTTGGTTCCTCATACTCTACATCTATTGTACCTATGATATTAGGGGCCTCTCATATTCCACTTCACAATGCCACCATGACTTTGGATTTCAAGCCATTTACTTTGAATAATATAGATACACATTAAATGATCATACCCCTATAGATACCACACTTGATACCCCACCTTCACACTCCGCTTCCCCACCTCTAGTTCTTATAAACACACACCATATTTTGGCTCATTATGTAGATCTCATGATGATATTTTCATTTCTACACTCTATTCATATGGGAAATTCCCTCTCCACTGATATACATATTGGGTGTGGAGATTAATTTCTTCACAAAAATCTTGTTTTTACAATGTTGTTAAACTACACAGTTACTGACATTGGTTAGAAAGCAACCAACATTGATCAGGGGTCACAGGGAGGAATCGACATTAGTCAACCTGTGTGACAATATTTTATTTTTTAGCCGAGAATTAGAATAAATATTTTTCTTTATAGTTGATTTATTGATTGTAAAAGCATAGTTAGTTACCAAAAATATTTATAAATACATGTAAGAATTATATGAGGGTATGTAAGCAAGTAAGAAGCAATTATTTGTATGAATGTTTCCTTGGTGAGAAAAAAGAGTATCTGAGTGAGGGAAAACATTGAACATCCTGTGAGGTGTTGGAAGATGGAAGATCTTCATTGTATTTAATCTATAAAGCACTGAATAATAATATTGGCCATTTCTTGGTGGACGTAACCCACATTGGGTGAGCCACGTTAAAATTGGTGCTATCTTTCTCTTGTTATTTTATCTTCTAGTTTATTTCCACATTCATTACTTGTACGCTTTATCTGATTTTAGATACGTGCAACATTGTTATATGGTTAACCCCAAAAATTGGTATCAGAGATTTGTTTGGAGGTTTTGTATATTGACAATATTTACTCACAGAGGGTTTTCTTGATTGAGTGGGAGCACAATAATGACAAAATATGACAAATATAGAGTGGAGAAATTCGACGGTCGTAAATATCAAATATGCAAGATGCAAGTGGAAGATGATCTGTATTAGAAGGATCTATACTTACCATTGGATGAGCACGCACAACCGGATTCGATGAATGATTAAGAATAGAAGGTTCTTGACAGACATGCTCTAGGATCTATAAGATGGATCCTGCCAACATCAATGGCTTCAAATTTTACAGATGCAAAAACCACGATAGATTTGATGAAATATTTAGAAAATTTGTATGAAACTCGTAGTGCTTTGAATAAGGTTTATTTGATGAAGATTTTTTTTTAATTATACGATGCAAGGAGGTGGATATGTATCTAACCATCTGAATGATTTCCAATCTATTATAAATGAATTAAAATTGGTAGAAATTCCATTTGATGATGAAGTGAAAGAAATTTTATTCTTATATTCTTTGCCAGATAGTTGAGATAGCTTGGTAATGGCTGTTAGTAATAAAACACCTACTTCTAATGGTTTGAATTCTGATGATGTGGTTAGTGTAATCCTTAATGAGGAAATACACAGGAAAATTTTAGGAGAAGCATCATCAGGAAACACTTTAAACGTAGAAAGTAGGGGAATACCTAAGGAGAGATCATCAAAGAGAAAGAAGAATGGGAAATCAAAGTCAAGGAATGACAGATCTAGATCCAGGTTCAGAGATTTACTTTGCTGGAATTATGGAAAGAGAGGACATGTAAAGAAAGAGTGTTGGTCTAAGGAAAACAAAGAGAATCTACCAGAAAAAGGTAAAGAAAAACATAAAGATGAAAACACTGCAAGTGAAAAGGTAAAGCTAGATGCCCTTATTCTCTCCTTGGATAATAAATTAGAATATTGGGTTTTAGATTTTGGAGCTTCTTTCCATGCTACCCCTAATAAGGTTTATTTTAGAAATTATGTTCAGGGTGATTTTGGACATGTTTATTTAGGAGATGATGAGCCATGCAATATTATTGGTAAATGTAATGCTCATCTAAAGTTGTAGAATGGAAATCCATGGGTATTGAAAGATGTGAGGCATGTGCCAAAGCTCAAGAGAAATATAATATCTACATGAGAACTAGGTGAATCTTGATGCGTGGTTACATTCTTGGAAGGTTTCCAAGGGAGCCCTTGTTGTCGTAATAGGCAAGAAGGTTGGAACTTTATATCTATCTAACTATGTTACCGATTCCTTTTCTATGTTATTTACTATAGATTCAGATGTAGATCAAGAATTTTGCGCTTGTTACCTGTCCAAGTTAATGCACCAAACTAAACACAAAAACCCTGAAAAACCTCAATGAAATCGATACCTGATGAAGATGTAGACGGATGAGGAAGCCGATGTAGACAAGACGGGCGCACACGAGCAATTCGCATAATAGATCTGAATAACCTGCAAAACACCGATGCTTGACAGAAAAAGACCACGTTAAAAGATATTTAAGTGGACTGCCCGAGAAGCGGATCCGAGAAGCGATAAGCTTCCTCGGCGGATGTCAGTCCACGTTTTCAATTAAGAGATGAAGCATACATGATAAAAGATGTAAGTAGAGTGCTAGATTTTCTGATTACAGTAAGTAATAAGACAGAATCTAAACAGCAGACAGACAGTACAGAAAACAGGGAACTAGGAAATAATGCTGAATTTGTGTTACCTGTATCCTTTTACCTATCTGCAGAGAAAATCGGCGTCGCTTTTTAAAATCGGCGTCGATTGAGACTGGTCGGCGTCGATTGAGACTGATCGGCGTCGACTGGGTTGAATCAGCGTCGACTAGAGGCAGATCGATCAATCAGAGACTGTGCGATAAGATTCGGGAATTGGAAGGTGAATGTGGCCTGCTGGATGTGCCGAAGTTGGTGAGACACTGGAACAGAGTCACCAGATGATAGATGGTGGTGCGATGCTGATATGACAGGGACAGAGTAACGGTGCTCCTCTCAGGGATTGATTCAGACAGGATCTGCCCTAATTTGATACAATTGATGCTGAGCAGATATCTCTTTCTCACAACCTGTATCTTTCGCTCTCTATTCACTTTTTTTTTACTCGTTCGTGATCTCTTTCGGTCTCTTCCGTTCTTTCTCCCGTCCCTAGAACTGAGTTCTGGGCTTGCTTTTATAATCGGCGCCGCTCCTATAAAATCGGCGCCGACCAAATGGGTCGGCGCCGATCGCGGAGAAGACTCCCGAGATGGCCAAAATTGATCGATTCGAAAAAGACAAGACTTATCCCGACCACGGGAAATATCCCGCTTAGGGAAGATTTAAAAATGGATGTGATACATGGGTAGAATAAATTTGGGGTAGATAAGTGATTAAGATGCATGGGAAGAAGCGTAATTAAATATTTAATTATTTAATTACTCATGGGTAAGATGTGATGTGATGAATTAAATTTAGAGTAAGTAATTAAATCACAAATTGGATAATATCCCAAGGGGATAGTTGGTGACGTGAACGTGCCCCAGGTTACCTAAAACGAATGTGAGGGACACTAAATTGAGAAACCAATTTTAGGTGTCTACATTTTGCCCCTTTTTGTCAAGTAACTTGCGATAAGCAAGGTTATGAGACAAAAACAAGGAGATGGAAGAAGAGAAGAACTTGTGGTGATGTGATCCCCCTCAAACTAGGGATGGGATGGATGATAGAACAGACGATCCCGAGTTTGAAAGAGGTAGATGGAAAATGCAGGATGCCCCAGTCGGATAGCTGGAGTAGAACTGACCATTGAGGACGCATAAAAATAAACACAAGGGCAGCAACCTAAGGAACTCACATTGGTAGGGAAAACTAGCCGGTCTCCTCATGAGACGACGTTAGTGCCTACAGACCCATGAGTGTAAGGAGAACTGCAAAATAGTCAGCATCTAGAGAGAGAGACATTGGTAGGGAGAACTAGACGGTCGATAAATCAGACGACGTTAGTGCCTACAGACCCGTTTAACTCTAAGCTGCCGAAAGATACGAGTGTCCCATGCAAAGGGAACAAACCCGAAATAGACAATGACATCTAAAAGATGTGCCAAAAGGCAAGATTCAGCACACAACAATGATCAGATAGATGAGTAAGCCAAGCATCAACACTATGGCAAACAGACAGGAAAATCGGCGGCGACTAAACTAATCGGCGCCGACCAAATGAAGCGGCGTCGACCCAAAAAATCGGCGCCGACCAATCCAGACGCATATAAATATGCGGACGGAAAATGTAAACGATTAATTTGCAACGTGACGATTGATTCAGACAGAGATAGATTTTTGATTTGAACACAATGGAAGCCTCTGGGAGCGGACAAAAGCACAGGAGGACACGACCTGGGGTAAGTAGTCACTGTTGAACCCACTTTTCTTAGTTTTTTTTTTTTGTTTGATTTTCCATGCGTATGGGAGGCCAGGGTCTGGTTTACGCCTGGCCTCGTAGTCGGCGCCGATTGGTATAATCGGCGTCGATTGGTTTGGATCGGCGTCGATTGGTAGTAATCGGCGCCGACTGGAATGAACGACGCCGATTTGACCAAATCGACGCCGATGGAAAGATTTTCAGCATTTCCTTCTTGTTTTGGATGTTATTGTTTTGGAAGATGAGATTTATGAAAATAAGAGACTAATTATGCTTTTGATGTCGTGGATGCAGGCACGAGAGGCTCTTCATATGAGGGATGCCATCCCTGAGCTATTAGAGACGATCCTTCCTGATGTGACAGATGCAGACTGGCAGCATTTAGAGCGAGCCAGGCTCGGGGGGTTTCAGATATTACAGACGAGTGCCACGGGATGTGGAGCTCATGCGGGCATTAGTGCGACGGTGGGACAGCCACACGTGCACATTTTGGTTTAGGACGGGTGAGATGACTATCACCCATGAGGATGTATACAGGATCCTCCGATTACCGATTACGGGGGACCCGATTGAGATCACACCCCGAGAGCAGCAGCAGAGGGCCCTGGTGCGATTGTACAGAGACAGATCAGATGACTCAGAGATAGTATCTGGGGCAGTGAGGATATCCTCACAGTACAGACAGGATAGCCCTCGGAGCAGGCGGATAGCCCTGATTCAGATGGCTATATCTTATTTTGCCTTGCCAGACTCAGGAGGTGGGAGATTCCCATTGCTACTGCTAGACTGCGTGTGCGACATCTTGCAGTACAGACAGATTTTTGCCTTCGCTGATGCCCTGATAGCTCAGATTTACTATGAGCTATGGATGTACACTACTGATCGGAGGACAGGGATTGACGTTAGCTTTGTGCTCCATTGCTGGGCGTATGAGCACATAGCAGTGATTAGGCCATCCGGGCTTCCGTGGATGCCAAGCAGCAGTGGGGGGTGTGGACTATGGATTTCGGAGATGGCGGGCTGAAATGGCTGCTGGAGACACAGGTAGATCAGCTGAGTGGTACTCGGAGCGTTTCAGGACGCTTACACCAGATCAGGTTATCTGGAGACCATATCGGGCATTTCCGATATGGGTTGGTCAGGATGCACACTTGGTAGGATTGAGACGGAGCCGAGTGGTCAGAGGTCGCAGACTAGATATGTGGGAGCGAGTCCCATTCATGCGGATACTGAGGTAGTTCGGCTTAGTTCAGACAGTGCCGGCCACATATACGCCATATAGGCGGGATAGCAGAGAGACAGATTTGCCGATTTTGATCCCGGCAGACCCATTGCGAGAGGCTCCACCTTCCACGGACAGTGATGATGACGCGGGGGTGGATGAGGGCTATGCAGCGTGGTATGACACAGAGCTTCCACGACATCTCCCGCCCTCTATAGATACTGGTGAGGAGGACATAGCTGCGACACTAGACAGGTTGGAGGGAGAGCATGCCACACTGGTACAGACACATCAGGTACCTCTGGAGGAGATCAGGGCCTTGACAGAGGAGAGGGATTCCCTGATAGCAGAGAGAGACACCGCTCGCCAAGAGTGAGATACAGCGATTCAGCAGAGGGATCGCTATCTTCGGCACAGGGAGGCCCTTAGGGCCAAGTACGGAGAGACTGGTGCCACATCAAAGTCTGGGACATAGGGCACGGCTCTAGGAGGGGCACCACCAGCAGCGCCAGCAGCCCCAGCAGCACCTTTACGAGCGCCGGGTATGATGAGCTTGAGCACATACCAGTCTCTCCTGGCTGAGGTGAGATATTATGAGGATGCTCTAAGCGCAGCATGCCCCAGATGTGCCTCGGTACGGGGCGAGGAGGAGAGGAGCGACAGCTACAGCGAGCGGAGCCTCAGGCGGAGGGAGCACTGGGAGGGACCGAGGTGGGCCGAGACCTCCAGCAGCAGGTGCTTCGAGCTCGATAGGCGGCGGTCAGGAGGGACAGCCGGGTGCAGAGGAGGGTGGAGGAGATAGTGTCCTCCACGCTTCTGATTTCACCATAATAGAGACGTGGTAGATTGTGTATTTGTATAGTGATGTAGCCTCGATTGGAAGGCATTGTATAGATGGCTCGATTGGAAGCCACCCATTTTTTTTGTAAAAACACACATGTATATATATAGATTCATCATATTATTGGTCATATGATTGTACTCATGTTTGTAATTTGATATACATGGATATATGGATATAGAAAAATAGATATGATTAGAGAGATATAGACTGATGGATGATAGAAATAGATGTGATTAGATAGATTGAAATGATGGATAAAATAGATGTGATGGATAGATATAGACTGATATATGATAGATGTAATGTGATTAGATAGATTGATTTAATTTTGATAGATAGATGTGATGTATCTTGGGATGGACATAGCTTTTAAATATTTTGATGGATAGATATATAGATGTACTTGATGTATGGATTAGATATAAATAGATGTAATTGTACCTTAGATGTACGTATTTTTCGATATTTTGATGGATAGATAGATAAATGTGTTTGATATATGGATGTAATGTAATGAGAAATGAATACAGATAGATGTTTTGATAGATAAGATGAACCTAGATAGAAGAGAAATTTTGATTGAATTAACATGTGAAATGCCAATTTGACAGGGTTGCGAGACAAAGAAATGGAGAATACTCCTTACAAGAGCCAAAGATGAAAGCGGAAACAACTGTGACTTAGAAGAGAAGATACTCGGAGAAGAAGAAGAAAAATGATAAGTTGGACTTCCAACCGACCATAGATAAAATCCAGAAGGGAACCAAAAGACCAAGCATACAAGGCCCTATATAAGATTAAAATAAATCTGACACTAACTAGTCGCAAACCAGATCTAGGATAGAAATGGAAAGAAAAGTAAGTAAGTATCTTGTCGGAACTTACAAGGGACAGAATACATGTCCATAGTGGGGAAATAGGATTCTCCATATGATCGACAAAGGTCCTAAATCTCAGCTTCATGACTTTGACAGATAGGCAAACTGATCAATGCGGGAAGTTTGCTTGATATGGAAAGACTGATCGATGCGGGGAAGTCTTTCAGTGATGCTAAAAAGTGTAATAAACTGACTGGAAGGCTGATTGATTACAAGAAGCCTGACTATTTCTTTGAGAAACAGCCGTCCTTCAAGGAAGCGGTCTGTATTTTTGAATTTTAATGATAGCCATCCTTCGAGGGTTATGGTCTATTTCTTTTTGATTCACTTGATAATGTATGGATAGCTGTCCTTTGAGGGATCAGTCTATCTTTTTGGATAGCATTTTTTTTTTTTTTTTTTTTGAAACTTTTTGAAAGAAGCTGAGTTTAGACCTAGATAGATCAGATGGAGGGGAAGAGAACAATAGAAGAAATGCACATTCATGACCCGAGTAAGATCCGATGAAGATAAGTACTTGGGACAGATGAAGTGGTGATTAAGGTATTCCTACCATGAGGAGGAAATATCCAAAAGAAACAGTGCAATGAGTAGAGCCGCGATACTATATTTAAGGTAAGCGAGGCAATAGGTGGAGAACCACACAATTTCAAATCACCACGAAAGTAGATGACTGGTTATTAGGACGGATGGACGATCTGAGTTGCGACTAGATTTGTATAAGATAGATTTTAACAGTAGAAGGGCCCGTAAATGCAAGCATTAAGAGGTTCCGCTTCAGGGATACCATCCATGGAAGATAAACGATAAGCCCCAGACCCATATTTATGAGTGATAATGTAGGGGCCCATCCAGTTGGGAGCAAAACTTACCACGTTGACTCCTTTCGAGTGTAGTGACATTTTGATTTTCCTTAAGACAAGATCACCAATTTTGAAGTCACGATGTTGCCAAGTGCTTGTTATAAGCACGTTTGACACGCTCGAGATAGACCTGATGATGCTCAAGAGCGTTAAGACGTTGCTCATCTAATAGTTCAAGTTGTGCTAGATGATTTTGACGATAATCCTCATCGGAGACAAATTCTCTGAGAGAAACACGGAGAGATGGGATTTGGACTTCCAAAGGAAGGACAGCCTCAGACCCATAGACGAGAGAGAAGGGAAGAGTAGCACCAGTAGGGAGTACGAATGCTAGTCCGATAAGCCCAGAGAGCAAAAGGGATATGTAGATGCCAATCCCTACCAGCTCGACTAGTTACCTTTGCGAGGATATTACGCAAAGTTTTATTGGAAGCTTCGGCCTGACCATTAGCTTGAGGGTAGTATGGAGAAGAAAAACTGAGCTTGATATTGAAAGCATTGCAGAGATTCTGCAAATCAGCGTTTTTGAAAGATTTACCATTATCTGTGATTAGCTTGTGTGGGAACGCCAAAGCGACAAATGATGTGTTGATAGATGAAATCAACTATGGGCTTAGCCTTTGTTGAAGAAAGAGGGATAGCTTCTACCCACTTAGTAAAGTACTCAGTGGCAGTAATGGATAGAATGATGACGCTGTGAAGAACGGGGATTGATGAGACCAATAAGATCAAGACCCCACTGCGAAAAAGGCCACAAATCCGCCGCAGGTTGCAAAGCTTGACTAGGGATGTGCGTGAGATTGGAATGTTGCTGACACTTGATGCATTTCTTAGTGTATTCACAACAATCTTGATAGAGAAGGCCAATAATATCCCAAACGTAAAATACGCTTGGCTACAGCTAAGCCACTAAAATGTCCACCACAGATACCGTCATGGACCTCCTGAATAGCTTTAGATGATTCATGGGTTTTGAGGCATCGAAGCAAAATACCATCAAAGCCGCGTTTGTAAAGAAGGTCACCTAGAATAGTATAGCGGTTGGCGCGTTGGACAAAAGACCTTCTACCATTGGGAGTCAGATCTGGAGGAAGGACCGAATAAGATAGATAATCAACTATCTGTTGATACCACTCATCCTGAGTATGGGTTGTGACAACATTGATTGACGTTAGTTGCCCAAGATGAGATGGTTGATCCAATCGTTGCACAGCCACAATAAAGACGCGAGTCTTCGGTAAAAGGCGGGATAAGAGAGGCTAAAGAAGCCATGGTATCCGCGAATCGATTTGCAGTACGAGGAATGGCTTGGATAGTGAAGTTATCGAAGGATTGGAGTTGGGCAAGAACGATGTCGCGATATTTCTGAAGGATATCATTCTTGCATTGATAGACACCCGTGACTTGGTTAACGATGAGTTCAGAATCACCAAGATGTCAATATGGCGAGCGCCGAGATTAATGGCATTTGAAGACCTAAGACAAGAGCTTCGTACTCAGCCATATTATTGGTGCACTCAAGTTTAATTATGTGCGACTGGATAGGCGTACCCCAAGGAGGAATCATCACGAAACCCGCACCTCCCCCTTGCTGGCATTTGGATCCATCAAAGAAGAGTTTTACTTTAAATGGAGATAGACCAAAGTCAATTTGTTGGATGGATTCATAGGGGAATTGAGCAAGGGGGTCACGAGTGTCCGGAAGAGGAGCATCAGCTAGTTGATCTGCAATAACTTGACCCTTGATAGCCTTTTGCGGGATAAACTCGAGGTCAAACTCAGTCATGAGCATGAGCCAACGAGTGATACGATCATTGTGATAAGGCTTCGCATGGATTGTCTTAAGTGGATGACACTTGTGACAATGTAAGTTTTATGATTAAGGAGATAGTGACGAAGCTTAGAAGTTGCAAAAGAAGAGAGCACAACATAGTTTTTCAGCTTCGGAGTAACGTGTCTCATACTCATGGAGGGTGCGACTGATGTAATAGACAGCTTGTTCTTTACCACAAGTGTCCCGATGCGAGATCATGGCTCCCAGAGCATGGTCAGTCACAGAGATATAAAGATAGAAAGGCTCCCCCTCGCGTGGAGGTGTAAGCACAGGTGGAGAAAGAAGATAAGCTTTGAGATCATCAAAGGCCTTTTGGCAATGCTCATCCCATTCAAAATGAACATTCTTACGGAGAAGATGGTGAAAAGGTTGACAACGGTCCGACAATGGGAGATAAAGCGACGCACTGACTGAAGACGTCCTTGGAGACTGCGGAGTTGCTTTAAGTTAGAAGGGGGAGGCATCTCAAGGATGGCTTTTATTTTTGCGGGGTCGACTTCAATGCCCCTGATGGAAATGATAAAACCTAAAAGTTTACCAGTGAGAACGCCAAATACGCATTTAGATGGATTTAGACGAAGACAGAAGCGGATAAGCCTCTCAAAGAGAGGTGCAAGGATGAAAAGATGATCCTGGCGGCGTTTGGATTTGCCGAGGAGATCATCAACATAATCCTCTACAGTTTTGTGTAAGAGGTCATGGAAGAATGTATGTCATTGCTCGTTGATAGGTTGCTCCTGCGTTCTTAAGGCCAAAAGGCATGACACGATAGCAAAAGGTCCCCCAAGGAGTTATGAAGGAGGTCTTATGTTGGTCTTCTGGTGCGATGAGGATTTGATTATATCCAGAGAAAACATCCATAAGAGAAAGCATCTCCATGACCCGCAGTTAAATCTACGAGTTGGTCGATATTAGGAAGAGGAAAATCATCCTTTGGACAGGCAAGATTAAGATCTCGGAAGTCAGTACAAATTCGAATCTTCCCAGTAGCCTTAGTTACTGGTACTACATTGGACACCCATTGCGGATAATCGATGGGTTGGATGAAGTTAGCCGAGAGAGCAAGCGCTGTAACTTGTAACTTCTTTGACAAGAAGGGCTACTCTAGGGTGCATTTTACGCAATTTTTGCTTGACTGGTTTGATGTTGGGAAGGGTAACGATATTGTGGACCACAATATCGGGATCGAGCCCTGGCTATCCTCATATGACCAAGCAAAGGCTTGACGATGTTTGGAGAGAAAAGCGGTGGTAAAGTCCCCTAATTTCCTGTGGATTAAGGGATTGGCCGACCTTAATGATGCGAGGGTCTTCAGAAAAGTCCCTATATTAAGGTCGACAGTGGCTTCGTTGAGAAGGGTAGACGTGTCAGAAGGAATAGTCTTGGGGGATATGAATCCTCTGCCCCTAGATAGGTGAGGACAGAATCATCATCCGCACAGTGGATAGTGTTGATAGTAGGAGAGTCGTCTCCAACTATTTCAGGAAAGATTAATGGTATAGTTCCCTGTTTTCTGTACTTTCTGTCTGCTGTTCAGTTTCTGTTTTATTATCACTCATAAATATGGGTCTGGGGCTTATCGTTTATCTTCCATGGATGGTATCCCTGAAGCGGAACCTCTTAATGCTTTGCATTTACGGCCCTTCTACTGTTAAAATCTATCTTATACAAATCTAGTCGCAACTCAGATCGTCCATCCATCCTAATAACCAGTCATCTACTTTCGTGGTGATTTGAAATTGTGTGGTTCTCTGCCTATTGCCTCGCTTACCTTAAATATGAGTATCACGGCTCTACTCATTGCACGTTTCTTTTGGATATGTTTCCTCCTCATGGTAGGAATACCTTAATCACCACTTCATCTGTCCCCCAAGTACTTATCTTCATCGGATCTACCCCTCGGGTCATGAATGCATGTTCTTCTATGTTCTCTTCCCCTCCATCTGATCTATCTAGGTCTAAACTCAGCTTCTTTCAAAAAGTTTCAAAAAAAAAAAAAAAAAAAAAAAATGCTATCCAAAAAGATAGACTGATCCCTCGAAGGACAGCTATCCATACATTATCAAGTGAATCAAAAAGAAAATAGACCATACCCTCGAAGGATGGCTATCATTAAAATTCAAAATACAGACCGCTCCCTTGAAGGACGGCTGTTTCTCAAAGAAATATTCAAGGCTTCTTGTAATCAATCAGCCTTCCAGTCAGTTTATACACTTTTTGCATCACTGAAAGACTTCCCGCATCGATCAGTCTTTCCATATCAAGCAAACTTCCCGCATTGATCAGTTTGCCTATCTGTCAAAGTCATGAAGCTGAGATTTAGGACCTTTTGTCGATCATATGGAGAATCCTATTTCCCCACTATGGACATTATTATGTCCCTTGTAAGTTCCGACAAGATACTTGCTTACTTTTCTTTCCATTTCTATCCTAGATCTGGTTTGCGACTAGTTAGTGTCAGATTTATTTTAATCTTATATAGGGCCTTGTATGCTTGGTCTTTTGGTTCCCTTTGGATTTTATCTATGGTCGGTTGGAAGTCCAACTTATCATTTTTCTTCTTCTCCGAGTATCTTCTCTTCTAAGTCACAGTTGTTCCGCTTTCATCTTTGGCTCTTGTAAGGAGTATTCTCCATTTCTTTGTCTCGCAACCCTGTCAAATTGGCATTTCACATGTTAATTCAATCAAAATTTCTCTTCTATCTAGGTCATCTTATCTATCAAACACATCTATCTGTATTCATTCTCATTACAATTACATCCATATATCAAACACATTTATCTATCTATCCATCAAAATATCGAAAATACGTACATCTAAGGTACATTACATCTATTTATATCTAATCCATACATCAAGTACATCTGTATATCTATCCATCAAAATATTAAAAGCTATGTCCATCCAAGATACATCACATCTATCTATCAAAATTAAATCAATCTATCTAATCACATTACATCTATCATATATCAGTCTATATCTATCCAATCACATCTATTTTATCCACATTTCAATCTATCTAATCACATCTATTTCTATCATCCATCAGTCTATATCTCTCTAATCATATCTATTTTTCTATATCCATATATCCATGTATATCAAAATTACAAACATGAGTACAATCATATGACCAATAATATGATGAATCTATATATATACATGTGTGTGTTTACAAAAAAAATGGGTGGCTTCCAATCGAGCCATCTATACAATGCCTTCCAATCGAGGCTACATCACTATACAAATACACAATCTACCACGTCTCTATATGGTGAAAATCAGAAGCGTGGAGGACACTATCTCCTCCACCCTCCTCTGCACCCGGCTGTCCCTCCTGACCGCCGCCTATCGAGCTCGAAGCACCTGCTGCTGGAGGTCTGGAGGGCGTGCCAGAATGTAGATCAAGAATTTTGCGCTTGTTACCTGTCCAAGTTAATGCACCAAACTAAACACAAAAACCCTGAAAAACCTCAATGAAATCGATACCTGATGAAGATGTAGACGGATGAGGAAGCCGATGTAGACAAGACGGGCGCACACGAGCAATTCACATAATAGATCTGAATAACCTGCAAAACACCGATGCTTGACAGAAAAAGACCACGTTAAAAGATATTTAAGTGGACTGCCCGAGAAGCGGATCCGGGAAGCGATAAGCTTCCTCGGCGGATGTCAGTCCACGTTTTCAATTAAGAGATGAAGCATACATACATGATAAAAGATGTAAGTAGAGTGCTAGATTTTCTGATTACAGTAAGTAATAAGACAGAATCTAAACAGCAGACAGACAGTACAGAAAACAGGGAACTAGGAAATAATGCTGAATTTGTGTTACCTGTATCCTTTTACCTATCTGCAGAGAAAAAATCGGCGTCGCTTTTTTAAAATCGGCGTCGATTGAGACTGGTCGGCGTCGATTGAGACTGATCGGCGTCGACTGGGTTGAATCAGCGTCGACTGGAGGCAGATCGATCAATCAGAGACTGTGCGATAAGATTCGGGAATTGGAAGGTGAATGTGGCCTGCTGGATGTGTGCCGAAGTTGGTGAGACACTGGAACAGAGTCACCAGATGATAGATGGTGGTGCGATGCTGATATGACAGGGACAGAGTAACGGTGCTCCTCTCAGGGATTGATTCGGACAGGATCTGCCCTAATTTGATAATTGATGCTGAGCAGATATCTCTTTCTCACAACCTGTATCTTTCGCTCTCTGTTCACTTTTTTTTTGCTCGTTCGTGATCTCTTTCGGTCTTCTTCCGTTCTTTCTCCCATCCCTAGAACTGAGTTCTGGGCTTGCTTTTATAATCGGCGCCGCTCCTATAAAATCGGCGCCGACCAAATGGGTCGGCGCCGATCGCGGAGAAGACTCCCGAGATGGCCAAAATTGATCGATTCGAAAAAGACAAGACTTATCCCGACCACGGGAATATCCCGCTTAGGAAGATTTAAAAATGGATGTGATACATGGGTAGAATAAATTGGGGTAGATAAGTGATTAAGATGCATGGGAAGAAGCGTAATTAAATATTTAATTATTTAATTACTCATGGGTAAGATGTGATGTGATGAATTAAATTTAGAGTAAGTGATTAAATCACAAATTGGATAATATCCCAAGGGGATAGTTGGTGATGTGAACGTGCCCCAGGTTACCTAAAACGAATGTGAGGGACACTAAATTGAGAAACCAATTTTAGGTGTCTACATCAGATGCAAGCATGTGGCATAATCAGCTAGGCTATATGAGTGAAAAAGGAATGTAGATATTAAAGGCTAAGGGTAAGTTATCAAATTTGAAACAGTTAGATCTTGAATTCTATGAGCATTGAATATTTGGAAAGCAAAAGAGAGTGAGATTTCTCAAGGTTGGGTCAACAAAGAAGGAGCATAAATTGGAGTTTGTACACTTAGATGTGTGGGGACTAGTGCAGGTAAATTCTATTAGAGGATCCCAATATTGTGTGAATTTCATTAATGATGCCACAAGAAAGGTATGCATTTATTGTATTAAGCACAAATATGATGTTAGACTTTTAAAAGGTGGAAAGCCCTTGTGGAAAATGAAAAAACTTAAAGTTAAAATACCTTAGATCTAACAATGGTGGTGAGTAATGCAATAAGGATTTAAATGATTATTGTTCAGTGAATGGAATACATAGATAAAGGAATGTTCCAAGAATACCGCA
Organism: Taxus chinensis; assembly: GCA_019776745.2. Classification (NCBI taxonomy): domain Eukaryota; kingdom Viridiplantae; phylum Streptophyta; class Pinopsida; order Cupressales; family Taxaceae; genus Taxus; species Taxus chinensis. The sequence continues at coordinate 905,680,909 of CM034147.1, read as the reverse complement.
AGAGAACGGGAGTGCTGAAAGAATGAACAAGAAAATCATGGAGCGTGCTAGAAGTATAATGATACATGCCAGTTTTCCTTTGATGTTTTGGGCAGAAGTAGTGGGATATAATAGTGTACTTGATCAACCGTGGACCCTCAACATCACTGCATGGTGGAAAACAAGAAGAATCTTGGTCTGGAAAAGAGGTAGATCTTTCTTTTCTTAGATTTTTTGGCTTAGAAGCTTTTGTGCATGTTGATAGGGAAAATAGGATGAAGTTGGATGCTAAATCTAAGATATGTACTTTCATTGGTTATGACTCTGGTGATTTTGGAAATATTTTTTAGGATTTAGAAGATTTTAAGATTGTTACCAGTTGTGATGTTGATTGTAATGAAAAAAGAATGTACAGGGATTGGGTTTTGGTGGTGCCTAAACATGAAAATTTTGATGAGATTTTGAAGGAAAATAAAAATTTAGATCTGAAATAGACATCTATAGATACTAACATCGGTTTTATACAGAATCCGGTACCATTCAGAGCAAACCGACATCGATTTGAAGGTTTAGGTGCAAGATAAACACCTACAGGGACCGGTGTCAATAATCTTGTAACCGACGTCGGTTAGGGAACCGTGGCTCGTAATCGTGGCTCGTAATCAGATAGAGGAAACCATGATCGGTTATAGAGCCGCGGTTTGGAAAAATGGTGATCGATGTTGGTCACTATCATAGATTGAAAGGAATGTGCAACAGGTACAATTGAGCCCCAACACCCCAAATATCAGTGAGAAGATCACAAAGGGTAAGTAGAGACTCCAGAGATATTTTCACCTTCCTTCTCTTATTTATTATTGATTGATAGTGGTGAACCAGAAAGCTTTGAAGAAACAATGCAGATGGATACCCCACGAGTAGTGGGAGCATGACATGGATGAGGAGATGGACTCCTTGGAACAAAATTAAACATGGGATTTGGTCAAATTGTCAACAGGTAAGAGAGCACTAAACAATAAATGGGGTTTACAGGATCAAGGAAGAAGAACGTGGACTGAAAAGTTAAAAGGAAAGGTTTGTGGTAAAGGGATTTGCACAGAAAGAAGGTATTTTGAATTGATGAAATTTTTTCTCATGTAGTTAAGGTGACTTCTATTCGTACTGTTATAATTTTGGTTGTAACAGAAGATTTTCATTTAGAACTGTTTTGATGTTAAGACAAATTTTCTTCATGGTGATTTGGAAGAGAGATTTATATGCAACAGCCACCTGGTTACGAAGTCAGGGGGTAAGGAGAAACTTGTGTGTGAAGATTCAAAAGGATGGACTCATGCAAGATCCAAGACAATGGTATTTGAGATTTGACAGTTTTATGCATGAGCATGGTTATATGAGATGTGAATATGACCATTGTGTTATTTTTAAGAAGATTGAAAATGGGAGCTATGTTATTTTTTTACTGTATGTGGATGATATGTTGATTGAAGGATCTAATATGCAAGACATTGGTAAACTTAAAGAAAAGGTATCTCACACATTTTCAATGAAGGATTTCGGGTTGTAAAAAGAAAATCCTTGGCATGCAAATTCACCGAGATAGGAAAAACAAGAAGTTATATTTTGTCTCAGGAGGCTTATATCAATAAGGTGTTGGAAAGGTTTAACATGCAAAGTTCAAAACCTGTTAGTACACCTATAGGCTTGGACACTTAAAATTGAGCAAAGATCAATTTCCTTCATCACACGAGGAGGTTGAGTACATGACACATGTTCCCTATGCTTCAGGAGTAGGAAGTCTTATGTATGCCATGGTTTGTACTAGACCAGACATTGCACAAGTAGTGAGAGTTATGAGTAGGTTTATGGCTAATACAAGTAAAGAACATTGTAAAAGCACTCCAATGGATTCTCAAGTATTTGAGAGGGACATCTAGCATGAAGTTATGCTATGGAGGGTCGAATAATTCTTTACGTGACTATGTTGATTCAGATATGGCTAGAGATTTGGATGGCAAGAGGAACAGCTAGATATGTTTTCACAGTACGTGGAACGAAGTTAGCTAGATTTCAAGATTATAGAAGGTTGTGGGTTTTTCTACTACAGAGGAAGAGTATATTGCAACTACAGAAGCTAGCAAGGAGATGCTATGGATGAGTAGGTTCATGGAAGAGTTTGGTAAGGAGCAAGAGGATTGCAGATTATAAAGTGATAGTCAGAGTGCGATCCATCTGGAAAAGAACTCAGTGTTTCATTCATTTCAAGAATGAAACACATTCAATTGAGATATCGCTTCATACGGTACACATATTAGAGGAGGGGCAATTGAATTTGAACAAAATCCATATAGATGAGAACCTTGCAGATATGCTGACGAAGCCATCAGAAAAGGAGAAACTTGGGGCTTCACTCCACTTCTATTGGTATTTGAGTTCGAGACTAGAAGACGAAGAAACAGGCCATGGAAAAGGATCCAAGGATGGCGTTGTATACTACAGTGCAACAATTGATCTCCAAGTGGTAGATTGTTGGGTGTGGAGCTTAATTGCTTCACAGAAAGTTGTTTTTATAATGTTGCTGAACTACACAGTGACAGACATCGGTCAAGGGTCACAGGGAGGAACTGGTGTCAATCGACATGTGCGACAATATTTTATTTTTTTGGCCAAGAATTAGAATAAATATTTTTCTTTAAATTTTATTTCTTGATTGTAAAAGCATAGTTAGTTTCCCATAATAGTATACATTCATTTAAGCATTGTATGAGGGTATGTAAGTAAGTAAGAAGCAATTCTTTGTATGAAAGTTTCCTTGGTGAGCAAGAAAGAGTAGTTGAGTGAGGGAAAAGCATTGAACATCTAGTGAGGTGTTGTACGATGGAATATCTTCATTTTATTTCCTCTATAAAGAACTGAATAATAATATTGGCCATTTCTTGGTGAACGTAGCCCACACTGGGTGAACCATGTTAAATCTGGTGTTATCTTTCTCTTGTTTATTTTATCTTCTGGTTTATTTTTGCATTCATTACTTTTATTCTCTATTTGATTTTAGATATGTGCAAGAATGTTATATGGTTAACCCCAACATGCATTTGAAACCCTTGTTAACACTTTATAAAACTATCTCTTACAATTACAGTAAGGTCACTCTAATATTTTGGGCCCTACTCAGTTGCTTTCTGACACTTCCTTACTCACTAGGGATACTCCCTTGTCACATCTTACTCCTCATACTCCTCTCCATATCAATCATGATACTATTAATATTTTTTTCTCAATTCCATTTGACACATGACATGACCCTTTCCTTGATTATCACACTATGGTCACATGTCCTACCACTATGCAACATCCTTCTTCTTTACTATGGCCTTGGCATACCTATGACACCTATTTTTCATGATTAGGTATTATGGCCTTGGCATACAAATTTCACTGGGTTGCATCCTCCTTTTCAAACTCAGTAGCATTCTTACTACCCCTCTTTCTTATATGTAACTAAGCACTTCAAAAATACAAATACATTAACATAGTTTCAAAATGCAAAATAAATCATATATTTAGAAAACTACAAAATCAGGACATATACACTTCAATTTAGTTTTTATCTCTTTACATTACACATGTTGTTTATCACATTGGTTTAATAGATACCATGATTCTTCACTCTTTGCACACGTGTTCATGTGGTATTTTGAGCTTGATACAAGACATACATAGAGAAATACACGAGGATAGGTGTTGGCCGACCCTTTACCTAAACTTTGTATACATATGGGGGCATTTATTTTACACTACATCCAAGAGATATTGTTCTATTATAGTTCCTTTATACTTCCTCATTACGATGCATTACATATAACATACATATGTCATCTGTCGAGCTAAAAAGACTAAAACATATGTCTTGTGCAACATTGACATATCTTGTTTCACGTATCTTTACCTATATTGACTACTATGTCATATCATCATGTTCTTACACTCTTATTTTTCATGCATACTTACTTGTGTGTATGTTACTGCATGCTTATTTCACTACTTATGGCCTACATGCCTTAATTGTATTGTGACACTATGGGTGTCCCATGTTTTGGTTATGTTCCTATCTTGTTTTCTCTTGCATGCTCTTGTTGAAGTTATACAAGCCTTGATTATCTTGTGACACCATGGGTATCCCATGTTTCCAGATATAAACCTTTTGTGTGACATTTTTTGCATACTTCTTGCATATGAATTCACTATTGGTGCACTTGTCTTCTCCTACATGCATTTGTACTACTATTGTTATCATCTCTACTATTTCTATCTATTGTTATCATTGATTTTTTTATGCACCTGGTTGCCACGATACAAAAAAACATCATTTTTGAAGGTACATGTTCTTAAAGGTTGCCACTACTTCAACATCCTAAATCCTTCTACAATACCTCAAATATCTAGTGTATGAGAACGCATCTATTCTTTTGAGCCATGTGCTCAACATGGCTCTTTACACATGCCTTAAAAGAGGAGATATTCATCTAGGTATAACATACAAGTACAAATAGGCTACGTGTATGTAGAAACAAAACATAAAAATCCATAAAATAGGAACAAGTTCAAAAGTATACAGTTTGGTTATGACCATATGGTAGAGTCTTGCCCCCTTCATATGGATTTACCTAGAGGCATGTACACCAAATTTCTCAATAGTATTAGAATTTTAGCTCCACTTACATGTTTCTGACATAGTTTTAAACCCACTCCAATCAGTGCATATTAATTATAGTGGGCATGAAATAATTCACTCCTTCACCACAACATTCAATTTCTACTACAATTTTGAGGATCTTAGGGGCACGAACCTCCTTCCTTGATCTACATTTCAATATAAGAAAATTTTTATTTAGTGTTGTGGCACATGAGAAGGGAATGGGGGCACTCGTTCTCTTTTCTACCACATGTTCTTATGTATAGAATCAGGGTTAGATTCTATTTACACCCTAATTAGTTTTATAGTAAATATAACGATTTTAGTGAATTAGTACACTAAAGAATGTAAGGGTTAACAATATGTGATTATTATTATTAATTAACTTTTAACATTAATTACCAAAATCATAATAACACTTTATACTTGCAACTGATATGCTAAATAAGGTATGAAATTGAAAACAAAAATAAATGAGTGCACTTAGATGATTATAGATGATTCTGGAAGGTTATGGGAGGATGCACTACTAGAACAGGAAGATATGAACCTAATGATGATTTTTTTATGGAGACTGTAACTGGAAATTGACACAGGGAAATACCTTACAAATTTATCATGACCATCTGTACGATCTTGAACCTAATGTACAATTTTAGAACTCCTTGGTTTATTGATCTATAACCATTTCACACTATTGGTTTCGTAGAAATATATGCTATTTTCAATCCCTAGTATTTTTTCATGTTTTGAACCTCTCTAAATATTCTGAACATGATGTAAAACCCTAGCCATGGATGGGAAGTCTTGCAAAAAACATTAGTTGGGTTGTGAGCACCCCATGCACCATAGAGATTGGCACTAAACCGAAGATGCCTCAAGCCGCACATCATTCTCCACCTAACATGTGATATCTAAATGAATGCAACTAGATTTGACAACCACCTTTGACAATGACTGAGTTGAGTTGGCTCCTGCTAAAATACTTGGGGAAGTGATGTTTGAGTGATTGTAGATGGGACAAACTATTATATTGACTTAGTAAAAATATTCACACTTATAGATATTGTTTCCCTAATGATTTTAGATGTGCTATTGTGAAATTTAGGGAGCCTTTTGTTCCTTTTGCAAGCATTAGAAGTGAGTGTATTAATGTAGTGCCATAATATTTTCAGGTTAGTAACTAAGGTAATGTTTATTTGCTTATTTAGGGTTCCATAGATGATTTATCAAAGAAAGGCCAACCCAAATGGATTATAAGACCCAACAAAAGATATTAATTTGAAACTAAAGTTGGAGGACATGTCAGTCCAAGACCATCCAAAGCGACCAAGATCAACTATACTGATCAAACTATACGACCTTGACCAGGGAAGGAAAACATGCAAGATGAAGTTTGGAACTTATTACTTGATGTTTGTTTATGGATTTTATGCATTGTATTCTTAAAATTTGATGAAATGTCAATTTGTAAGGATAAACAAGCTAAACTAGAGACCTCAAAATGTGATAAGGAGTGGGAAGGTTGTGTTTATCTTAGTAAGAGTGCATTGTCAAAACTAGCATTAATGTGGATAATAATGGAATTACATACATGGAGTAATTTTAATTATGACATGGAGCGGGTCTTAACGGAGGTGAAAGATCTCACTTGTGTGATTTATCTTCCTTTTTACGGCCACATTAAAGCCATTAAACCTCACATAGGTGGGAGGTATTTCAAAAAATAGGACAGTCATAAGAAAATAGCAAACTCTTACGAGGGTTTCGAGCAGGATATTTGCAAAATTTGTAGGAAGAAGGAGAAAATGGGAGGGGCACCGTGTCAATTAGAGCCGAGTTGCGACCCGGCCTGGAAGAATAACGAGGTACTTTAGAACCTCCTACACAAAGGAGGCATTTCAAATTTCATTGAACGAACTCAGGGTCATGACCTGAAAATTTTAGTTCACTTTGCTACGAATTGGAAGGATATGAGGGTCAAGTATGGTGGGCACAGGGTTATTGTCAATGAGGAGCTGATTGCTGAGGCAAAAAACCTGGAACTAGAGGGCTACCATTTTTTTTAGTAAGAGGATTGACAGGGTCACTGAGGCCAAGAAATTCTCTGACGAGGGCGACGAGTTAAAGTTTGTTGTTGCGGGCATAAGGGTAAGTTCTATTCACACGTTGTATGATGAAGTGACGAATATGATGGTCAGATATATTTCTTTAGAAGGGCGTTATAAAACGGTCCCTGTTAAACACCTTGTTTTCTTAAACCATTTTAGAAGGAATTTCACGGTTTGTTTCCCACATTACCTTCTCAACTCCCTTCAACACTCTGTTCTAGATTTTCAAAAGCACTCGATGCTATTCCTTTGCATCAGGGCCTTATATTTCTGTTGCACAAGCTTTGTGTTGCCAAGTTCCATGGCTTCCCCATTACTCTTAGTGAGCTACTCGCTACCACCTCCTCTACTCCCACTCCCACTCTTGCCGCCCCTTCTAAGTCCAAAACCAAGAACCCCATGAAAATAGACACCCCTCTCACTGGCAGGATTCTCAGAAGCTCCAAAGAGATGGAGGTTGCTCAAAACTTGATTCATATCAGCAATGCTAGTATTGAAAAGGCCCTGCATCAAGAGGAGTCTCAACTGCCTAATAGACTGGAAGCCTTGGAGAAAGAGATGAAACATATGAAGAAGGACCTTCAGCGTATGGAAAAGTAGAAAGGGAAAAGAAAGTTTTGTTGAAGAGAATGACAATGGCAAGGATCAATTTACTGATATATATAAGAAGTTGAACTCTCTAGATACTAGACTGGGGAGAGCTAAAGATAGACATGATCACAACATGGCTATCTTTAAAGCCATAAGTGAATTTTTAGAGAAGAAAGTTTGGAGCATTGCTATGCTAAGTGGGATCCCTGCAACTATTTGGGGGACTGAGAAAGAGAGGAGTATGACCATTTCACATCTGGACGCTTCGGAATCAATGCACATAACCACTCTGGCATTTTTTACCTCACTGTAGATGATCCAGTCCAAAATTAAAAGAGCATCCAAGAAATAGACTCACTTGGGCTAGCGGGATTCGGTAAATATGTTGTTGTTTTGTGATCTTTTTGTCGTGACGTTGCTATTTTTTTGTGGTTTTGTTGCGGTCTGTGTCCTTTTTTTGCTTCTAGTTGTAACCTGCTCTTGGTTACTTTTGGAAACACTTTTATATCTGGATTTCAATCCTTTTTTGTTGAATCTTCATAGGTATATCAGGCTGGTGAGCCCTTTATGTAATAGGGTATAGTCCCTTTAAAACTATTTACCAATAATAAAAAAAACTAGCAATGTCAAAGAGTGAATTGCCAAATTTGAGTGTCTAAAGATCTTTATGCAATGGTGTGGTCTGTGGGGTTATGGAAGGTATCAAAACAACTAAGTTCTTTTTAGGTAGTCTTTCCTTTACTCTTGCATCTAATGAGGAAGATATAAAAATCGTTAAATTACATTGATACCTGGTCTTTTTCCTCAGCGGGGTGTTTAAACACTTTATTCTTCTTCTTCTCTTTTTGTGTTGATTTTCATGCACCGAACACTTCGGTTTATCCTTGGAAAAATTGGGGATTGATCACCCTAATCCTTCAATGATATCAACAATGCAAATTTTTAAGTACAAGAAAATATAGGGAAACTCCCCCTTTGTAAAAAAAACATGTGTATTCCTTCCACATTTTACATCTCTTTCCATTTCATTTTTATGCAAGTGAAAATATTTTGTGTTACACTTTACATTTGAGTTAAAGTTCAATTATTTATCATGGACATTGACTACACTCTATGTTGTAGGTTTCATCATGAAGCATGCCAACACTGACACAATGTGAATCTACAAAACAAATTCTAAGCAAAGAAAACATGTGTCTACGCACTCAAATATCTTTTCCTTTAAACATGTAATTTTAATTTCATACTTAAAGGGAGGAAAAGTAGACACTCAATTATGGAAATTCACTCTTTAAAACTACCTGTTTTGATAATGCACTCTTTTTTAGACAAAAAAAAATTTCTATTCCCACTTAACACATTCCAAGATCTCTTGTATGGCTTGTTTATCATTACATATTGACATGTCATCAAAATTCTGATATTAAAATGCATAAAATCCATATACAAACATCAATTGACAAGATACAAACTTCAGACATGTTTCCCATCCCTAGTAAAGTTCGTATAGTTTAGAAAGGGTGTTATATCTGGTCTTGGTTGACTTGTACGATCTCGTACCAACATGTTCTCTAACTTTTCTTTCAACTTCATATTCTTTTTTGGGTATTTTAATCCCTCTAGGTTGGCATTTCTTTGATAAATCACTCGTGAAACCCTATATAAGCAAGTAAACTCTAGCTCATTTGCTAACCTTGAAATTCTATGGCACTACATTGATACGCTCACTTACTACACTTGAAAAAGGCACCACATTCTCCCTAAATCTTATACAAGAACATATAAAGTCATTGGTGCAACAATAATCATAAGTATGAACATTCTTACTAGGACAAGGAGTCAACCCATCTCATCTACAAACACTCAAACATCCCTTCTCCAAGTGTTTTAGTAAGAGCCAAACTCAACTCTCAAGTATTGTGAAAGAGGGTTGCTAAATCTAGTTACATTCATTTAGATATCACATGTTAGTGGAGAATGAAGTGTAGTTTGAGGCCTATTCAGAGTAGTGACAATGTTGGAGGTACACAGGTGTGCCCGAAACCCAACTATTTTTTTGTAAGGTATCCCATCCATGGTTAGGGTTTCATTCAAGATGTTTAGAGGGCTTGAATGGGTGATCAAAAATTAGGATTTGACATCGATAAACAATTTTAGGAAGGTGACCATATTAGGAAGCTGTAGAGACAAAATATAAGAAGGTTCAAGATCTTATAAAAGGGGAAAAACCATATGGTATGGCTCTGGTAGAAGTATACAATCCCGCATGAGGTTAGTTTCTTGTCATAGCTCCAAAAAATGAAGCATCATCAGTTATATATCTCCTTGTTTCCAACATTTTGCACACCAAAAACTTCCTAGAACCATATCTAATTATCTAAATACACTCATCATATTTTTTTAAGATTATATCTTATTAGTACATCAGTTGTATGTATTAATGTGTTCTTATGACATTGGTAATAAATGTTGAAAGTTAATTAATCAAAATAAGCTCCTATAAATAACCCTTACATCTTTTAGTGTACTCATTTCACTAATTTCTATTTCACATAATCTTACTAGGGTGTAAATAATATTCCAACCTTGACATCTATATCTTGATCAAACTTGTTTTTTAATCTCTTCATTGTTGTGCTCAAGTTCTTCATTACCACTTCAATTGTTGGTTTTGAGATTTATTACTCATAGAATTAGACATTATACTAATATTCTCTAATTTGAGAAGTCTTACATTATTTGATAATAGTGTTTGGAGTTCATCTTTGGCATGCTTAATCATCCCAATAACTGATGTAACATCTCACTCAAGTATTTTGTCAATCATTTTCTGAGTATATTCTACTTTTCTTTATGCATTTTTATGGGTGATCATACATGACATAACCTAATTTATGACGATCTCAATAACACGTCTTCATTAGCTTCACCAAGTTTCTGGGTTATGGAAATGGTAATATCCCTCATCTAAACCTTCCACTTCTCCATCGACCATCGTAGGATGAAGTCTCATTAGACCACGAGCTCTCACAAATGGAGCAAACACAATTCATTGTTTATGTAGGTAATTAATTGCAAATGATCAAGTCGATACATGTATTCTATTCTATGTGCCATAGACCAAAGATATGTAATTGAGTCCATGAAAAGGAGTGGTTTCCATTGCCATTACCATGGTTTACCTTTGTTGATGAAGGATTATATGGGGAAGTAAATGTAATTTTGGAAAAACTACAAATAGCCAATAGACATGATATTACCTTTCATATTAATTAATATTGCGACTTAATGGTTATGGGAAAGGATTTTGGTTGTGTCAGGAAGATTGAATTAGAACTAACTATTTTCTTACAAAATTTTCATAATTTTTGTAGCAATGAGGATAAAAGGAACATAAAAAAACATTCCGAACAAGGTAAGATGAGGTGATAGAGCTTAGGTGAGGTCACATTTATGAATTTTAACCTCTTAGATGAGAATATAGAAAAATTAAGAGCTCAAATCGAGGTTAATAGGTTAAATTTTCATGCTCAAATTTGTCTAGGAGATGAGTTTGACACAATGAGAAATAAATCAGTAAGTTTTAGACAATCTAAATTCTACTTGAAAACACTCTTCTAGCTATGCATACTAGGGTTTCTATGCCCCCAACTCTCTTGGCATTTCTAGTTGGGCTTACCGTGCCCTAAACCTTATTATAACTAGGAATTTAATCACCACCATTTCTCCATGGCTATTTTTATAATCTCTAACTCCTCATGCCTTGATAAGGGGGCATGATCTTCTACACCTATATGGAAAAGTTGGTCCTAGACATACATGTGCACTCATTCCTTGTTATTTTTTAAATTATGAATTAAATATCAATATGTTTAGAGTTAAAGTTTTAGTTTTCATTATATGGACATTTTCTACTCTTTGGTGTTGTAAGTTTCACTCTTGGGGGCATATTGTAGCCATTCAAAAAATCTAACAATCAAGTAATTAAGCAAAGAAAAAAGTGTGTTTCCAAAATATGGTATGTTTTCCTTTAAAGATGGAAAAATTAATTTATTATCTTAAACTGAGGAAAACATATATACCTAAATTTATTAACTAGGTACTTGACAACATTGATTTAAATTACATCCCTTAACCACGACTTGCACACACAAATATATATTAAATGCATTATTCCACTCTCTCATAAGGCTTGTAAATACTTCCTATTCTATAACCTTGCTACTCAAGAACCTATAGGAATAACCTAATTAATCATATACATTCTAGATCTATTGTTAGACAGATCCATATTTCCATTTATAACATTCCACCTCCCTTTACACTATCGTATAGGTTGGACATAACTGTCACATGGTTCTTCCCCTAGTTTCTACTTCTATCCACATTGGCCTAATGAATCATATTTTCTTATATTTATTTTATTTCCTCTTCCTACTCAGTCTTTGGTGGGAAAATATTCAAACCAAACAAGTAAAATAATGCAATCACAAGATCAAGACATGGGATAGGATGGTAACAAAGCTAAAATAATTTTTTTTCCCTATACATTGCTAACATAGTTTGTTAAGAAGGTTGCAAGGATCGTAATAGAGGGAACTTAGTGTGAAAGAATACATTGAAGAATTTTACTAAGTTACCATTAGAGTAGGACATGGATAAAATATCAAGGTACATAGCCGGATTGTGCATAAAAATTCATGATGAGATCGATATGTTGGAATTTAATTCCATGAAAGAAACCTATCAATATACTTTGAAGGAAAATAAGAAATTGGTGTTCAAAAAATGGAGTGTTAATCACAAAAAGGGGAAGGCAATGCAAATTCATGGAAAGAATAAAGACAAAGATACTTTTATGAAAGATGAGATCATGTCGTGTTTGATTATGTAAAATGAAGGAACATATCAAGGATGTGGTCATATGGATCAAGGAAGAGGTCATGGATTCAACAATGCATGTTCCATGTGTAGCTAGGAAGGGCATCGAGCATATGAGTGACCACATTAGAATGGTGGTAAGTGTAGTTTGATAATTTCACAAGGATATTTAGATGGCTTGATGAGTCATAAATAAGACCCAAAGATGAGAGAATCCTTGATGTTTAAGAGTGTATTATTGAAACTAGAAAAATATGAGATTGGTCATGAGTAAAGAAAATGTCTATTTAGGATAATATGTAATTCAGGAGGAAAATCCAGTAAAGTAATCATGAAAAGTGGAAGCACCAATAATTTGATATAAAAATAAATGGTGGATGATATAAAATTGAAGAGGATTGATCATCCAAATCCTTATTGCATTTCATGGTTGTATAAATAAAACCAATTATTTTCGACAAAGAAATGTTTGGTTGGATTCCAGATCAGAAGATACGAGGATAAGGTAATGTGTGATATCATTCCCATGGATGCATGTCATTTTCTACTTGACATGCCTTTGAAATTTGACCAAAAGGATCAACATGATAGCCAAACAAATACATACATAATGGAGAATGGCAAAGTGAAGTATATACTCTGAACCCATTGTAGGAGAAGAGTGAGGTAACACCAAAAGTATAGTTATTTTTTCAGTAAGTAGTTTCTAAGTGAAGTGAATTAGGATAATACATGTTTTGTGATAATAGTACGAATCATGCAAAAGGAAAGTGTGGAAAAGTGACAAAAGGAGAAGAAACCATACCACCATAAGTGAAAGGAATGTTGGAAGAGTTTACAAAATTTGTGTCTAGTGAGTTACCGCAAGGGTTACCACTTATGGGAGACATTAGTCACTACATGGATTTACTTACAAAATTAAGTTTTCCAGACAAGATTATCCTATAGGATGGCTTCACAATAGAATACAAAGATACAAAAGTACATCAAAGAGTTGTTCGATAGAGGAACTATAAAAGAATTTAAGATAGTGTGCAGTGCCGAAAGTTCTAACACCTAAGAAGGGTGTGAATGTCATATGTGAACTGATTCAAGATCCATAAATAAAATCACCATCAAATATAGGTTTCCCTTTCTGTGCATGGATTATATCATGGATTGTTTGAGTGGATTGAATTATTTTAGCAAGATGTATTTGAAGAGCGGATATCATCATATTCACATAAGAGAAGGATATGAATGGAAAAAAAAATTAAGACTCAAGAAGGATTGTATGAGTGGCTCATAATGTTGTTTGGATTGAGAAAAAAACCAAGTAATTTCACGAGGTTGATGAATCAAGTCCTAACACCATTTTAAATAAAAAATGTGATCATGTACCTAGATGATTTCTGATTTTCAAGAGGACGCGTGAAGATAATTTTCTACATATTAGGAAAGTATTGTAGAGGCTTCTAGAAGAGAATTTGACCAATATAGATAAGTGCAATTTTATGTAAGAAGAGTTGGTGTATCTAGTAGTTGTGATTTTGTAAAAAAGATTGAAGATAGACCCTAAAAAGGTATGCGTAATTATGGATTGGCCATTATAGAGGAGTGAATTTGAGGCAAGGATTTTTCATGGGTTGTTTAGCTTTTACTACAAGTTCATAAAAAAACTTTAGTGGTGTATGCACATAAATTATAGAGGCCATGAGGGGAGATTAGAATAATTTTGTCTGGAGCACATGTAAAAAGAAGATTTTTTGTAGAATTGAGGAGAAAAATAAAAAAATAAACCATTGTTACTGTTTCCATATTTCACAAATGTATTTTAGGTTGACTGTGATGCTAGTGGTACAACCATTGGTGTAATGTTTACTCGGGAGGATAAAACAATTATTCTCTTAAGTGAAAATTTGATAAGGGTAAGGAGGAAGTATAATGTGTATGATCAAGAAGTATAAACAATAATACATGCATTGGAGAAGTGGAGACATTAATTGTTTCCTACAGAGTTTGTGTTGTACATAAATCATTAGACATGAAAATTCAATAATAGCTAGAGAAATTGGAACTAGAGGGATATGAGGTGGGCATAATAGCTATATTGTCATACATTCATGTTGAAGCACATGATTGGAAAATATAATAATGTGGTTGATGTGCTCAATAGGTGAAATTTTCTATTGATAAAGATGAGAAATGAAGTAGTGGGTTTGAATCCATGAATGGACTGTATGTACAAGATGAAGACTTTAATGAAACATGAGAGACATGATCAGTGCCCAAAAGTGTGGATAAAACACCTTGGTTGGACTATTCTTGTGCAAGAAGGATTGTTATTTATGGGAAGACAATTGTGTATCCTAAATGGATCAATGTACAATTATATAATAAGAAATATGCATTACAAATGATTAGCATGACAATTTGGCTTGGATAAAATCATACCACAACTAGGGGAGAGTTACTTTTGTCCATGGAGGAGTGTGGATGTATGCAAATTTGTTTACGAATGTCTTGTTTATTGATTGGCTAAAGGAAGATCTCGAAACACAGGGTTGTATCAACCTTTTCCCATTCAAGAGGTGTCTCCTGGAGAAATAAGTATGGATTTTGTGTTGGGTTTTCCAATGACATAAGAAGGTTTTGATTCCATTTTTTCAATGGTGGAAAATATTCAAAAGATGACTCATTTCATTCCTTGTGGGAATACTAGTGATGCAACACTAATTGTAAATCTTTTCTTCAAAGAGATTTTAAAACAACATGGATTTGTAATGAAATTACTTAGATAGATCTGAATAAAAAACAATAGAACACCAAATAACAAAAATATATAGATAAATTATCACAATATGCAAGTATAATGACTTAACCACTTTGAGGGGGTAACCTATAAACCATATAATAAGACTCAAGTTCTCAATATGATGCTTAACTATTCCTTACTACCTCCTATATAGACCTTTCCTATACTATGTAAAACATCTAGGCTGACGTACTAAACATATGAAGTCATAAATGAATGACATATGCCAAGAAAAGGGATTACGTAAGCCACATGTTGGCCCTATATATCATATATAAGCTATAGGATTAAGGGTGTAACATGCCCCTACCCTTCGAAGTAACATTATCCCCAATGTTGGTAAGACTTGGATGTTGCTATAGAAATGCTTCATCTTCCCATGCTGCATATGTTAAGAATCAATATTCTAGTGCTCACATTATGGGTTAACATAATAATATTTGTGATCTAATATATGGGTGAGTTGTTTAAAATATTGTTATGTGTAAGATTTGGTTGTTAAACCAAACTCACATAGTCAGGAAATTTTAGGAGTGTTGTTAAACAAAATTTGTTTTACTTCTCCTTATATTTACGATTATTCCATCCTTTACATAGGAAAAAATATTCAAATATGTGTGGAAAATAATATATCAACTACATTATTATTATGTGAGTTCGGAGCTTCAAATCTGAATGCTTTGTATAGATTAAATCACTGCATAATATCCTCATAGAGATATCAGTGGTATTAGAGCAAGGTTAATCCAAAGTGAAGAAGGAATTATTTTTAATGGAGTAATGTGTGAGATTTTAATGATTAATCAGGGGCATCTCCACCATTTTTAAGTTACCCGATCATGGTTAAATTTATTTGAGAAAGTAATCTACATTGTAGATGACTTTTATGTGATATCATTATCTCTTTTTGAAATTGGGCTATTAAAATCCTCATATATTTTCCAGAGTACTGATCTCTGGTTCCTCGACTTGGGTGTGTATATTATATACACTACAATTCATGAACGCCAGTCCCGAATTTTGCATCACATGTTGGAAATTAATCAATCTTTATTACTGAATATTTTCCATGTATTCATTGGGATAACATTATTTTTTGGTCGTTAATATTGAATTGGACAGTTGGTCTTCGGATAAGGATTCACATTTGTGTGTGTGGCTAGTTTGATAGGGTGGTAGTAATTTGTGGGGGATTCTGACTGTCAACCTGAGCCATTCCAAAAAAATTTCATTCTGTGGCTTGATTTTTATATAACTTGTATTCTACTACATTGAGCGCAACCATGTTAGCTCTCTCCCAAAGACTGTGGATACCTCTCCTTCTAAGCATTGAAATCTTTCATCCATAGCCTTACATACATCAATGGTTTATTAAGCACTTCCGAGCTTCTAATATGTACATCAATCGATTCATCAGATGGAGCCTACTTGTTAACTCCTCACCAAACCGACTCGGAGAAAATATTGTTCTACTGGCTGTGGTTGTAGGTCTATGTTTTTTGAGGATATAAGATATTATTTGTCGATTATTTTAGCTGGAATTTTTTTATGTCAAACATAGTTTGATTCAAGTGTCCACGTTGTCATCTAGGTTCCGTGTTCATTTAAAAGTGTATCGAATTATACAGTCAATAGTTTTTGTTTAGATGTCTTGTGTTGTAGTTTTAAAAAGTATTAATATTGTCTCTTGGTAAGTTACTATTTAGGATTTTTCTAATTAGTATATTATTTCAATATAGTATTTGGTTGAAATGGCCGAAAGAATATGCTTTTGCGCAAGTGTGGCATACTTTCAGAGTGGAGATCCTTTTTTATATGGAAAGAACGTAATTATGTTATTTTTGCTAATTCCGCAGTTTATTGCTTTCTTTCGCATTATGATAAGGTCATGCTTATCTCAAATGTGTTCTTACAGATCTAGGACTAGGCCCACAAGGTAGAACTGGAAGTACAACACCTCTAGACCCTTATGGATCATTGGGCCAACACTCCTTGCATTGTGGCAGGGGAGCCCCCCACCTCCCCTTATGGGAGTGTTCGTTCGAGAGGACGGCGTGGGCGGGGCCGGTCAAATTAACGTACCCACCATCATCGCTCTCCCAGGTAGCAACCCGAGCATCGGCAGAGCCCTGTCAATTGTGGTGGTTGGGGGTCCCCACAACGTTCTGCACATCACAGTGGCTGGGGCTCCCGCCACCAATCCCCACCTCCTGCATAGTGCGATGGATGGTATTCTGACAAAGTCCCCTGGTTGGCTCTTGCTATATCTCCTAATCAACAGGACGACAAAGAAGAAGAAGTTGGCTCCAACTGGACGCCCCTTCCAGATGGAAATGATCTTCCGGGTAGTAACCTAGAGGATAAAGGGCCTCCACCACTGGCCCCTGCCTCTATGTTTGTTGCGACAACTTAGTTTGTTTTCCTTTTGTTTTTTGGCATTGTTGCCTTTTGTTACTTTTGTCTCCTAGCCTTTAGCTAGTTTGAATGTGTGGTGTGCCCTTTACCACCCATACTTTTTGTGGATAGATTGTAATATTTTTATTAAGTGATATAGTCCATTTCATCGAAAAAAATAATATAGTATTTGGTTATTTAGTCTTTAAACAAGTCTATTTTAAATGTATGTCATAAATATTAAAAGTCCGCACTAAATTTTAGTTAGTATTAGGGTTATTGTATAGAGTCTTATGTTATGTTTTGTTATTGTCAAATTTTGTAGTTATCGTCAAAGTTACAAGTCAACAAAATATTGTATTATTAAGAGTTGATGTGTGTTAAGTGTAAAATTCAAAAGTTATGACAATGAAAAAAAAATTGCATTATGGACGCATTTTTTGTGGAATCCGAATTCTGATTGAGGTATGTAAAAAATTGAGCTCCATGATAAAATTTGACTGGTCTAGTAGCATGTTATCAGAGGATGAAGGAAAATAAAGGCTGGGGGTCAATTAATGACCTCTCATTAGTTTTCAATGATAGGGCCACATCAAAGGTTTTGTGACATGTGTGTTTTCTTCCAGTTGTGCTTGGTGTGTTACAATTTGCAATGTTCCAATTTCCAATAAGTGGAAATTTCAAATTGAAGGGGGGAACATGATCCAATGTTCTATTTCCAATTTTTAGTTTGTGTGTATGAGCAACATAATTTCCTATTTTATTCCCTGCGGTGAAATGTGATGAGGGCTGAAAATAGTACTTGGAAAATCATGATGTGGTTGTAGTTAAACCACTTGAAAACCTTCATTTTGGGTTTTTGCTAATCCAATTGAAAAAACCCACAAATTTTTAGTTTTTGGTTAACCGTTGGAAAACCATACAATGGGTTTGTGATCATTGATGAGTGGATGAAATAAAACTCAAAGTATGAAAGCTTATGAGGTTTGGGCATGTGGGCACAAGGCTTGTGAAAGAGCGCGCAAGTATAGCAAAATAGGGGCACGCCAAGGAACAGGTTAAAAAAAGACTTAGCCATTTTTGTAGACTAAGGATATTTCTGGGATGTGGAGTACTAAGCACGACTTCTAGAAGAATTGAGCACCACGCCAAGGATATTTTGGTTAAGCGAAGGATTGAGTGCCATGTAGAGTTTTAGAGCTGATAATAGGATATGAACTAAGAGTTAACTTTAGGAGATTTATTATTAGCACTTGCATGCTTTTGTATATTTATGTTAGGGCGCATGAATATTATTAGCATGTAGCCTATTTTTTATAAGGTGCGTGGGTGGTGAAGGGAAAGTCCCCACCCCTATAAATATGTATTGATTTACACAGTTTGGACAGTTCATGATTTATTATAGTGTTATGTTGTGAATCTGTTAGCGTGCATAACCACGATGACATTATTTTGATGTATGAAGCTTCTGTTTTTTACAGTATTTAATATAATGGATTTCATTAGTTGGATATTAGTGTTAGAGGTAAATGAATTTGGATCTTGCATGGTAAAAATAATTATAATAATTGTTTAATTATTCCTTCGTATGGTTTAGATTTAGATATGGTTTATGCACTGTGGTTGATTTGATTATCTATTATGAATATGAAATATACTTGTAATCATGCTAACATATTGAACAAGCTTCACTAAGAGGGGACCTGTTACCCTTGCACGCTTTGGTTAAGCGTTCAGTTCAGGTTGAGTGATGTGTCAATGCGCCTTGGGCTATTGGCAATGAATTCTCAACTACATCATTGGTTACGTTGTCGGGACCTCTTTCTCAATTGTTTTTTAGGATGTTACATCCTGAAGATTTACTGGCTGACCTTGGCCGGTATTGAAGAGTGGTTAGATGATCTAGAAGAAGAGTATGCTCACAGATTTAGCACTAGAATTGAGTTCAACGTGCTCACATGGGTTGAGCAGAATTTGTATGATGCATTATATGGTAGGAATCTGTATGAGGAGATATGTTTGGAGTATTAATCAAATTTTCTAAGTAAGAAAATCCACTAAGTATGGTAAACATTACTCTCAGCATTTTCTCACAGAATCTGATCTCCAAACAAATATTACATATTATTCATCAATCTGAATTATGTAATATATAAATGAAAAATTGTTGACTTACCCATTTTAAAGGACTTTCACTTTCAGGTATTACCTGGTCCTGGGTTGAATTGTCAACTAGTGGTGGAGTAGAAACTTCCTTTGCCTTTGCAATAGGCCTCCATTCCATATTTGGCTTGTCATTACTCTGATGGCGAGATGGATACAATTTCCAGCAATTGTCCACCCGGTGTCCATTCCTCTGGCAATGAGCACAAAAATTCCTCTTAATCTCCTTCTTCTGAGATGAGGAACTCTTTTTGCCATTTCTCGACTCTACATGACGAGATTGGTCTTTCTAATTTGCCTTGTTCCTAACGAACAACATCAATTTCTTCATCAACATCCTTCTCTTCCAGCATCTGGGCATAGAATGATTATGCAATCCACAAAAAGTACATGGAAAGGAATTCCACATCTTCTGAAAATCAAAACCATACTTCTTAAGCTGAAAAAGTGGATCAGAAGTTTTATTGTGCTTATGATTATGGTAAGAAACTAGAGGTGGAATCTCATTACCTCTTCACTGATTTTTCTTACCACATCCTGCCTGTGACAATGAAGCACAACTTTCCTTCTCAAAATCTTATTGCAGGACTAGTGGGGTAATCACTTTTCTTTTGGAAGCTTATCTTCCGTAAGCGTTCTTGGATATTTCTCCGATTTCCATTCTCGCACTAGAAAAACCCAAACCTACAAAACGAGGACGATCCTCGAACTATATTGGGTTAGAAATTCCTTGACCATTTTTACCAAGGCCTCTTCCATCAAATCCCATTTTATCTAGTAACTTGGATCCAATGCCTCAAGTTTACTCCTGAATTCAAAGACTTCATTACCTGAATCTGAAACTAAATGGGAGAAAGAAGAAGATTCCAGTTGTGAACAACTTACAGTGCAGTCATCTGCAATGGTCACTACATCTGAAGTTGACGGAATTTATTTATTTTTATCACCACACTGCAACCTTGCCAAGATATCATCCTTGGTTTACAGTTTTGATTTCAAGCGAGCATTCTCCTCTTCCAAGGAGTAATACATTGATAGTTGGAGAGAGTTTCTCTTCCTGGATCTAGTGATTATAAGCTTTAACCTCTTCAAGATTCTCCTATTTAGACATCTTTCCCATATTACACTTGTACCATGTTCACACAAATTAAACCAACTGCACCAATCTTGAAGCAATCACTTTGTTAATCAGATATACTGAAGCAAAAATGGAGCTAAACTAGCTTTGATACCAAACTTGATCTGAAAATGATCAAGTTTTTATTTACCTGATCTCAGACTATTATAGGCTTATCAAATTACCGTTTAATTTTTACCCCATTAAAATCAACTTAAAGTAATGCAATAAAAATGACACTTTGCAAAAAGGTTGATTATGGAGTTCAGAAATTGCCTACGTCTTTGGGTTCTTATCGAATCATTCCACTAGTCAAAACATGTAAGTTATAATAGTAATTTCACAAGAAAACCTAATGGAAACTATTAAGAACTTGCTTAGAAGAACAACCAGACCTTCAGATGATAAGGGTGAAATATAACACCTGACTTCCCCTTTCCTGGCGTATTCGGCAAGCTCTTTGGCACCAACTCCACTGTTTGGAATCCTTCGGCTCTCAATCGGCCTTCTGTTATCCTGTAAAAATTGATAAGGGAAAATTTTGCAGGTAACCATACCAAAATTTTGTTTGGGCTCCCCGCCGAGGTCCCCTTAGCATTAGGAATGGCATAAAATCCCTTTCTGGAGAATCTAGATTTTTTGAACTTAGTCATTTAGTCATTTTTTGGGCTGGGTGCAGATTTTATTCATGCAACATCAAATGAATTTGTACCCCCTTCTATTCCTTTGGCGCATCCTTTGGAGTGTCGAAATTGCAAATTTTGTGCCTTCCCATTATGCGTCCGTTCAAACTTGTGCTGAGGCACATGCTCCACCATGTCGACACTAAAATTGTTACGCCCTTGAATGGTGTGCCAAAGCGCTAAAAAGGCAATGTCGACAATCCCAAATCTGCGTCAATGGCGCAAATATTTTCATGTTGTCATCTATTTTGGTGCGCCTTACAAAAAAGTTGGTGGCGCATTTATTACACCTTTTTCTATAAATAGGCACATCTGACCTATCATTTTCACAATTGAAAAAAAATGTGAAAAAAGTTAATTCCTCTACACCTGTCAGCGCTCCTGTCATCCCCGTGTCACTTTACGTCACATTCGTGGATCCCTTATCGTTTCTTCCATCCTATATATTCTTAGTAAGTGGTCCTTGCTCTTCTTGTGTCGATTTTTTGTGGGATTTTTGTATTGTTTTTAGAGGTTGTTGTTAAAAACCAAGAAAATGAACATAAGAAGCTTCCCCCAAACCGGTTTTTACCCTCCTTCCAAATCTGCTAACCTGGAAGGCCTTTCTTCTGAATGGTCCTTCACCCTCTTTTCTCTATTCCCCTCACTGTCCCAATCTATGTTAAAGGAAGCCAAAAAGCCAAAAAAAAACCAATCAAGAGAGAGAGAAAATCTAAAGTTATTACAATGCAAAGCCATAGCTTTCTCTTTGGTGCAAACAAAATCGTTATTACACAAAACATAGTCACGCCAAAGGGGCTCACTGTCCCCGCTTGCAACATGCATATTTCTTGCACCTTATAAAAATTCTCATAACCCTAACACAGGCACAAGCGCAACTCCAGCTACATCAGCATCTTAATGTCATGCAGACTCTTCCTACGCCACGCCAAAAGCTAAAACACTGGCGCACCTTAACTCAATGATGCATCCTTTAAACCTGCACTCAATGGCGCATCATAATGTTCTGCAACATGTATCATATTTGTGCCAATGGTGCATCCTGCAACCTTGCAACACCAAAATAATCTACGCCTTTTCAAAACCCTTCATATAGTGCAGGCGCACATCCTTCGACATCAACATTGAATGTTGTGTGTAGTATTTCCACGCCCTGCGCCCTTTTGCACTGTTTTCTTCCATGCAAGACTCTCCAGTAGTGCGCCTTGCTTTTCTGATCCTGCAGCCTGTAATAGAATTACACCTCATGCCTAGAGACTTGTAAATTGATAATTTTTCATTCTGTAAGCTTTAATGGATGATCTAACAGCTAACATGGCTCTTCTGTGATGGACTTCCCTACTTCTTCTTGCAAATCAGCAGTTGAACTCAGATACACACATGTCCTCATCAAGTAAAAATCCAACCAAGTTAAAGGGTAAAGCCAAACTCACAGAAGAAAAAATGAAGTACAAATACCAAAGGGTCAGGATGCCTGAGTCCCTTGCAGAGTGTGACTTGGACATCAGGGATTCAGAACTCGATCACATTGATATGGAAGACTTCTAGGCCAGAACCAGAAGGGTCACAGGAAGTCTGTGGATGGACAAATTGGTTGGAAGTGGTTTACATTTCACTAGGGGAATTCTCGTGAGTGTGGTAAACAATGAATTTATGATGGTAGTGGCCCACTACTACAATAAAGACACCAGATGTGTCGAGAATGAGAAGGGCGAGCTAATAATCAACCTCACTGCCCGGCACTTTGAAATAATGTTGGGTATCCCCCACCACCAGCACTTTGTGGCAATAAGCCAAGAAAACTGCATAAAAGCATGGGATGAGAATGAGGACAAATGCATGCAGCTCATGAACAAAGTGTACTTGAAGAATAAGAAGGTTATAACTAGGTGGCCGCAGGTTATTCATCGCAGCGACTTCTCGGAGGAGCTAAGCGACACCATCACCTTACTGAGTAGGGTGTTTGGGCTTCTTAATGCCCATTATTTTCACAAATGGATGCTCAGATACTTGGAAACAATGAGCAAAAATGTTCCTGATCAACATTTTGAATGGGCGGAGATCATCAGCAGCACTATCTCCGAGCAGATTCAACAACTCTCAACAATGGGGAGGTTGTACATGAACTCCTACATGGTATACGCTGTTACCTCTGAAAGAGACTATCCAGCACTAAGTCGATGCGGGGTGTGGCCCCAAGCAAAAATATATGAGTATTATCCCAGACTTGAGACTGGAAAACAACATCCCTCAATTCATAAAAATCAACGGCACCTTCTTCTACGGCATCATCTGCCTATTGAGGCCCAATATCACTCACGGTCAGACGACCAAGAGCGTGGTGACTACCACAGAGAAGTGGGGGGCATTATTTACACAATTCCCCACTTTCACTTATCTCAGAGCCGCCAACTTCTTAGGGGAGCCCATTAAGCTACCAAGGTATGCGGGACCAAAATTGTTCAACTTGAAACACAATTTCCCGGCAAGGCCAACCTTCGATCCTCGCAATTGCTTTCCAAGGGAAAATCTCGATCTAATCCATATCCCACAGATCGAAGATATCTATATCGACCTGTATCACGAGGTCGAGCTCAGAAGAAAGGATCACTCCCGCCTGGCCCTGGCAGAAATCATCCAATATGGTGTGGCCATTGTCCCGAAAGGTTTCCAAATGACTGATCAAGACGTTGATCAAGTCTATCTAGATATAGATGGGGACAATTGGCCATTTTCCGAGATAGACAGAACAAAGGCACCTCAAACTATTGAGGAAAGGGTTAAAGGAACTCTGCAGCGCACAGAGCATTGGTGCAGGAAGAATGGCCTCATCTACCTTGGGGTAGACTTCACCACGTCTCCTTTAGGCAATGTACCTACCAAGCCAAAACACTTTCCAAAGGGAAAAGGCAAAGACAAAGAGGGAGAAACAAGCACTTCTCAGGAGCAAGCTCCTGAGAGTCCTCCTTCCGCCGCCCAAGAATAGGTAGTAATCCTGGTCTCCCTGGAAAAAGAAGAGGCGGTAAGTGTTCCTACGGGCACATCCACTCAAGATGTTGCCACTGTTGTAACCAATGAAGTTCCCACCATCCCATCTTCCGCTCCTCCTTCCCCTCCTCCCATCACTCAAGCAACCACTCCTTTGCTTGTGTCTTCTCCTCTGTCTTCTACTGTTCCCCCTTCCTCTTCCTCCATCTTCTCTTCCCTCATGGATATGTCCCCTAGCATTTCTTCTCTCATCTCTCAGATCCCTTCCACCCCCACAGTTTCCTCTCCTACAGTGACTCCTACCCCTGTGAGTGTTGGAGATTCAGCCTCTTTATCAATGTCGCCACCAATCGTCTCAACACATTTCCCCGAGTTCAATGTAGTTGCTCCTTCTTCTTCCTCTGTTCCCTCTTCTCCCTCTGGTCACACTCCCTTAAGTCCATAATGGATCTCCAAGCACCTGAGCCAGCATAAGAGGAAATTCCCCATTGCACCTATGGACTTCTCCATCATCCCAACAAAAGGAGCTAAGAAGAAAAAGCCAATAACCCGCTTCTCTTAGAGCGCTTCAGTTGAAAGGGTAATGGATATTGCATACCCTGATCCCACAAAAGATAAAAAGGATTTGTCTCCTACATATTATACAGTGACACAGGTCATGATGGGAACATCCTCTGAAATCCTATAGGGAGAGGCCTTGTCTGCAGTGGATGCCCTTTGCAAAAATCTTCAAAAGGAAAAGGAAGAGAAGAGGATACTAAAAGAACATAACAGACATCTTCTCCAAGCCCTGCAGAAAATGGGCAGTGCACCTCTTACAACTGCCACTGAAACTCCTGAGGCCCTTAGTCAAGAAAATATAAACGAGTACGCCAAGATTGGTGAACAAGGTATGGCAGTATCCGCCTGGAGAGACCAGATCCTCAAGGATAGTGAGGAAGTAATCATAAAGTTCATAGAGCTATATCAGAATATTGATCAGGATAACAAGGAACTCCTGGTGATTGCGGGACCTATCTCCGAAGAGTTGGACAGTGCTAGGTTACAACATGAGACATTCCAAAAGATGCTCGACTACCCAGTTGATGATTTAGTAAAATTTGGCGTCTTCGATCATCCAAGAGCACCCAAAAAAGTCCTTGTTGCTTTGGACTATCATGTTGATCAAATGGAATTCGTCTTGGAGAAAATTGACAAAATCAAGGAGGAAGCCTTGGATGCAATGCATCAAATGGAGCAGATAGTCCTAAGGATGTCCCCAAGCTTGCTTACCCCATCATATGCCTTGAGG
This sequence comes from Taxus chinensis, assembly GCA_019776745.2. Taxonomy (NCBI): domain Eukaryota; kingdom Viridiplantae; phylum Streptophyta; class Pinopsida; order Cupressales; family Taxaceae; genus Taxus; species Taxus chinensis. The sequence continues at coordinate 905,655,224 of CM034147.1, read as the reverse complement.
AAGGCAGATGAAACTATTCGGATCTTTAAGGAGATCGTGTCGCAAGAGTTAGGGTCAAAATCCACTTTTGACGCAGAATCTATCAACAACCTTCTGGCCTGCCACGATTTTGTTGGATACCTGATGGAGGTAGGTAATGAATACTTCAAGCTCCCAGAGAGACTCAGAGATGAACGGGAGACTTGCAAGGTCATCGGCGATCACACCAAAGGTCCTGCCCAAGATCAACTCCAACCGATGATTAGCAAATTCATGGAGTATTGTGCTCAATTTCATATTTCCTCTCCTGAGAAGAAGCAAGATACTCCCTTCCAGCCATAGGACGATGACGAATAGGCTCCTTCCTCCTAGGAATGTTCTCTTTTTTGTAAAATATTTAAAAGTTCGTTGGCACAAATGATGACATCATCCATGTTGCACCATGGGATGTTGTCATCCACCAAATTGCCCCAAAGTCAACAGTTGACTTTTAGATATTTTGTAATTAGTTATTGGTTTCTTTTTGCCTTCTTTCTCCTTCTCCTTCTATAAATACTTGGATATTTTTGTATTAAAGGGTGTGGGCATTTTTTTTAGATGAAAAATAGAAGTGAGAAGGAAAAGGCTTTGTACTTTTTGTAAACAAAAATATTAATACAGAAATTAAGTCTTTGTGCTCAATGGATGTGTTATGTGTATTAGATCTTTCTTAAGTTAGATCTATGTTACTTTTTTGTCAGATCTATCTCTACTCTTTTGTCATTTGTTCATCAGTATTGCTTTGTTCATTTATGCAAGTAGGTTTGGCTCTGTTTACTACCAGCCCAAAACATAAAACCTCTAACCTTTTTGCTTTGGAATTCATTTCTTTTCTCCCTTCAGATCTATCATATCTCCTCTCCTCCCTTCGTTCCTTTCTGCTCACAGTCAGAAATATCCCCTACTGGGACGAGATCCCAAACCCCTGAAGGCAGAATACTGTAGGACTTGCGCAGATTCCTGCTGGTAGAATAACAATAAACCAGTTTCGCTTTGCTGTCTCAAAGAGAGGCTATGTCCTGCACACTGTTAGCTCGTTTATCCATAGATCTGCCCTCCTGACAGGTTTTCAGACCAACACCTTCCAAATTCTTCGTAACGCCCTATGGCACTTCGGTCGATATTCTAGGCTTCACAATAATTTAGTGTGGCACTATGGGCCGACTAGGTAGTATTAATAACTCCTAGTCACAATAATTTTAATTTACTATTGCCTAAAAAATAATAGGTCAATAACAATTAAAATAATAATGCCTAAATAAATTAGATCTTCACACAACTATGTCATTGGCATATTATCTAACTCTCCTCTTGGCTCGATCTCCACCTTCAAAGCTCTAGGAATGAGCTTCCCAATTGTGTGTGTGTCCATTACAAAGAAATGGGTTCCCTATTTATACTAAAATAGGGCCCTTAAAATAGTGTATTAAAAATTATCTTAAGGCTAATATTATCCTAGCTCGTAGCATGAAAAATGGGATAATATCCCATAGTAATCGACTTAACATGAAAAATGGGATAAAATTCCATGTTGGCGGTTTGCATGTTTAAGTGGGTGTAATATCCCACATTGGGCGGCCCCTATATTTTTGCTAAGGTTTTTATTAAACCTTAGCCTCCCAATGTTCATGTGGATCTCCACGCATGGGCCTTTGCCCCATGACTGCTTCACCACCTATCCACCACGTGGATTTAGCATAGCATGTTTGGCGGTTATGTGGGTAAGTGAAGGTTAATAAGTTTAATGTGCCCATTGTGTGGGCCAACCGGTTAGCAATATAAACATGCCATTACGTGGTGATTTGGAGATTAAATGGGTTGATATAAACCCAATGCAATATAGATGGTCCCGACCAATGTGGATAGCTCGCTAAGTTAAAATATAACTTGGTCCTTGCATGACTCGACTAATAGCTCGATGTCGATCCTTGGTAGGCAAATCGATTGCATTCGATTCATGGTGGAAATCCAAGTGGTGGCTTGTGGACCCACCACATTGGCGATATTACCATAGTCGACACGGCGACCGGGCTCCCCTTCATTAAAAAAAGTTGAGCCTCTTGTCACGACCACCAACTTTTACGCTTGTCGAAGACCAGAGGTTGAAAACCAAAAAATGAATCCCTTGGCATTTTCGCCACATGTCAGAGTGTCTTTGGTCCAATATTGACCAGTTGACTAGAGTTGACTTTCCCGTTGACTGAACTATGATTGGACATAACTAGAGCTCCCAAAGTTCGTTTGTCGTGTTATTACAGTCGTCGGAAAGCTCTCAAAATGATATTCTACGCTGACACAATTTAGGGATGTTTAGGGAAATTTTGATATCAAAAATGATCCCCTGATCATTTTAGGAGGGAACTTTCACATAAGACTTATACAGTTCCATGTGAGGCACTTAATGTAGCTCTGCGTGCTAAGGTGGTAGGAAGTGTAGACACAGGAGTGAGTCCATTTTTGGAAGCTCATATTGCAACAATAGCCAAATAGTTGGAAAAATATCTGCTAATTTGACACATGAGACGTGCAATGGAATTTGGTGTATAGATTATGAAGTAGAGGGGCATACTAAGGATATTTTCCCTCGTAAATCAATGTACTCCTTGTTGTTAGATTGCGAGATCTGTCACTTGGACCACAGTTCAAGTCGGTGCCCATTAATGTAGCATGTGATAAGAAATAACATGTCATGTTACTGTATGATTTGCAAGTCTTCCACTCATGATACTGAAGATTGTAGGTTGATTGATTAGATTCATGATGCCATTGGTATTTTCATACGACAGACTGGTGTTGCAAATAATTCTAAGGAGAAAGGTGAGCACCATGACCATGATCATAATGAAGGGCGTTCTGATGGAGGTCGTGGCTGAGGAAGAGGTTACGAAGGGGGATTCAAAGGCCGAGGTCATGGCGGTGGAAGAGGTGATTTCCCTCATGGAACTTGTTATACATGTAGATCTTCTGATCATTACAGGTGCAAGTGTCCACAAAACATTGTTTGTTCTTTATGTGGAAAGAATCATAGCTATGCACAATGCCCAGACTTGTATGAACACTTGAGAAAGAATCATAAACATGAGAACAAGGGGATGGGAATGGTTAGAGTTCAACTTGATGTGAAAGATCAATGTATGTTGAAGTTAGCGTTGGATCTTGAATTGGTACCTATGAAGATTGCTACACACGTTGAGATTATGCACACTAGAGAAGTTCCAAAATCAAAACATGTTATTACTAAAGAGGATGTTATGCATGTAAAGTATCCAAACCTTATTCATCAAAAGGAGATTTATCAAGAAACCATGGAGGTAATTCAGAATTTACAGGTGAGATACAATGCTTGGAAGAGCATTAACAGAAATTGGAAAAAAATAAAACATGTGAGCTCCATCAGATAGATGTAGATGATTTAAAGGAGGTTTGCAAGATGTTGCGTCAGGAAAACATTATTCCTTTATTGGGGAATTGGTTAAAGGGAAACATTCTTGAGTATGAAAGGCAAATTTTACATGCTAAGCTTCCCCCTCATAGCCTGGATTATGACAAGGAGATCACTCTAAATGTTGTTGTGGATGGTTGGATTTTGGGAAATATCTTGATTGACATAGGTGCAGAAGTGAATGTGCTCACTTTGGATGTGTGGGTTCAGATGGGTAGATCACCATTACAACCATCTTCTAATATGCTATTTATGGTAAACTGGATGAAGGCCACACCAATTGGAGTTTTGAAAGATGCATCAATTACTATACAGGGGGCCAATTTTACTAGGGACTTTGATGTTTTAGCACTTGCAGAGGCGGATAGTTTCCCAACATTACTTGGGTTCCCTTAGTGTTAGGCAAACAACGTTGATGTGTGCTTCAATAAGGGGTATATAATTTTTTAAAACAAGGAATAACGTGTCATTATCCCTTTGACAGATGGGAAATATGCACCTTATGTAGAGCCCTTAAGTGAAGAAGAATTGAATAGAATTGATGTGCACACCATTCGAGATTCAGAAGTTCTTGAGCCATCAATGGAAGGAGTTATCCAATGGGATGATGCACAGTCCATGAGTGATACTACAAGTATTGCATGTGAAAACTAGGCATATGGAACTTATGAAATGGTTGGGCACGAATTATGAAGTACAACTACACGTGTTAGTAAGCCATAGAGTATCATGTGTTTGTGCAACAACCAAGTACCAAGGTACACTGGTGAAGAGAATCCAGAGGTATTCCTTCTTGATATGGAAGTTTAGTGGTAATGTCAGGTGGAAAGAAGGAATATGCTAGTTTACACTTTGGATGGGATGGCAAAGCACATGTGGATAGTTCACATGGATAATATTTTGGAGTGGAGAGAAATAAGGATTGCTTTCTCTGCTATATTTTTAAGGAGCAATGCACCTACTAAGATTTTTTCATTTCATGGTAATGATCCTATTCAACACCATGTTTAGTAGTGTGAGAGACTCTAGAAAGAGGGGTAGGAAGCTTTACCACCTTTGTTGCAGGTGTAAAAAAATCATTTCACCTTGCGAGGTTACGCACGCACATGGTATATCTATGTAGAGTTGAATAGAGATACTGGAAATTGGCAAGAACTTACTGCAGGTATGATTCAGACATTTGAATATTTTTCCACTAAACCTCCGGTGAATGAGGCATTATAGGTTATGAAGCACTTAACTATGGGAGATAGTAAAAAGGCTAAGGAGATCCTTTAGGATTTGTTAGGAGAGTCAGACTTGAGGGTGCATTTTGAAGAAGAATAAATAAATGTTGAACATCTTGGACCGCCTGCTTAAAAAGAGAAAAGGGTAAGATTGTCTACATAGTTGATGATTAAGAGGTTGAGAACTTGTATATTGAACACACAGAGGGTACGTGCAATGTCTTGGATAGTGCAAATGAGCAAGTGTGTGCGTACCATGTGCCTATGAAGACCAATAAATTAAACATTGGAATGAATGTTGAACCTAACGAGGCCATCATTGGAGATTATTGGTTTGACTCTGAAGTTGCTAAGATAATTGATTTGTTGTGCAAATTCCAGGATCTGTTCCCTAGAGGCTATCATGAATTGAAAGGCGTACATGAATCTTTTGGCAAAATTAGAATCAAGATAAAGGAAGGTGTGCATCTAGTTCGGAAGAGGCCTTACATGATGAATCCAAACTTGCGCTTCAAGGTGAAAGAAGAAATTGAAAAAATATTAATTTTTGGGATCTTTGTGCCCATCGAAGAATCAGAATGGATGAGCCCTATGGTTATCAGTATCAAGAAACATGGGATAATATTAATTTGTATGGATTATAGGGAGTTAAATTCTACATGTGTAATTAATGCCTTTCTCACATTGTTTACTGAGGAAATTGCGGAGGGCATTGTAGGGTGTGAAATATACTCCTTCACTGATGAATTTTCAGGGCATGATCAGGTAAGGATAACAAAAGGGGACCAAGAGAAGAAAAATTTCACCACTAAATGGGGAAATTTTGTATACATAGTTATGCCCTTTGGACTAAAGAATGCACCTGTAGTCTTTTCGTGCATAGTGGTGCAAGCATTTCAGGATTTTATTCACAAGCTCTTATAGGTATATCTAGATGATTGGACTGTCTATGGGCTTGTAAAGGATCATTGTGATAATTTGAGGTCAATGTTTGAGAGGTGCCGAAATTTGAGCATCTCTTTAAATATTAAGAAGTGCATATTTGCCACACCCTTTGGAATTTTGTTGGGACACATAATCTATAAAGATGGCTTGTTAGTGGATCCTGCTAAGATTGTTGTAATTTTGGGCTTAGAGGAACTAACTAGCCAAAGTGAGGTACATGGATTCTTAGGGCACATAGGGTACTACAACAATTTTATCAAAGGTTATGCCAAGATTTTCGCGCCCCTAGAGGATTGGTTAGAAGAAAAATAAAAGTTTTAATGGGGTGAGGCACAACAACGTGCATTTGAGACTATGAAAGAAAGGCTTACTAAAGTTCCTATTTTGTGCTTTCCTTCATGGTAAAAACCTTTTCACGTTCATGTAGATGCCTTTGGCATGGCCATAGGCACGGTACTAGCCCAACCTAGAGAAGGGATTGTTGATTATCCTAATTTCTTTTCCAGTAGGAAGTTGACTCTAGTAGAAGAAAATTAAACGAGTACATAACATGAGGAATTTTCTATGATCTATGCACTTTATAAGTTTTGATGGTACTTGATGGCAACACCTTTCATCTTCTATATAGATCATATGGCACTAAATTATTTGGTGAACAAACCTGTTTTACAAAGGCACATATGTCGTTGGGTTCTGTTATTTCAGGAGTTTAACTTTACTGTGGTGGTTAAGATGGGTAAGAGCAATTCTGGTCTAGACCATTTATCAAGGATTTAATTGGGGGAGGATGCACATAGCATTATGGATACAATGCTAGACGCACAACTATTCTGGTTAAACTGTGTGCCCTCAAACTTAGAGGATATTGCTTTATTTTTATGCATAGGTGTGGCACATGAAGGAATGAAGGATTTAGAGAAGAAACAACTTGCCTTTCACGTTGCGCCTTACATGTTGATCAATGGAGACTTATACAAGTTGGGACGTGATGAATTTTTGTGCTGGTGTGTACTTGAGCATGAGCACAAAGCAATTATGGAGGAGGCTCATGGTGGTATTGTAGGTGGGTACTATGCAAGGGATGTCACTGCACGCAAGATTCTACTAGTTGATCTATGGTGGGAAATATTATATAAGGATTGCAAAGAGTATTACAAGGCATGTGATCATTGTCAAACACCTTGGAAATCTTGGGCATAAATATGAGATGCCTCTGAGGCCTATTCTAGTGCAAAACCTTTTGAGAAGTGGGTAATTGACTTTGTGTGCCCTATCTCCCCATCTGCACGTAGGACAAGATCACACTATATTATAACTTGTATAGATTATCTTCTACGGATGGGCAGAAGCGGCACCTACAAAGGATTGCACAACAGCTACGAAAACAAGGTTTCTATGGGAAAATATCATCAGTAGGTATGGATTCCCTTTAAGTTTAATAAGTGATAGGGGTTCTCATTTCCTTAATGAGACAATTAGGATATTATTGGATGAATTTATAGTTTCAAACCATAGAACAACACCCTATCATCCTCAGGAAAATGGAACTACTGAGGCCTTCAAAAATATATTGAGCCATACCTCGAAAAAAATTATGATGTTGGAAGGAGAGATTGGGATGATAAAGTCTCTATTGTGCTTTGGTCATACATGGAAACCTACAAGAGGTTGAATAAGGCAACACCTTTTCAGTTGGTATTTGGCACAAAGGAAATTCTACCTATGGAATTCATGTTACCTTCTTTGTGAATTACACATGCAGGAGGTTTAGCTGATGAGTAAGCACTTGAAGAACGTATTGAAAAAATCATGCATCTAGATGAGAGGCGTGCCATAGTGAGTTGGAGTCAAAAACAAGAAAAATCTAGGCAGAAGGCATGGCATGACATGCACATCAAGGATAAGAAGCTTGAGGTTGGACAAATGGTACTTATGTATGATTCAAATTTTTTGTGCCACCCTGGAAAGTTTAAGGTGCATTGGCTGGGACCGTATGTTATCACTTACATACTTGATTCAGGTGCTTACCAATCAGAGGTGCTAGATGGAACACGGTTTCCCAGTTACTTCAACGGGAGTAAGATGAAGCCATACTATAAATAAGTATTCTTGGTGTTTGTAATAAGGCAATATTACCACTTAGATTAGATTTACTTAATGCATTCCCTTTATAGGTGTTTCCTTTCATTGTTGCGATGCTTTGTCAATTTAGTTTAGTGTTTTGTGTAATAAGCGTACTTGAGAGCCATAAGCTGATTACTATTTAAGTGTTTTCATGCGTAAAGTACTACACATACCCTTAGTGTGGGGTGGTTTTATATATAGGGTTCATTTCCAATTTTTATTATCATCTAAAGATGGGTATGCATAAATAAAATTTTGTACGAGTGTTTTAGGGAAAGGTGCAGATATAAAAATATTGGTCATGATTAAAGACCACTTATGGATAGACACACTATATAATGCGAGGTAGGTTATAGTAGTGGAAACTACTTAGAAGAAGGTGCAGTGATGAGATACTTTTGTGCATGATGGAGTGTGGAAGGAGGTATGTAGCCAAAAAGTAGAAAGCACGCCAAAGGTTATGACTGTGGTGCGGAGATGAGAAGCACATAAAATTTTCCGAAATGATGAATTAATGTTGAGGATGGTGGTAGGTGGAGAGTAATAAATGCAAATTTTTTTTAAAAAAATCTATATAAGGACGTGCTACGAGGTAATTTTTGCCTTTGCATACAAGAGATTTAGAATGAGTTGAAGGTGAGTGAGCTAACAGGACAATGGTGAAGTGCAAAGAGCTGTGAACTAGTTATATATCTTGTGAAATTTGTACACTGGATAGTCTTACCTCCATTGCTGACGTGTTTGATCGAAGTAGAGGTGTGTGGGGAAGAAGTATTAATAGATAGGGTTTTGTTTGAGCTAGAGCATGTGATTTCGAGCTATGGCACACAAAGTTGGAGTAACATAGCTCGAGGCAGGTAAAAGAACACACCTTTTTAGTTGATATGGCACCCAAAAGAGCACTTGGAGCTAGTACAAGAGGAAAGAATAAAAAGGAATTAGAAGTTGAGGCTAACGATGCCCCCGAGAGTAGATTCTCTTAAGTGAAGAACCCATAAGGAGTTTTTATGGGTTGTGATTGAGATTCACACATTCACCACTATAAGGTCAGCGATTACAACCATAGGAACAAGGATACCAAGGAGGAATTGGAAAATTTACTTGTGGTGAAGACCTCAAAGAGATCAATAGATGACATGGTGGTCTATGACGATGCAAGAGAGAAGTTATTGACTAAGGTAGGATTTTTATAGTTGTATGAGGTACCATATTTTGGCAAACCCAAAAAGTTATACCAGTGCCTCATGAGCATAGCCCATGAGGACTTATTTTATTTTTTTGGGCGCCAAATAAGGATCACCACATATTTGATTGGAAGTTTGACAGGGCTAAGGAGTATGGGTGTTGAGATGAATAGTGACCTCGCTGATAAGGAGGCCATAGAGAAGACAAAGAAAATAGCTCGAATACACTAAAGGAGGGCGCGAGATGGACATTCATAAATTACATAAGTATCCAGTCATTCAGGAAATAACCCATCTCTTGAAAAAGATAAATAATGAAGAGCATTGGTCTTAGGTAAAAAAGGCTTGGCTTCATGTTGCACGAAAGATGGCAAAAGGTGTTGTGTATAACATATCAAATTTTATTGGCTGAGGACAATTATTGAGGAAGCACGAGAAGGTGAGAAGATCATATTTGTCACTATACTTTTGTCATTAGTATTTGTTGAGATTAGAGTGCTTGATGGGCCTATTGCCCTAAATAACTCCCCAAGTTATTTGGGAAACTCATATTTTATTGACTCTGAGTTTCCTTATTTCACGTTACGTGCACTCACGTTTGATTTCTTGGCACAATTTTTTTGGCTACAGTTCTTCTGCGTGCCTAACGCACCCTGCTTCCTTCTTCCTTATGTTTTCTTTCCCCTTCTTTATTATATCTCCTTTCACTATCCCTTTATGCCTTCCCTCTACAAACCCAATTTCATTCCTATTTAATCGTGCACTCATTGCATGTACCTCTGCAGAATTACCTTCCAATTGGCTAAGTTCCTCTCATTTCTTCCCTTTGCTCGCATACACTAAGCTCCTTTGCATGCTACTTTTCTTTCTATTACCATGCACCCTTCCTCAGTCAAATGCTCATGCACTTCCCCATACTTGTCCCCCTCCAAGTATTCCTTCCTTTCCTCATGGGCATGTACCTTCATGTGTGCCTTACCTTTGTTACCTTTTTACACCTTCTACTTTCACACGTGTGCCCTTATGCCTTACTATGCACCACTTTGTACCACATCATCATATGTCAGAATTGAGTGTGCTACACACAATCTATTAAAATGTGCCAAAAGGCCACTAAATCTTAATAACCAGCTGATGTGTGACATGTGGCAGAAAAGACAAAATCATTATGAACAGTTAGCACAAAAGACAAAACGTGCCAAAAGGTCACTGAATCTTAATAACCAACCGATGCGTGACGTGTGGTAGAAAAGATAAAATCATATAAATATTTGGTCAAATATTTCAATCAATCAACATGTGCCACGTGCCATTTCATTTCATAGCTACCTATAGACTTTTGACATCCATAAATTTTACTGCAGTGCTCAGATTCATGTGCACCTAGGTTCATTTGAAATATGGAGACATAAGCTACATGTTGGACAATTCAAATCAAATTTAGGTAGGATTTGGTAGGTAGAAAATAGGGAGACATCATTCTGATCATTAATTAACACATCCAAACACTCAAATCACCCATATTTCTATAGATTTGGCCTTCTTCCTTCTTCTACATGCAAAACATACATAGGGAAGGCACATCTAATAGCCATACAGGTGGATTTATAAGAATTTATCACTTGTTATTGGTGGTTGCAGATTTGAATCTGGTTTCCCTCCCTTTCTCCTTCTCTTCTCTCCTTCTTCTTCTATAAATAACAGAGTTGTGCTTTGTAAAAGGAGATTGATCCCTCTCTGTTGTAATGACGTCATGCTGAAATGGTGGTTGAATTACCACAGGTTTTAGAACTTGGCATGGTCTTTGTAATGCATTCTCAGATCCTGCCATGAATGTAAATGATTGTGCATCCCTTAAGCAATAAATCATGTTTTGTGGAACTCATGTCCTCCCTTTCTCGTTTTCATTGCATCTTGCCTCTTTGTCTACATTTTCTGGCATGTTGTGCACATTTCCGCTTGCAATCCTCATGTTCATGTGTTACACATGATGGAAGGTTAAGCCTGCATGTTGATATGTGGCACATGTCATCCACGCTCTTCTCTTGCACCTCTCTATTTGCTTCGCTTCTCGTGGAGAGTGATCAACCCTTTCCTCGATATTATTTCCTTCCTTTTACCTTAGGATTTTCCCTTTCTACACATCCTTCTATCCCTGGTCCCTTGGCATCACTTAGTCTCGGATTTTCTTTCTACATTAGGAGTAGAAATGATGTAAGAGATATATAGAGGAACCGGCCTTCTCTGGAGGTTTGTCTTCGTGCACAGGGTCCCAAAACCTAGGGATGGTTCCCATTGTTGCCTCAAAATTCTAAATCCGTCAAGATCACATCAAGGGAAAATTTTTGAGCACCAACAAGGCAAAAAGACAATATATGGTAGTTTCATATAGAGAAGAAGTCCTTGGCAGAAATATTTTCTAATTATACTTATGATGGATCAATGAGTGGACCCTTCAAGCAAAGGGCATAAATGTGGTATGAGTGCTTGTGTGCCATGTTTGAGGAAGAATAGAGGATACCCAAGGAGTTACCTTTGGCATTGGATAAAAATGTACAGTTTGTAGTGTACCAACACTTTTGTATTGGGTGCTTTGGGATGAAGGATGGAAAATGGGGCCCTTGGTGTAAGCTACCATATGCCTTCACCGCGCGCTACTTCTAATCAACTATACATAGGTTCAAAAACGCATGCCAGTTGGTGTTCAATGTTGACAAGCTGGATTGTGACTACCACACACTAAGGAAGTCTTACGTTTATCCACGTAAGAATGCTTATATTGAAAGGTTGATTTCAGATGACATCAACATGAAGGTTGTAAGTTTGGCCATTAGAAAATTGGGCACGACTCTGGTATATATATACTTGAATCCTAAATTGTAAAATGGAAAGTATTTGGAGAATGAATTTAAACTCCCTAGACCACCCAAGGAAAAATGTATTGTGGGCACCTTAAAGGAAGATGATGTTCTACCTATTAAAGAAGAAGAGGGAGAAGAAGAAGAAATTCATGAAGATATTGATGGCCTTGAGCATAGGGGAAGAAGATAGCCCATTGATGAGAAGGAAAGTACACGCAAGGTAACCCCTCCCCTATAGCAGGAAGAATAAGTTTTAGAGACAATCGTTATGGAGGTAGAATTGGAAAGGACTCATGAGGAACATCAGTATAATAGGGTACCCATGTGAACAAGGAATCAAGGCACAGGACCTTCCCAGCCCCGAAGAAGGTCACCAAGGACTTCTCCTAAGAAACTAGATCCTGAAAAGAAGAGAAGACACAAGTACATCTTTCGGGAGGATGATGAAAAAGAAGGATCTGACGATAGCGTGCCTCACATTCCATTCATAATGGAGGATAGTACAGAGTCTCAGGATGAGGAAGAACTAAAGGATACATGTCTAGAAATAGAGAATGGTGAACCTTTGGGTGTGCCCCATATTGCAAAAGAGGGTGAAGGACTGCTAATGGACCCAGACACCCAGATCCCCAAGGGTAAGTGCACAAAGAAGAAGGATGACAATTATGAGACACCTGCACTTGGATATGTGGATGATACAAGTAAGAACATACGCACATGGTTCCAAAGCACTTTGGAGCCTAAGGATTTGTATGGGTGGGAGCTCATGGATGAATAAATGGTGAACACGTGCTCATGCAAGCAATTATCTTGGTCTATGCAGACACATATGGATGGGCTTGATTTAAACATGTGTGAGGAGTCATTTGTTTCACACAGAATGAAGAGATGGCTGCATGCAAGACTTGTGAATGTAAAGCCTGACTATCATGTTAGATGAATGAGTGAGCAATGCTTTGGTAAAGGTATCAACCGAGGTTGTGCGTAAGAACATCGATAAAGTAGAAACCATTAAAGTGTTGTTGGAGGACAAAAAGGAAAAAGATATAGAGATCAAGTGCCTCATAGAGGAAAAGGATAAGGCTGAGGAAGAAACACAAGACATCCTTAAGATGGCTGAACAGATCAGGATGAAATATTAGAGAAGAGGCCACATTTTCATGAGAAGGTGGAACCAGAGTTTAAGTCCTTCTTGTGATGCATTACCTACGCGCAACAATGGTAAAGTTGTTAATCGATGAAGGGCCCATGTGTGTATGCTAACACAAAAGGATGTTAAAGAGGGGGCACCAAGGGTCAAGGCCGTGATTGCAAGGAAATTTGCGAGTTATGAATAATTGTTCGCAGGAACTTAAAGAATGAAGTTGAAGAAGGTAGATCAAGATTTGAATGTGTGCATGGCACAAGATTCGATTACTAGGACACTAAAAATTGACAGAGGATATTGAGGTCCTGAAGGTAGTAAAGAATGAGATGCTCAGGCACATGGAGAGGCTTTCTCTAGTTGAAGAAAAGTGCAAAGCGCTTGCAAAATCCCAAGAACCACATAAGGAAATAATGAACAAAATTGGGAAGCTCTTTGTGCAGCAAATGAATTACATTGAGGGCATGGTTTCCAGCATGGCTAACATTGTTAGAATTTTGAAGAATGAAAAATAAAACATGACTTAGGATGAGTTGGAATCCATAGTTATAGATGTCCTAGATAACACATGTGAAGTGCTGAGTGATTGGCAAGCATTAGAAGCAGAGATTAAGAATGAATATCCAAAGTTAATCCTGCATGTAGAAGAACATGGCGTTGAGTAGTTCTTCATTCTTTTGTTCATGTAATTCCATATTCTTTCATTCATTATTCTTTATTTCTTGGAGATATAAGTTGTGATTACCCATTACCGGGGGCAGAAATGACATTAGTGTGGGGTAATGTTAAGTGGATGAAATACAACTCAAAGTATGAAAGCACATAAGATTTGGGCGCGTGGGCATAGGGAACGCGGAAGAGCACGCAAGTATAGCAAAATAGGGGAACACCCAGGAACAGGTTAAAATAGGACTTAGCGGTTTTTGCAGACTAATGCTATTTTTGGGATGTGGAGTACTAAACCTAACTTCTAGAAGACTTGAGGACCATAGCAAGGATATTTTGGATAAGTGGAAGGATTGAGCACCATGCAGAGTTTTGGAGCTAATAATAAGATCTGAACTAAGAGTTAACTTTAGGAGATCTATTATTAACACTTGCATGCTTTTGTATATTTATGTAAGGGTGACATGGCTATTATTATCATGTAGCCTATTTTTGGAAGGTGCTATGGGTAGTGAAGGACAAGTACCCACCCCTATAAATATGTATTGATTTACACAGTTTGGATAGTTCATGATTTATTGTAGTGTTATGTTACAAATCTGTTAGTGCGCATAACCATGGTGACATTATGATGATGTATAAAGCTTCTGTGTTTTACAATATTTAATATAATGGATCTCATTGGCTAGATATTAGTGTTAGATGTAACTGAATTTGGATCTTGCATGGTAAAAATTATTATAATAATTGTTTAATTATTCCTTTATATGATTTAGATCTAGATCTAGTTTATGCAGTGTGGTTGATTTGATTATCTGTTATGGATCTGAAATATACTTGTAATCATGTTAACATCTTGAAATAGCTTCACTAAGAGGGACTTGGTACCCTTGCATGCTTTGGGTGAGTGCTCAGTTCAGGTTGAGTGATGTGTCAGCGCGCCTTGGGCTATTTGCAGTGAATTCTAGGCTACATCAATCATCCTACAATAAAAATCACCTAATCATGAAATCAGGTGGAAGAACAAAGTTAGGTTTTCCCCATGTTTGCAATAAGGGGGGAATGTTAGGAATTAATAATCTAGTGCTCACATTATGGGTTAACATAATATTATTTATGATCTAGTATATGGGTGAGTTATTTAAAATATTGTCATGTGTGAGATTTGGTTGTTAAACTAAACTCACGTAGATAGGAAATTTTAGGAGTGTTGTTAAACAAAATCTTGACTTTTACTTCTCCTTACTATTTAGGATTATTCCATCCTATATATATGAAAAAATATTCAAATATGTGTGGAAAATAATATATCAACTACATTATTATTATGTGAGTTTGGAGCTTCAAATCTTCATGCTTTGTATTGATTAAATCACTGCATAATATCCTCATATAGCTATCATTATATTCACTATCCATAATCTTCCACTTGATCAGATACTCGGTAATGAATCTTGTCCTCATCCTTTTGGTGCATGTCTAAAGGATCCCTTCAGGTTAAAATACGATCCTTCCCTCCTCATCTAGCTCAGGAAACACTGATTGGGTTGACACCATCTTCCCAATTACCTCCTTTAAGCAAGAAACATGGAAGACTGAATGTATTTTAATTCCCTTGAGGGACCTCCATATTGTATGCCACACTACTCAATCTTATGCAAAACTTGGGAAGGACCATAGTGTTTAGGCATACGCTTATTATCATTATTTTTTTTATTTTAAAAAAAATTGTTTATATCGCTATAGTAGTACAAAAACAAAGTGTCCCACTTCAAAGTGTCTCTCACTACCATATAGATCAACTTGTTTCTTAATACAGTTTTGTACCATTGTAAAATTATCTCTAAGGTAAGATATAAAATCATGTTGGTGCTTAATGTGATCTTTGACTACTTTCAATTTAGGTTTGACCTTCAAACCAGAGATGAATGATGGAGGATGGTACATGTAGTGTTTTATAAATGGAGATATTTTGGATCGGTATGAAATGATGTATTATACCACCATTCTGCAAGTGGAAACCATTGCACCCATTATTCTTTTTCTCATATGATTGCTTCAACATATTCTTTCATTTTAGTTAGTAACTCTCAAATGATATGGGGTTTCCTTATTGCATGAGCATTGCACCTATTCCCTTTCATGAAGCATCACATTCAACTATGAAGGTCTTGGAAAAATATGGGGTTGGTAACAATGGGATGTGCACATCGATACCTTCAATTTTTCAAATGCCATGAAGGAGTATTAATTCAATAATGATGTAAGTGGTGTTATTATATTGATTCAAAACTCAAGGGATTTGGGATTAAAAGACAAAATAATAATTGTTCCAGATGTAAACAATAAATCTATCTCTGAAAAGAGGTTTATATTATTCAGAAGACTGAGATTACAATAGTTATCTATACAAGGAAATGTGTATCCTTCTTTTTCAAGTTACACACATTTATATACCTAATTTTAGAAATATGAAGAGACATATAGAGGAATGTGGAAGGTCACCAATCTTGAGGGAGATGATGTGGTTCACCTTACATGAATTATATATGCAAAATTTTTGCAAAGTTTCTATTTTTAGACAACACTACACAAATTTCATTTTGATGCCTTTAGAAGAGAATTTTAGGGGTCAAACTTTGATGAATTTTTTCTACACCATTTCACTATATCATATTCATTCTAATATTTCCAATGCATTTCAACGGATTCAATTGGAGCTACAGTGTAAAAGTGATGACTCCCGAAAGTCGCCCCACTAGAATTGCTTCATGGATTGTTGTCAGGAAGATTTTGGTTTCTGTTCTCTTAGAATGTTTCTCAACACCTTAAAACTTTTTTCAAACTTGAGTCTCTTGTTCAACTTTTCAGTTTCCTATCTTAGTGTGACAATCCCTACCTCCAATCTATCGCATTCTTTTTCTTTTGATTTCAGTTGTTCTCAGATCACTTCCTCTATTCTTTTTGCCTCTTCAACTTAGGTCTTTATATCAACAATAGTATTCTCATGTTATTTGTCAGCATGCAGATTTTTCTTTCCTTCTTCATACTCTTGAAGTTGCACTTTTTGCTTAGGGTCTTCTTTTTGAGTCTCTTGATCTCACCTCAAGGCACAGATGAGTTCTTCTTCTAAGTTTACCTCACCTTATTCATCAACTGCATCTTCAGCTTCCACTTTTCCATCTTCAAGGGCCATAAACAAAAGTTCTTCAATGTCAGCTTCTGAACAATCTTCCTCTGAGCTATATCTTCTCTGGTGCATAGACTCTTCTTGTTCTGGTTCCAGTTATTCTTCTTTTCAAACTTGCTTTGCTTGAAATTATTTTTATAGAAAAACTTTCCTTTCTTTGCTTTGGCAGGCTCTTCATCATCACTTTCACTTTTTGCATGCAGACACTTAGCTACAAAATGTCCAATCTCACCATAGTTAAAACATTTAAAAGGAATTTTACCTTTGTACTTGTCATATCCTCTTTTCAAATTTTTCACCAATAGGGCTTCTTCTTCCTCTTCAGATTCATTATTTAATTCAACCTTCTTCTCCTTTCCTTTTGAAGCTTTGAAAGTAGATTCTCTTTTTCTTAGCTTATCTAGTTCTGTTCTCATCTCATAAGCTATGAGTATTCCATGTAACTCATCCATTTTCATTTTATCTAGATCCTTAAATTCTTCAATAGCTAAAACTTTAGCATCAAATCTAGGAAGTAGAGTCCTAATACCTTTTGTACTATTATTGGGTCTTCCATCTCTTCACCCAAGCCTTTGATCATGTTTACAGTCTCATCCACACGGAGTAGGTATGCTGCAATGTTCTCTTCCTCTTTCATCTTTATACTTTCAAACTTTCTTCTGTGTGTCTGAATCTTTGCCATCTTTACTTTCGAATCTCCTTCATAAAAACTGTTGAGCTTATCCGACATCTCTTTGGCAGTTTTATAAAGCATAATATTTACAAAATCTAAATTTGCTACACCACACAAAATAGCATTCATAGCTTTAGAATTATTTTCACATGCTCTCTTACCAGTCGGATCTGTCAGTGTGGCTTTGCCGATGCCATATAGCCATTCTCAACCGAATGCCAAATATCATGTCTAAGACAATTCAAATAGGTTCACATACTTATGCTCCAAAAGGCATAGTTTGATCCATCAAACAACAAAGCTTTATTTGTGGAGAATCCTTCCTGAGATGCCATCGTGCTTTTTGTTCTACCTTCTAGTTGTTAAGCTACACAGAAGGAACTTGCTCTGATACCAATTGTTAGAAGCATGGGAATACTGAGAGGGGGGGTGAATCAGTATTCGACAATAAAAAAAATTCTCCAACTTATTAATTTTCTTTTTCACGCTTAAAAAGATATTCAAATCTGAAAGTAAAATGAGAGTACACACAAAAATCAAATGCACATAACACCAGATATATTGTGGTTCACCCATTGGGGGCTACATCAACCAAAAGAGACTACTTGGATCTACTGTCCAAATCCAGCCGAAAAAATAGTGTTTACAAAGTGTGATCACCCACTCACATAAGACCCCAATCTCCAAGCGGAACACCAGTTCGGCCCTTAAATGCAAACACCGCTAATTGTGAAATCTCTTATTCGAAGCACCAACTTCTGGAGACACTAATCCCCAATCCAAAGCACCCACTCCAGAAAATCTGCAATACAAATCAATGATAATTTCTCCTTCTATATTCTCTCTCTCACATACTCATACTCACTTAAGAGATTTATAATATCAGCTCACATACATATCACACTCATGCAAAATTCTCTCTTTCTCGCTTTCCTCAAAATGTGCACACAACACTTGCTTATATAGAAAGAAGGAGAGGAAAAACCACTTGTCGTTTCCCTAAAACCATGTGCCCATACCATGGGCCAATTTGCTCCAAATAGCAATATTCTCTTACACATGTAAGAGTAACTCCTCGTATGCATCATAAAATCTCTTATGCATCATAAACTATCATAAAATATTTTATGTGTGATAAGTTGTCATAGAATCTCTAGCATGTCATCAGTTGTCATAGAATCTCTTATGCGTCATAAGCTACAATAGAATATCTTACACATCATAAAATCTCTTACACATCCCGCCATGTGTCGTATGATTCCTTGGTGATGTTGAATATTAAAATATTCAAATTTTGACATCACACTAATTTTGACATGGACAAATATTTTATGAACACTAATGTTGTAATGTTGAATATTAAACAAATATTCAAACCTCAATGTTTCCATCAGCACTAATGTTTTACATTTGACATCAATGACAAAATACTCAATAGGACCATACCAAAGAGGTTGAATTTTCCCATGTGGACATGCACGTATTTTCTTTCGAAGCCACAACCAAACCTTTTCACCGATCTAAAAATTATGTGGAATCCTATGTTAATCATGGAATTGTTTGTAATTTTCATCCATCTTCTATAAAATATCATGAACATGTTGCTAAGTGTACTAAATCTGTTCAACGAACCTCATTTCCCTTTTTACTTTGGTTTTTCCATGAGTTGTGTATTCCATTGTATACACCAGAAATGCATGCATTAATGGGTTCCATAGGCAGAATCCATAATTTTTTTTAAATTGAATGTGCTCTATGGAGCTGTGGAGGGCTTGATTGTATCCATTTTGTATATAGGGAAGTGCCTCATTCCACGTATGCGGGTGTTTGGGGTGATACATATAAAGCATAGAGGGCGGTTCATCACCTCTGTCTATTCATCACTATGTAGGTGGAAGGTTGTGGAATTCAAAAACTTAGTGTCCATCATTCCCCATAGGATAGACCAAAAGATTCAAGAACCAAAGTACATAGGTGAAGAGAATCTAGAAGCATTATTACTTGCTATGGAAGTTCAATGGGGATATCAAGTAGAAAGAAGGAACATATTAGTATATACTCTGCACGAGATGACAACATGTTGTGGATCGTTCACAAGGATAATATTTTGGAGTAGAGGGAAGTAGGAATTGATTTATTTTCTCAGTTTCTAAGAAGCAATGCATGTACTCAGATTTTTGCATTTCATGCTAATGATCCTATTTAGCACTACGTTCAACAGTGTGGGAGATTCTGGAAAACATGGAATGAAGCTTTACCATCTCATTTGTGGGTGCACAAGTTTTTTTTTCACCTTTCGAGATTGCATGTGTGTATGGTATGTCTATACAGAGTTGAATAGGGTGACTGGAAATTGGCAAGAACTTACTAAAGGTATGACTCAGACCTTTGACTACTTTTCTTCTAAACCTCCGGTGAATGAGGCGTTGTAGGTTATGAAGTGTTTAACTATGGGAGATAGTGCAAAGGATGAAGAGTTACTTCAGTGAGTTGTTAGGAGAATTGGATTTGGTAACGTACTTAGAAGAGGAAGAATCAGATGAAGAGCAGCTTGGGCATGCCTTCCTAGAAAGAGAAAAGGGTAAGATGATCTACATGGTCGATGATGAAGAGGTAGAGAACCTAGATATTGAGCACATAGAAGGTACACACAAAGTCTTGGAAAATTTAGATGAGAAGGTGCGCACATACCATGAGCCTATGAAGATCAAAAAAGTGAACATTGGAATGGATATTGAACCCAAGGAAGCTATTATCAAATATTACTGGTTTGACTTTGAAGCTGCTAAGAATCATGTTGTCTCACACAGAATGAAGAAAGCACCCCAAATATGGCACTTAAAGGCAATTTTTATGTCTAACGAACAAGTGATAAATGCCTTGGTAAAGGTATCTAAAGAAGTTTAACACAGGAACATAGACAAAACAACAACTATTAAGACATTGATGGATGACAACTAGGATGGATGCAAAGATAAAGCACCTCACAAAAGAAAATGAAATGGCTTAGAAAAAGACAGAAGCCTTGATCAGTATGGTCAAGGAGATTGGTGACGATATTATTAAGGTACAACCACATATGGAATCTCAAGTTCCAGAAAAAATTCCATCTGTAATGCACTATATATGCACACTTGTAAAACTGGTCATACATGAAGGGCCTGTGTGTATGCCTGCACCAAGAGACCCTGTAGAGGAAACAACGAGGGTAAAAGAAACTATTGCAAGAAAATTTTCAAGTTATGATTCCTTACTACAAGCCTTGAGAGATGAATTGAATAAGTCAGATCAAGCATTGAACATGTGCACGACACCACATGCAATTGTTAGGACAAGGGCAACTGCAGAAGATAATAAATTCCTCAAATCCATGAAGGATGAGACATTTGGGTGCGTGAAGAGACTTAATTTGGTGGAAGAGAAGTACAAAATGCTTACAAATGCCCTAGAAGCACATGAAAACAAGATGAAGGTGATAGGCAAACACAGATTTTTGGGAAGATGGACTATATGGAAGGCATGATTTCTAGTATGGAAAATATTTGTAGAGTCTTGCAGAATGAACATAAAAATATGACTCAAGATGAGATAGATGCCATAGTCATAGATGTCCCAGAAAAATTAGGTGAGGATTTAAGCGATTGGCAGCCATTGGAGGTATAAATTAAGAATGATTATATGGAATTAATACTACCTGTTGAGGAGAAAAGCGCTAAATGATATCCCATTCTTTTGGTTTCATAAATCTTCGTTATTTAATTCATTTTTCTTTACCTAGGAGAGATAAGTTAAGATTACCCATTTCCGGGGACAACAATGCATTTAGTGTGGGGTAATGTTGAGTAGATGAAATATAGCTCAAGTATGAAAGCGCATAAGGGTTGGGCGTGCAGACACAAGATTCATAGAAGGAAGCAAAAATATAGCAAAATAACACACACCTAAGACAAGTGTACACAAGACTTAGCCTCTTTTTTAGATGTAGGCTAATTTTAGAGATAGAGTGTGGAGCACGCAAAGATATGAAGACTTCCATTCCATGCAAGGATATTTTTTGATGTGCAACATATTGAGCGTCATACAAAGTTTTGGTTTAATAATAGGATTTCTAGTTAGAATTAACTATAGGAAATCTATTTTTAGAGCACTTCCATGCTTTGTATTCTCTTGTAAAGGCGCATGGATATTCTTAGCATGTAGTTTGGTTTTGGAAGGTGCATGAGCGTTGAAGGGAAATTCCCCACCCCTATATATATATGTATTCATTTGCACAGCTTAGAGAGACCGATTATTATAGAGTTATGTTGCAGATTTGTTAGCGAACATGACTATGAAACTGGATCTTGATGTATGAATCTTCCGTGTTTTACAATATTTAATATAATGGATCATATTGGCTAGATATTGGTGTTAGATGTGATTGAATATGGTTCTTGCATGGTAAATCTCATTATAATGATTTTTTAGTTAATCTTTCATATGGTTTAGATCTAGATCTATTTTATGCACTGTGGATTATTTATTATTTGTTAAAGATCTAGACATATACATATGCAATCATGTTAACATTATGGACAAGAAACTCTAAAGAGGGACCTGGTACCCTTGCAAGCTTCGGGTGAGTGCTCAATTTAGGATGAGTGATGTGCCAATGCGCCTTGGGTTATTTGCATTGAATTCTATTACATCACTGAAAATAACCCAAGGTGCACTGACACATCACTCATCCTGAATTGAGCACTCACTTGAAGCGTGCAACGGTACTTGGTCCCTCTTTAGAGTTACTTGTTCATAATGTTAACATGATTGCATATGTATTTGTCCATATTTATAACATATAGTAAATAATCCACAGTACATAAACTAGATCTAGATCTAAACCATATGAAAGATTGACTAAACAATGATTATAATGAGATTTACCATGCAATAACCATATTTAGTCACATCTAACACTAATATCTAGGAAATATGATCCTTTATATTAAATATTGTAAAACACATAAGCTTCATTCATCAAAATCCAGTTTCAATAGTCATGCGTGCTAACAAATATGCATCATAACTATACAATAATTAGTATCTCTAAGTCTTGCAAATCAATACATATATATAAGGGTGGGGACTTTCCCATTACCACCCATGCACCTTCCAAAAATCGACTACATGCTAATAATAACCATGAGCCTTAAAAGAGAATACAAAAGTATGAAAGTTCTCTAATAATATATTTCCTATAGTTAACTCTAAGTAGAACTCATATTATTAAAGCAAAACTCTGCATGGCACTCAAATTGGTGTACATCCCAAAATAGCCTTGCATGGACTGCAAGTCTTCATATCTTTATGTGCTCCGTATTCTATCTCCAAAAATAGCCTAGATTTGCACAAGTGACTGATTCATGTGTATGCTTGTCCTAGGTGCACATTGTTCTACTATATTTCCGTGTCATTCTAGGTGCCATGTGTCCACGCGCCCAAACCTTATGCACTTTCATACTTGAGATATATTTCATCTGCTCAAAATTACCCCTATAAGAAGCAGTATACTTGTGAAGCCTAAAGGTGATCCATACATGACTAAAACAGAGTCTATCAATTTCATTAGGATAAAGATTTTTCTTACAAGAAATAATTATAGCCATGTTAGAAAATCCATCAAATACAACAAAAACACAATTATTTCTATGTTTTAAAGTTGGAAATATTGAAAGGAAGTCCATTGAGATGGAGGCCCAATGCTTGGTCAGCCCCAAAAATGGCGTATATAATCCTTGTTTCTTATTAAATTCTTTGGCAATTACATAATGGGTACAAGAGTTGATATACTTAACCACATCATTTCACAGGTTGGGCTAGTAAAATTTATTTTGAAGTACTTCTAGTGTTTTTTCCATGCCAAATTGTCCAGCTGTCTTGCTGAAATATGTGACCCATATCATCTTTTTTTTGTTCACCCACCTAGAACACAAATGTGTCCCATGTGGCAGAGGAGATTACCCTATAGATAGAAATTGGGGATATGCTTTCCTCCTCGGAGGGCTTGGTATGTATGAAAATTCAAGATTTTTCTCATACAAAGTGCACCAAATGGAAGCATCATGTCCATAGAGGCCAAGGATAGCTGTGAGGGATGCAATTGGAGGGGGGATTAAACAATATACTGCTGAATTGACACTTCCCTTCTTATGTTATATTATTAGGTGGAACTGTTGTAGGTATGTGGCCCACTTATGGTGTTTTTCATTCCTTGGCTTGCTCTTCTTCTGAAGAAAATCCAATGGCATGTTTCCTATGTGGATGATTGTCTCCTTTCCTAGAATGTACTACTTTCATTACTTATAGGATTGGATGATGGAATAAAGCTCCTTATCATATGTTGGGTACTTCCTAACCATGTCATTGAATGTTTTAGTATGATATGCAACACGGTAGCCATGTTGCATGATAAAATCTCTCATGGCATACCAAAATGCATGTGGCATCAATTCAAAAGGTTGATCCAAATTAGGTAAGGAGAGAATAAGGGTCAAGAATAATATTTCTTTCCAAATTTTGAATGATATTTGATGCACCTACCCCCATCGGAATGTAACCTTGTTTCCTCCTATAGTCACATGGTTTAGTGGCCAAGAAATATGTGAAAATCCCAAGATGAATCAGCGATAGAAATTTACATGACCCAAGAAGCTACGAAACTTTGTAAGAGTCTTTAGAGTAGGCCATTTCTAAATAACCTCGATCTTCTCTGGGTCAACATGGAATCCTTCATTCACGATGTATCCTAGGTAGTGAACCTTCCTCATCCCAAATGTGAATTTTTTTAGATTTGCATACAACTTATGTTTTCAAAGGGTTTGAAGTACTTCTCAAACATGTTGTAAATGTTTCTCCCACATCTGACTATAGATGAATATATCATCTAAGTAGACAACCAAGAAGGAATTGGTATAGGGCAGCAGGATGTCATCCATCATCCTCATGAATGTTGCAGGAGGATTAGTTAGGCCAAAAGGCATGACCAACCATTTAAATAGACATGTCTTAGACTTAAGTATAGCCTTCCAGACATATGTGAGCTCGATGGGAATCTGGTGATAGCTAGATTTGAGGTCAATTTTGGAGAAGAATTTCACACCACTGAGTTGGTCTAAAAAATCATCAATGCTTGGGAGGGGGTAGTGATTCTTCCTAGTAATTTTGTTCAAGGCCCGATAATCAATGCAAAGTCTCCATGTTCCATATTTCTATGGTGCCAAAATAATTGGAATTCCAAAAGGTGAATAGATCAACCTAATATGTCTCTTTTGATTAAAATATTGGAGCTGCCTCTTGGTCTCATCATTTTCAAGGACTAACCTATGACACATGAATTTTTTGGTAAAGGAGAGTTTGAGATAAAATCAATAACATATTTTACCCCACACTGAAGTGGCACTCCTATAGGAAACTAGAAAATATCATCATACTCAACTATGATGTGGTTCATCTACTTCTTATGTTGCACTAAATGTGTGGTCATGGTATAAACAACAACTTTCTTGGTGGTTTCTGACATGACCATCACGATGAGTAACTGTTTTATTTTCACCACCAATTTCTTAGATTTTTTGGCACTGATGAGGGAAACAAAGTTAGAGGGCATGACCTTGGGTATCTAATAGTTCTAAATCCCAATGCTAATGGTGACCCTTTAAGGTCATGTCTCATAGACTCCATATACATCCCACATGAATGACTAACCCAAGATTACATCACAAACATCTAATGGAACCAATATAATAAATATGGTATTTGTAAAAACCGTAGATATTTCAAAGGCACATATGATAAATAAGAAATAAAGTAAAAATATGACCTAAGAAATAAGCTAGATAAAATTGAAACCCTAGGTGTAAGGGAAGCGATAAAATACTTGGTTGATTTCACAATTAATCCCAAAGTGTGCCAGATTGGTAGATTGATGAACAAGAGGGGGAACGTCACAACCAAGCTTAGAAAATTGTGCCACTTTCAAGACAAGCAAGATTGAGGCACATGGATTAGGTCAGGGGTGCTAGTGACTGCATCTAGGAACCCGTGACTACGAAAAACCTCATAAACTAATTTTTCATGTGTCGTAAGATGGTCACTAGTCTTCATTTTTTGTTGCATGTGTGTCGCCCTATGCCCACAGTATTCACCTATAACCTGTAAAGAGAAAGATCACCTGTAAAACCACAAAACACATCAAATCTTAGTAAGAAAATGATGAAACTGGGGAGTCAGACTAACCCTGATGGTCACCTGACTGAGTGAAATTACGACTGAGCACTGCACTAAATTTTAGACTCCATGAAGCTCTCATGTGTATGTGCAAGAATCATTCCCTAAGTGGCTCTTGTGTAAGATGCACTTGATAGCGAGAAATAATTAGATGTAATAATGTAGATAGATGCGTTGATGTAAAAGTAACTTACCATCCTATGTGTGTATGCATAAAATACAGTTTGTTGTCCCTTTAATTAAGCTAGATGGATGTTTTGATGTTCTTGAAGTGCCTCTAGATGCAACCTTAGGTGATAGTAATAGATGCTTAGAGATTGGTCCTTTATTATAGTCACATAACTTTATATTTATATGATTCCCTTGGTTGAATTTCACACTTAACAACTAAAAGGGTAACCTATAACAAAACAAGGTGCCCAAAAGATAAAAGAGGTGAGTAAGATATAAAGAGGTCGATGGTGCCCAAAAGGATGGGGGCGCCTAGGTGCTGGCTTCCTTGTTGGGTGCTAGTGTTTTGAGTGATAAAAGATAAAACAATAAAGAATCGAATGGGTAGTAGGGTGTGAGAAGCCAGGAAGAAGACATGAAACAAGGATAAAATGGCCAAAGAAAACTGTTAATTGCTAGTTTTCTCGCTTAGAAATCATATGAATTGTAGTATGTGATTAGGACATAGAAATGTACCCAAAGTGTGTAGTTTAATGTCTACATTTGCCCCCAATTTATGTTGTTGAGTGAATATTTGATAACATAAAGTAGATAAGAGATGTGTACCAGATAAACATGTAGATCGATGACAAAAGCGCACCAAGGAAACAAGAAAATACATGAAGTGATACAAATGAATCTTGGTAGTTAATTTAGGAAGAAGAAATTGACCCTAGGAGTGAAAAACATGATATGTTTACCATGTTATACCTTATATTATTATTGTGCTTGTGTTGTACTTGATATTGTTTCTTCTTATAAGGATGAACCTATAAAAAGAAGAGAAAAAGAGTAGTCAAATCCGTGTATGTGAAAAATTCAATCCACGTATGTAAAAAACATGTAAAAGTATGTTAAAATGTGAAAAAGAACATGTGCACATGATCCGTGATGAGTGTGAAGGATAGAAAAGATATTGAAGATGTTGTACAAGAAAAAAAAAATTGGATGATCTCACGCCATGATAGAAGAGTGTTGGGGAGAAAGGTCTAGTGTTATTCTTTATCCCTAACTACTTCCCGATGATTTATACACCATTGCAGATGGTGTGATCCTACTTTGTTCAAGTTTTATCTATTTTGATCCAGTTCAAACTAACACAAATGAAAAAAATGAAGATAAAGTGCATGTTAATTGTTGGAGGATTGTGTGTGTTCTATGAAAACCGTTGTGTAAAGTGTTGGAAATTGTACCAATCTAAGTAAATAAATATAACTTTCCATAGTCATAGGTGCCCAAGAAAGGTTAGCATTGCCTAGGTGGTAGTGTCTGGAGCTAAGTGCTTTTGTTTGTGTTATGCTGAGGACCCAAGTCAAATTATGAAACCTTTTTGTGACTGCATACTACTTTTTTTCTTGTGCTAAACTATGTTGTACTATAACTATGATCCGTTGTATGAGGTGAGTGATTCACCCGATGTATGACCCCTCATTTGGGGTGCATGTGACATCACTTCGAGGATGCAAACCAAAGGAGGAATCGATGTTGATTTGAAATTTTAACCCTACAGGGGGGAGGAACGTGCATGGTAGAAACCAAGGCACACACACATAAAGTGGCTGACAACAAGTGTTAGTATAAACAAAGAAAATACACATATAGAAGATAAGGTGTAAACTAGTAAAAAAGAAGACAATGTAGACCGCAAAAAGAGGGTTTCAAACATAGAACATCACTCATAATGTCACAAGATAATTAGAGCCAAAGCGGCAAAAATCATACAAGCAGTGAACGATAAAAAAAATAGGGCAAAAGCCACAAACAATGACAAATAATGACAAAAAATAGCATGAAAAGTATCAGACAACCATGGCGGAAAATAGACCTACAAGACAAATGCTACATATGAAGCACCTGTTAGCATGTTATAAAGAAAGAAATTATGCCAGACATGTATATATAGAGAGAGTAGTCTGCTAGTAAAGATAAGTAGTAGAAAATGAAACAATAACATCTGTAGTATGTAAATACATGTACATTCCCCCAAGAGCCTCAATGGGACTGGTAAGAGGTACAGTGCCAAACATCTGTGCTGCATGTAATTATCTATAGAAATGATACATTCACAACTAAACACCAAGTGAATGCACATGTTTATATAGAAAAGATAATGACATAAAATGTATCTTTCTAGCATGTGAAACAAAGTGTACATGTACGCATAAATAAGAAAGAATAAATGTGACCAAGATATGCAGTATATTGTGAATGTGTATGGAATGGAATGCACTGTGGATGTGATAAGAGTAGCGTGCCCCCCAAGCAGATGTGTGTGAATGATATGAAGTTCATTTATAAAATAACCCTCAATGATCAAGAATGAACCATAGAACAAGAGTGGATCAGCGGGGAATGGTTTGAATTGAATGTACTAGAAAGATATGATCAATGAAGTATAAAACATACAGTGTAGAAGAGGTGAGGTTCATTTCATATTGATACCCTCAATAGTTGAGTATGAACTGTGGAGCTAAAGTGCGTCATAGGGTTGTGTGATGTGAATGCGAGAGAGAGAGAGAGATATGTTATGAATGAACAAAGTGTGAAATGTTCTGTGTGTGAGGTTCATGTAGTACGGCCTCAATAGTCAAGTGTGAACATAAGCATGAGGGTGCGTCATAGGGTAATGATGATACAAGAGTGTATCAAATTGTATGATGATGCTTAGAAGTAAGAACTAGAGAGTGAAAAGCATATGAACAGAAGAAACATACACCTTAGAATGCTACAAAAAGGGGGGATAAACATGATGGACCCCAAGTGCATGATGTATAAGTGAATCAAGTGACATCATCTAAGAGATCATGATCGTCATGGTCAAATTCGAATGGGGATGCATCAGATACATGGTAAGAAATAGTGCTAGGTTGATCATGTAAAGAGCCATTGCATATTCCTCATTGGTGAAAGGTGGTAGTGGACATCCATGTGCATACCAGCGAGTAAGATTCTGTGAATAGCCATGGAATGAATCATTGTAAATAAAAACATGGAAGAAGGGCATGGGGAATGAAATGTTGATATGATAAGGATCAAAAGTTCCCCCACTATAGTCAAGCCAAGATTGGCCTAGTATAAGTGGAGATGTGTTAGGAGCGTGTGCAAAAAATCTTGATAAATGGAAGAAGACACGAAGGCCATAAGCAGGAGTGATGCAAATATATCTGTGATAGAAATGAGGAGAATGCCGAGGCGGAAGTAGATCATTGAGTGTAAATATGAGCCAAGATAAGTCATCATATAAGAAAAAAATATAAGAACTAGTAGGATCAAATGGAATGTGTGGCCAGTAAGAATTATTTATGAAAAGAGTAAATGTGAAAGGAGGAAGCACATATGCAGATTGCTCATTAGTAGATGAGACAGGTGGTATGAAACATAATGTATGGGTAGACCCCCGATAGAGTACCACATTGTTAGTAGGAGGGGGTGACAAAGATGTGGATGAGAAGGTGTCCAACGCACAAACAAATCCTTCTAGTGGAGGTAATTTTTTAGGATAATCTACAGGTTGTCCGTCTTCGTTCGGATGCATAATAACAGGAGTTTGAGTAGGTAATGCAGTGGTTGGGTCTAGATAAATATATTTGAATGTTTCTCTATCAATGGGGACCGTATATTTAAAGCCTTTATGTAAGAATTTAACACATCAGTGAAATTTAGAAGGCACTGCCTACATAACATAAAGCCATGGCCTACCAAGTAAGAAATTGTATTGAATTGGGATATCGATGAAAAAAATAAAATAGGAATAGTTTTTGGCCTAACTGTGAGCAGAAAGGTGATAGTTCCTATGCATAGATGCATAGAAGAATCATATACATGAAGGGAATTTGAAATTGGGTTAAGATAAGCTGAGGAAAGGTTGATATTCTGGATGAATGATAAAGTACAAAGATTGAGCTTAGATCCATTGTCGATTATTACTCACTTGATACCCATGTTGTGAATTTAAACCCTAATGTAAAGGGGAGGATATTGTCATAAAAACAAGATTATCAACTATGTTATATGGGAATGTAAGCTTTTTCGAAAATGCATCTACACATGATTGATATACGACATCTAGATGGGTAGTAAAAGGAATACGAGTGTTTGTCAAAATAGTAATGATTTTAGCTCTACAATTAGGATTGGTTAGTAAAAAATCATGAATGGAAATATCCATGATGAGAGGATCCTAGGAAAATGAACAATCCAAGTATGAGGATCCTAAGAGTGTTTGAATGAGAAAGGTTAACCAAATGATTTAACAAAATGGTGTTTGTAAAAACCCTAGATATTTTAGAGTCACATATATTAAATAATCAATAAAGTACAAATATGACCTAAGTAATAAGCTAGATAAAATTAAAAGCATAGGTATAAGAGAAGGGATATAATATTTAATTGATTTCACAATTAATCCCAAAGTGTGCAGGACTGGAAGATCGATGAACATGAGGGGGGAAACGTCACAACCGAGTTTAGAAAATTGTGCAATTATCATAACAAGTTGGACTTGGGCACTTGGATCAGGTCAGGGGCACCTGGGGTGCTGGTGACTTCTTCTGAGCGCCTATGACTATGAAAAACCTCAGAAACTATTTTCTCTAGTGTCATAAGATGGTTTTTGGTATTTTTTATTTGTCACATGTATGTCACACTATGCCTGCAGGATTCGCCTGTAACCTAGAAAAATAAATACCACCTACAAAACCCCAAAACACATCAAGTCCTAAAAATAAAAAGATGTAACTGGGGAGTTAGACTAACCTCGGTGGTCACTTGACTGAGTGAACTTATGACCGAGTGCTACACTACATTTTAGAATCCATTTAGTTTTGATGTGTTTGTGCAAGAATTGTACCCTAGGTGGTTGTACGTCTAAGAATCAACACATGATTCTAGGACGCACTCAACCTCCCAAGGTCATGCCAGGACAACCAATGTGGAATGGAAAGATGGCTATGAAATGGAAAAATAGGGAAAATAGGTGGAATGCAAAAAAATAGGAGAAAATGGCTAACAACTGATCAAGGCAATCGAATGTCTTCTATGGGCACTATGGGAATCTACTCGTCTAAGGAAATTAAGGCCTTTCTAACTTGGGTGGGCGAAATGGAATGGTTGAGGAGAATGGACACATGAATAAGTATGTCAATATCAATGTCACCAAATACCCTCTGAACCGGATGTGGAATACATGGAAATTTTCATTCATTTGCCTTGTAAAAGTATCTAGATAAGGTCATGGAGGTGTGAGAGGAAACATGTGTGTAGGAAAAATGGGTGAATCACGGGATCTAATTCCAACCAAGTTGACTTTTCCAGAACTTGTAAGCACTATCTTCTTTGAAATTAAAATCCATTAGATGTAGGTTGATGACAGGTGGAAGTGGGGTGGCTTGGAAAACGAGGTGTCTTGGGCCTTGGTCAATGTCTACCGATTCTGGAGCTAGGTTTGGTTGTGGTATTGTTGGATCACACACATAATCTTTGGGTTGCCTATGGATTTGGATGGTCATGTGAACGTAAACTAGTTAAGTTAATAAATGAAAACTAATTGATTAAAACAAAGGAAGCAAACTTACTCTATTTGTTTTTGTTCTTTTTCAATGATTTTAAATGAAGGGAATAAAACAAATAAAAAGAAACTAATTAATCTAATATAATAATTTTTGTATTTTTATGTTTACTGAAAAATAGAATAAATATGCACAGACAATTTAACTTCTTCTAATTAAATGAAATTTCTTCTACTCTAAACATATTAAACTAAACAATAAAATAGTCAGGTGTTGCTATTTCCCTGTTGCAAAGGATTTAATCTAATCTGACAAAACAAATTCTTTCCTAATTTTTTAGTTGTAGATATTTATTTTTGTAATTCTACCTCAGAGTCACAGGAAGATTAAAAAGTTTCTCAGAAGAAAATTCTTCCCCTAAAACTTCCCCGATAAAACAAAAGTTTTCTAAATAAGAAGTGGAAACTATAGGTAAATGAATTGTGGAGGATTAACAAAAATTGTGGCAGGAACCTCCTCCAATTTCTTCGTAGAAAAATCCATAGGGATGAGATGAGAAGAAATCCTCAATGGAGGCTTTGTAAAATAAGCTACTGTAAATGTTACTAGAATTAGATTTTTCTAAACAAATGTGTCTTTGAGTCTATCTAAGAAAATGAAAGAAACCTATAGGAATTTAATAACATGTCCAACCTTGGAATGTTGGACTAAGATAAATACAGTGTTGGCAATGCTTTTTATGTCCCCTCAGCTTCTTCTTCCAATGAGTTCTCAAATGTGTCCAAGGGATTGTGCCAGAAATGTGTGGAAAGAATGGGAGAGAGTGATGGAGCTAGCTTGTTGTAGGCATTCTGGTAGCAATGCATGCAAGAGAGTAACAAGGCAAGAGATTTGTGCTCTCTTGTGTGCTTCTTGGTAGGATTATGACAACATAATAATAAAATTCCAAAAAAATGAACTCCAACCAATGCTTTGGGAAGAATCTTGGCTCTTATAGAAAATAGGCAGGGAAGTGGTGTAACCCACTTGGTAGCCAAGGAATGCCAAATCACTCAAAGAAGGGACAATTAACTCAAAAATAACAACGGGAAGTGAAGGAGAATTTTATACACATCTAACAATCCCAAGAACAACTAATTTGGTCAAGAAACATGTGCTAAAAATGAGTTCGAAGAAGGTGAAACACGTTCATAACATGTTGGAAAAGGCTCAAGAGAAAATGTACAAAACTGCTGATCTACGCAGACCAACAGTTACGCAACCGCTTCAGCAGTTTCATAACTGCCACTCAGAGCATGCCAAAGGTTACACAATCACTGGGGTGGTTGCGTAATATCTAGCACAGTTTCGTGACTTAAAGTAAGAAGGCCAAGGAAAAGTTGCAAAAATGATAAAGGAAAGCATGGAAAGCTAGGAAAAGGACAAGTATGCTATAAAATATGTTGCGAATGAGGAATTAGATTTTAACATCATTGGAATTAATAGTTTATCATCATTGGGGATTTTTATTTTTTCTGATAATGTAGCTTGTGAAAAATTAGGTGCGTACATATTGCCCCCTCGGAGAAGTGTTTTAGCCATGAAGAGACGTAAAACATAGAGTCCAAGTATGACGCTCCCAAATGGGAAGTTAGAGATTATACTTGACATGCATGTGTGTTGAAATGAAGCCAATCCAAGCTTCCTAATTTTTGCAAGAAGTAAATGAGAATCAAGTGAAGATATAATGTAGAATCGATAAAACATACTAAAATAAAATGACAAGATGACTTACCACATTTGTGGGGATAGAAACATAACTACGCCAGTGCTCAAGTCTTACAAAACACACACACTCAAAATAAAGTTAAAATATGCTATATATATATATATATATATATATATATATATATATATATCTATATATATATATATATATATTGAAATTAATATTTCTAGAAATCATTTGCACATACCCACCTAGTGAATTTTGAGCTCTGGATCACCAGTGACCGTTTCAAGTGAGAGTATAGACAAAATAAAGAGTGTGATGATGCGATGGTGGCCCAGCCAGCAGGAGGAGAAGTGGGTCAAGAACTAGTGATTTATTCACATTTATTTATTTTTACCCTATAATGTGAAAAATTCAACATAGGGGGGATATTTTTTAGTAATTTTACAGTCAAAATTTTCATAAGGGGGGTGCCTAGTGGTACTTGTAATTTGTGGAGCCTAGGGTATAGCTCAGTTTTTACGGATGGAATCACAACGGAGATTATGCAACCACCACGTAAGTTGTGTAGCCATCAAGGTTCAAAGTCTTAATACGGGATTACTGCGGCAGTTACGCAACTTCTGCTCTGCATGGAGTGGTGGTTATGAAACCACAACTATACGTAAAGGGGTGGTTATGTAACCGTCATGACATATTCTAGAATTGACTAAGTATGCTGAATTTTTTGGTTTTTGAATGTTTTGATGATGTTTTTTATGAGCTTATTTAACACTAAAAGGTTATAAATTGCTATTTTCTTGGTGTTTATGAATGAAGGGTCCATACATTAGATGGATCAAGGCCCAAGAGTGTGATTGGTTGCCACCCATCTTAGATTCACAATCCTAGGAAGAGAGGGATTTATTACATAGAGTTGAGATATGGAGGTGTTGGTCTGAAAATTTGTCGGGTGGACAGATCTATGGATTGACGAGCCAACAGTGTGCGGGACATAGCCCCTCTTTGAGTCAGCAAAGCAAAACTAGTTTATTTTTATTCTACCAGCAAGAATCTGTGTAAGTCTCACAATATTCTACCTTCGAGGGTTCAGGATCTTATCCTAGTAGAGGTGCTTCCAACTGTAAGAAGAAGGGGAAGAAACGAGACGGGGAGATAGGAAATATCTGAAGGGAGAAAAGAAATGAATTCCAAAGTAGAAAGGTCAGAGGGTCTATGTTTTGGGCTGGTAGTAAACAGAGTCGAACTTACTCGCATAGACGAACAAAGCAATATTGATGAATAAATGACAAAAAAGTAGAGATAGATTCAACAAAATAAATGCATAAATCTGACATAAGAAAGATTAAATGCCCATAACACAAGTATTCAGCACAAAGTCTTAATATTTGTATTACTATTTTCTTTTGTTACAAAAAGCTTAAAGTCTTTTCTTCTTACTTCTATTTTTCATCTGAAAAGTATCCATCCCTGAATACAACAAGTATCCAAGTATATATAGAAGAAGGAGAAGAAGGAAGTCAAAAGGGAACCAACAACTAATTTACAAAATATCTAAAAGTCAATGTTGACTTTGGACAACTTGGTGGATGACAACATCCCATGGTGCAACGTGGATGAGGTCATCGTTTGTACCAACATACTACTAGATATTTATCAAAAGTAAGCCCAGAGGAAGGAAGATATTCATCATCGTCTCACGGCTGGAAGGGGGTATCTTGCTTCTGCTATTGTTTGGGAGAGGTGATGTGGAACTGAGTCCGATATTCCATGAATTTAGTGATCATGGGCTGAAGTTGATCCTGAGCAGAACCCTTCATATGATCATTGATGACCTCACAGGTCTCCCGCTCATCTCTGAGTTTTTTCGAGAGTTTGAAATATTCATTACCTGCATCCATCAGGAACCCCACAAAATCACGGCAAGCCAGAAGGTTGTTGATGCATTCGGTGTCGAAAGTGGCTTCTGGCCCTAACCCTTGTGAGACGATCTCTTTAAATATTCGGATAGTTTTGTCTGCCTTCCTCAAGGTGAAAGAAGGAGTAAGCAAACCTAGAGACATTCTCAGAATGATTTGTTC
The DNA here is from genome assembly GCA_019776745.2 of Taxus chinensis. Lineage (NCBI taxonomy): Eukaryota > Viridiplantae > Streptophyta > Pinopsida > Cupressales > Taxaceae > Taxus > Taxus chinensis. The sequence continues at coordinate 905,619,977 of CM034147.1, read as the reverse complement.
CATTTGATGCATTACATCCAGGGCTTCCTCCTTTAGTTTATCAATATTTTCTAGGACAAACTCCATCTGGTCGACCCAGTAATCCAACGCAACAAGGATCTTGCTGGGTACCCTGGGGTGACTGAAAACGCCAAATTTTACTAGATCGTCGACTGAGCATTCGAGCATTTTCTGGAATGTTTCGTGTTGTAGCCTTGCATGGTCCAACTCCTCGGAGATAGGTCCTGCAATCACCTGGAGATCTTTGTTCGCTCGATTGATGTTCTGATACAACTCGGTAAACTTGACTATTACCTCATCGCTGTCTTTGAGGATTTGATCTCTCTAGGTAGAAACTGCCATACCTTGTTCACCAATTTTGGCATACTCGTTTATCTTGTCCTTACTTAGGACCTCAGGAATTTCCATGGCATTTATAGGAGGGGCACTGCCCATTTTCTGCAGGGCGTGGAGAAGATGTTTGTTTTGTTCCTTTAGCAACCTTTTCTCCTCCTTTACTTCTTGAAGTTTCTTGCAAATGGCATCCACTACAGATAGGGCCTCTCCTTAAAGACTTTCTGAAGACATTCCCATCGTGACTTGGGTCACTGTATAATCCATCAGAGACAGATCTCTTTTACCCTTTAAAGGATTGGGATATGCAATCTCCATTACTCTTTCTCCCAATGCACTCTGAGAGAAGTGGGTTATAGGATTTTGCTTCTTATCCCCCTTTACCGGGATGACGGAGAAGTCCATCGATGTGATAGGGACTTTCCTCTTTTGTTGGCTCAGATGTTGGGAGATCCACGTTGGACTTAAGGGAACGAGACCAGAGGTAGAAGAGGGAGCAGCTGCAGTGGATGAGGGAAAATGGGTAGAGACACTTGGTGGCGGCATTAAGAGGGAGGCTGAGAAAGTGCTCACAGGAAGAAGGGATACTGTAAGGGAGGTAGACATGGAAATGGAAGGGAGCTGGGAGATGAGAGAAGAAATGGTGGGGGAGAGCTCCGCGAGAGAAGAGAAGATGGATGACGAGGAAGGGGAACAGTAGAAGATGGAGGAGAGGACACGACCAAAGGAATGGTCACTTGGGTCATGCGAGGAGGAGAAGGAGGAGAAGGAGAAGGGATAGAAGGGACCTTAGCGGTTGTAATAGTGGAGACACCTTGAGTGGATGTTCCCGTCTAAACACCTTCCGCCTCTTCTTTCTCTGGGGATACTAGGCTTACAACCTATTCTTGTGCAGCGGAAGGAGGACTTTCAGGAGCTCCTTCTTGAGCAGTACTCGATTCACCCTCCTTATCCTTGCCTTTGACCTTTGGCAGATGCTTTGGCCTAACAGGTGCATTTCCCAATGGTGACGTAGTGAAATCTACCCCGAGGTAGATGAGGCCATTCATCCTGCACCAGTGCTATGTCCTTCGCAGTGTCTCTTTGACCCTTTCTTCAATGGTCTGGGGTGCTTTTGTTCTGTCAATCACAGCAAATGGCCAGTTGTCCCCATCCGTATCTAGATATACCCGATCAACTTCTTGATCAGAAGTTTGATAACCCTTTGGAACAATGGCCACGCCGTATTGAGTGATCTTTGCTAAGGCCAAGCGGGAGTGGTCCTTCCTTCTAAGTTCGACCTCATGATATAGGTCGATATAGATGTCCTCGATCTATGGAATGTGGATCGGATCGAGTTTTGCCTTGGGAAGGCAATTCCTTGGATCAAAAGTGGGCCTCGCTGGGAAGTTGTGCTTCAGATTGAGCAATTCTAGCTCGACAACCATTTCCCGGGCTTTGTGGTGAGAGATGCATGTGTATCTGCCCATTGTAAGGGGGAAAGGAGTTCCACCCTCCTTTCTCTTCAAGCATTTCTCATGGTATGTTACGAGCTGTCTGGATAGCTCCAATAGGACTAGCTTGGGGCCAGCATACCTTAGCAATTTAGTGGGCTCACCTAGGAAGTTAGTTGCCCTGAGATAGGTGAAGGTGGGAAATTGTGTAAATAAGGCCCCCCACTTCTCTGTTGCTGTGACACTGCTCTTGGTCGTTCGACAATGAGTCATGTTTTGCCTCAAAAGGTAGACGATGCCGTAGAAAAAGGCATCGTTGATTTTAGTAAACTGTGGGATGTTGTTCTCTAGCTTCAGCTCCAAGTATTATTCATATATTTTTACTTGGGGCCAAACCCTGCATCGGCTCAATGCTAGATAATCCCTTTCTGAGGCTGCAGCATAGACTACGTAGGAGTTCATGTAGAACCTCCCCATTGTGGTGAGTTGTTGGATTTGTTCAGATATGGTGCTTCTTATTATCTCCGCCCACTCGAAGTGTTGATCAGGTACGTTCTTGTTTATGGTCTCCAGGTACCTGAGCATCCATTTATGAAAGTAATGGGCATCAGAAAGCCCAAATACTCTGCTTAGGAACATGATAGTATCACTCAGTTCCTCAGAGAAGTCGCTACGATGAATAGCCTGTGGCCATCTGGTTATCACCTTTTTGTTCTTTAGGTACACCTCATTCATCAGTTGCATGCACTGGTCTTCATTGTCCACCCAAGCCTTGGTGCAGTCTTCTTGGCTTACAGCCACAAAGTGTCGGTGGTGAGGGATGCCTGACATGATTTCGAAGTGTCGGGAGGTGAGGTTGATTATGACCTCGCCCTTTTCATTTTGGACACACCTTATGTCTTTGTTGTAGCAGCGGGCCACTACCATCATGAATTCATTGTTTACTACACTAACAAGGATCCCCCCAGCAAAATGCAGGCCACTGCCTACTAGTTTGTCCATCCAGGGACTACATGTGACTCTCCTGGTTCTGGCCCAGAAATCTTCCATATCGATGTGACCGAGCTCAGAGTCTCTTATATCCAGGTCACATTTTTCCTGGGACTCGGGCATTCTGACCCTCTGGTACTTGTATTTCATTTCTTCTTTAGTAAGCTTAGCTTTACCTTTTGACTTGGTTGGCCTCTTGCTTGATGTAGACATATGTGGATCTGAATTCAGTTGCTAATCTGCAAGAAGAAAAAGTGAAACCCAACGCAGAAGAGCCATGTCAGCTGTCAGATCTTCCATTAGAACATTACAGAATGAGGAGTTAGCAATTTAAAGGCCTCTGGGCACAGGGCGCAAGGACACTGCAGGCTACAGGGTTAATAGAATGGCGCGTTGAAGAAGAGTGTTACAAGAAAGACATTAGCGCCAAAGGGCACAGGGCGCAAGGATTTTACATATGACAATTTTGTTATTGTAGACAAGGGTGCGCATGTGCCATCTATATAAGGTTATGCTGGGTGTAAATAAACTTAGTGTTGCATGGGATCAGGATGTGCCAATGGCACATGTAATTTGCATGTAACAGGGGATGTTGATGCACCAAATGGCACAGGATAAATGTGTGTTGCACTATCTTTCTATGCGCAAAAAAGGGAATTTGGCATAGCACAGGGAAGGCCTGTATGACACTGTGTTGTTGTAATAGGGTATGCGCCCGCGCCAATTTTTAGGATTTACTTGGTTTTCACATGGCACGGGGATTAAGCATGTTGCAAGCGGGAAAAGTGTGCCTTCTTGGCGTGACTGTATTTTAGGCAGCAGGAGTGGCGATTGCGCCAAGAGAAAAACACAGTTTTAAACCAATATTTAAGGTATTCTTTCTTTCCTGATAGGTTTGTGATCTTTCAGGCCTCTTTTTCAAGGATTTTAGATGGTGAAGGGGGCACAGCAAGGAGATCTAGGTTGATTTTTTGAGGCAGAGCCCTCTTGACCAGCAGATCTGGAAAGAGGATGAAAACGGTTTGGGGGGAAAGGTTACAAGAATGGTAGGAGGGTTTACTGGATTTGCATATTCATTCTATCCTACCACACAAACAACCAAAACAAAACACAAGAGGAGTAAGAACCACCTACCCAGAATATATAGAATGTGAGAGATGAAGTGGGGTCCACGAACGCGACACGAGGACGACAGGCGTGCTGACAGGTGCCGAGGAATAAAGTTATCACGTGTTTTCTGATTGGTGAAAGTGACAGGGCAGATGCGCCTATATATAGGCAAAGGTGCAATAAATGCACCAACCACTTTTTCAAGAGGTGCATCAAAACACGTGTCGACACGTAAAACTTTACACCCTTCGGCACAGATAAACGTGTGTCAACACGGAAATACTTACACCTTTGGCGCAAGTTTACGATTGTCAACACTTCATTCCTTGCGCCCTTTGGCTCACCAAAACATGGCACAACAATTTAGTTGTTAACATGAAGGCGCATGCGTCTTGGCGCACGCAAGAAAGGTGCATCACGGGAAGGCGCAACAATTGATGTGTCGACACATCAAAGGGTGCGCCAAAGGAAATTAAGGGGGCGCCAATTTACTCTGTGTTACACAGATAAAAGGTGCGCCCAGCCAAAAAAGGACCAGAATGGCTAAGTTCGGAGAACTAGATTTCCCAGAAAGGGATTTTGTAACATTCCAAACGCAGAGGGGTCCCCGACGAGGGACCAGGGCAAAACTTTGGTATGGTTACCTATAAAATTTCCCTCGACAATTTTACAGGATAACAGCTGGCTCTTTCTGGGGACTATCTTTGAGCGAAACTCAAGGGTAGAGAACCTTAAATCAACATGTGCCTATCCATTGGGTAACAGGGTCAAAAATAAGGGTGAGGATGAAAACAAACACACGACAAAAGGAAACACACAACAAAAGCAAACTGTACAAAGAAGATAAAATTGCCCTCGACAATTTTACAGGATAACAGGAGGATATCCCATACACAGTTGGTTACACCAAATTGTCATTTATTATTTGATCTACTAAGTTATTGGGACGCATATCGTAACACTTTTCAGCTTCCTCGAGTAAGAGGGGAGTGGACTATCACTTTTGAGGATGTCTACAGGATTCTAGGGGTTCCTGTCACAGGTAGGAGGTTGATGATATCTAATGCAAGTCTAGCACAGTCACAAAAGTGGGCTACCTACATGGCAGATGGGTAGACACCCGAAACAGATGCAAAGCATGGTATGAGATTGCTATTAGTTACCTCCACACCTATCCCTGCTTTGCGCAAGGCCATTATTGGCATTTTGGCTTTGGTTAGGGAAAAGGGCGGAGATAAGTTACTTTATTGTTGGGCACCAATCATTCAGAGCATAGATTAGCATGGCCACATCTATGCATGGGGAATTGACATACTTGGTATTACTTATCATGATTTATACTGAGTTGTTTGACTAAAGGGCAAGGCCCTTAGTCATCCGACACTAGTGATGAGATGGGTTTAAGAGTGCATCATCCCCTATAATAGAGGGTTTTCGGGATAGCAGATCCTTGGGCTATTAGAGAATCAAGATGGATTTGTCATGGCTCCTGCTCAAGGGGTGTCACATAGTTCAGTTTGCTATGCTCACTACAGATGATATGATTTCACGTATGTACTAGGACATGGTCGGCCTTATGGGTTGAGGATGCCAGTTATCATAGATTCCTACATCACTACTACATAGTTGGTTGATCAGACCAACATAGTGGAGATCCATCCTATTGGCAGAGTACCACAACAGTTTAGACTTCCTTACATTGATTCCCTCCCTATAGTTCCGATAGTATACAGTGGGATCAGAGAGGCTAGAGCTTCCCCGAGGGGCAAGCTCAAGTGGATTTTCGTCACACCTTGGATCCCGATTGGCATTGGACAGATTATACAGGATCTAGCTAGAGCGATCCTAATATTATAAATCAAGGGAGTACCCACACACAATGGGGAGGAGGAGGAGGCTAAGATGGAGATGAATACAAAGCCTAAGAAGGAGGTTGCCGAGGAGGGAGATGAGGAGGAGATGGATACATAGTGGGTGGCCACCAGAGAATCTTTTAAAGTAGCAAAGGGCCAAGGTGGAGGTTGAAGCTGAGATGTTACACACTAAGGAGCCCTTGAGTATCAGTGAATGAGGGGATGAGGAGTAAAATTTTGGGTGATGGATGGCACATAAGATGTCAAAGAAGAGGAGGTTCCTACAGTAGCACCTGCACCACCACTAGTACTAGTATACCCATCCTGGATGCTAGGAGATGCAAGTAATTAAAACACTCTTCTATCAACTCTAGTTTTCAAACTAATATTGTTAGTGAATTACACACTATATTTATATCCTTTTGGTTTTCAAAAGTTTTATAACTCACCTTTGTTTCACTCATGTATTGCAGTGACTGTAGATGGCTGGCGAGACTTTATTTAGAAGATCCTGGTCGACACCTTTGCGCTCCCTATGGGGAAGACACCGACACAATTACTTGTAGACTCGGGGAAACCAGTGATGGTTGGCTATCACACAGATGCGTTTGTGCCATCTTGGCATGTTGCAGAGGCCTTGAACCAGATTAGGGTTGAGCTTTCTGCATACCAGCTAGCTGAGAGGAGACAGAGGTGAGACCATTCTTGCAACGAGGCTACTATTGGCATATCACCTACCCCATCCCATGGTCACTCTCACCAATTAACACATGGAGGCCCCCATTCATGCCATAGGAGCCACAACATGAGTCCTCATCCTCCACCTTCATCTTGATCCCGCAGTGAGGGATAAGCTATATTCCTTTATTTCTTTACCACCATTTTTGGATACATATATCATTTTTTTTATTTTTGGTTCATAGATGAGCATTTTAACCACACTCGCAAGAGTCTGATGGAATTATATACAAAATTGACCTTATTTGATATATACATATATACATCTCTTTTTTCTTTGACAATTCTGTTTAAAATTTGACTCAATGATAGTTTGTTTCACTTATGTACTCTTAAATGCTTAGAATCTATGATGTTTTGTATGATTTTATGAATTCATGTTATGGATGATTATGATGCAAAATGTGTAACATGATGATTTCTCTCTTTATATATATATATATATATGACAATGTATATGGAGATGAATTATAATTTGACACTTTGGTTTTCAAACAATATTTAGAACTTCTGTTTTGTTGGAAAAACATGATGAATGTGATATGATAAGAAAATGAAATCTCTCCACTCCTAACTCCACACACTAGTAAGATGTGAGGGATCAACACCAAGATCCAAAAGGGACGCGTTATACAATTTTGATGAGTGAAAATGGTGAAAAGAATAAAAAATTTTGACATTGATCCAATTAGGAACCTACAACTCAACCCTAAGCACAGTCAACTACCCAATCCAAAATGTGACCTTCTTACAAGTTTACCTCGACTTAGATTTGAAGATGGCCTTTTGATTGACAAAATATGGGTTTTGATGATTTAGATCTCTTACAACATATACATCTAATTTATTTATTTAGTATTTTGAGATTTCAAAAACACTTTTTATTTAAAATTTTTGACTTGTTTGAAGAGACCCCCTGCTTCTTGCCCCATGTTATTAGTAATAAGCATGGGCTCTTCACCAAGAACAAGATATAGGTGGGTGAGGGAACTTCCCTCTTTTCTTAATCTCACGCTACTAGTAGGAAGAGCGGGCTCATCTCCAAAGACTTGTAGGCAAGATAGTGTAGTATTATTTTAAAAAGAAAGGATTTTTTTATCATTTTATTATTACACACACACACACACATAATATATTGTTTTTAACTTAGAATTTTGCTTTTGGGAGGTAAAAATTGCCCCTAGCCTCAACCCCATGTAACCAGCAAGATTTGAGGGCTCACCACTAAAGGTTGAGATAGGCGAGAAAGAGTTCGAGGTGAAATGCTTAGATTGATTTTGTTATTAGAGAAATTTTCAGGGAAATATGTGACATCAAGAAGCTTCTAGAAAAAACTATGCGCAAAGACACATGAGCTAGAAGAAACTATGATTAGAAATAAGTATGTAAGCCTTGGTAGGACCAATTTAAATTTTTTGTCTTGATCACTAAAATGATGAAGATATTAGAACTGTTTGATGATAATATGGTGAATATTTGAAGAAGTATGATTAAGCAATTTTTTCCAACACTTGAAAGTTTTTAGAAGTTGTTTGAAAGTAAGTTTCTTAATTTATAATTTCAGGATATGATAATACAAATGATATGCAACATGGATGCAACAATTTACAAGTGGAGATGTAAATTAATTACACATAAAAAATGTTTAAGGTGAAGTGAATTAACCGACTCGTTGAACTCTTCACCTTGGATATTACATATGTCATACGCACCATTTTCCAAGTCTTCTATTACTCTGTATGGGCCTAACCACTTGGGTTTGAAATTTCTTCCTTTACTGGTCTTCTTGGTGATCCAACTATCGAGTCTCAACACTAGATCCCATACATGTATTTCACACTTGTATACTTTCTTATTATACTGGCGACACATCATGTCAGCATAAACACTATGTCACTGCTCAACTCTAAGTCAAGCTTCATCAAGGGTTTCTAGTTTAACCAGCCATGCCTCTTGATATCCGTCTTCATCTAGTATTCCTTGAAAATATATGCAGAGGCTAGGAAACTCTACTTCAAGTGGTAAGAATGATTCATATCCAAAGACTAAAGAATATGGGGTTGCCCCTATGGGTGTTCATACAAACGTCCAATAGGCCCATAAGGATGGAAATAACTTGAGGTGCCAATCATGTTTTTTCTCCTCAACCATTTTGAGGAGGATGGAATTTAAAGTTTTATTTGTAGCCTTATCTTATCCATTAGCATAAGGATAATACAAAGAGGTTGTGTGGTGTGATATCTTGAATTGCACACACAATTATCGTACCTCTTCATTTTTGAATGGGGTGCCATTATCTGATATAATGACTTGTGGGACTCCAAACCAGTAGATGATCTGGTTTAAAATAAAATTGGTGATCATAGATCTAGGTACAGTAGTAAGAGGCATGGCCTAAACCCATTTAGTGAAATACTTGGTGGTTGTGATGATGAAATTGTGGCCATCTGAGGGGGAGGGAGAGAAATTCCCTATCAAATTTACCCCCAAGGTAGATAAGGGCCAAGGTGTTACTATGGGATGTAGATATTGTGTAGAAATATGTATCTTATGTGAGAATTATTGACATTTCTGACACGTGTAAACATAATCTATAGTGTCATGCTCTAAGGTGGGCCAAAAATAGCCCATGCGATGAATCTTTCGAGCGATAGCATGCCTCTAAAATGACCACCCAAAAACTCTACTGTGGGCTTTGAATATGATATTATCCTACTCTTCCTTCATGAACACATCTAAACATCATACCATCAGAAGGATTTATGCATAAATAACTTCTTCAATAATCATATACTTTATGGCTATTACACATAGCCAACGTCTCTTTTATCAATTTTCTCCATTAGGATATGTACTCGGTCCATAATGTGGTTAAAAATGTCAGTGTACAAAAAATATGATGCAATGAGATGCTTTCTTCTCTATGTAAAAACATACATTCATTTAGAAAATATAGGTCTACTAGATCTTCACAGTCTATAGGGTTATCTGCTAACCAATCAGCAATAATTTGTCCCTTTACAAAATTTCTGGTCTGAACAAAGGTGAGTTCAAACTCACCCATAACCTTTAATGAAATGACTAGAACTTCTTAAAAAAGGCACCTTGAGTTAGGAAGGTTCACAACTGATCAGATTTGAAAATTACCCTAGTCTCTTGGTTAAGCATATAATGCCTTAACCTTTTGGTTGCAAAAACTATTTCGACGCACTCCTCCTACTGTTTGCATATAACATGTTTCATAATCAAGAAGAGTGTGGTTGATGAAGTATATGAAACAATTGTGATGATCACCGTCCTCTTATGCCAACATGTACGTTAATAATGAGACATCAGTGGATCGCAAGAATATAGGATCAGAGGACAGTCAATGTTCGGTGGCATGAGTGTAGGTGGTGACATAAGGAAGTGTTTTACTGATTCAAACAGCTTCGTGACACTCCATTGTCTAGTCCTTGCTACACTCTTTCTTTAACAAGCTATTAATGGGATGAACGACACATGTCAAATCAGGGATAAACCTATGGATTGTCCCAAGTTTACCCAGGAATGATCTAATGCTTGACTCATCAGTGGGTGGGGACATTTCCTAAGACTACCTGGATTTTCATCTAGATCAACATCAATGCTCCTTGAGATGAAATGATGTATCCTAGTAACTTTCCTCTAGTAACTCCAAAAACTCACTTCTCAGGATTTAGCGTCACATTATATTCGATTAGATGTGAAACAATGACACAAAATACTTCGAGGATGATCAACACATTTCTTTACTTTCGTCCAGTATGTCATCAAGATATATGATTCCACAATCTTATGAATAAGATCATGAAAAATGTATGTCATTAGCCACTAGTAAGTAGCTCTAACATTCTTTAAGACAAAAGGCATGACTGAGTAACAAGAAGGTTCCCCAAGGAGTTCGTAAAGGTAGTTTTCATTTGGTCTTCCTCGGAAATCCTTAACTTGGTTATAACCCAAAAATCCATCCATGAGAGACAACAAATCATATTCAGTTGTTGCATCAACAATAACATCAATGGAAGGAAAGGGAAAATCATCTTTGAGACAAGCCTTGAAATTAAAAATGTGTCTTCTATTCTTCTTGAAATAGGGAATATGTTTAAAACCCACATTGAGATGCATTGCAGGATTTTCATTACCATTCTTTTTTAGAAATTTTTCTGGGGACTATGTTTGACACCCACATGTAGAATAATACACTTTACTGATTAAAATAAAATTGTATAAAAGAACACAATACAAATATAGTGTTTAACCACTTGGGCTAGGAATCACTTTCATTATTACTCCTCTTTCTCTTAATACAATACCTAAATCTACCTTGGGCTTACTCATGGGTCTTGATTTCACACTTGAACTTCTACCAAGATTGTATACATCAAAAGCCCCACTTCAATGTAACTGAGGTTTTACAATACTGTGAACCACCATGGGCCAAAACTCATAGAGGGTAATTCTTGTCCATCATTTCTTGATAACTAAAAAACTGTGGAAGCGTACTATTTTCAATGTACAGTATTCTTTCCAGAAAACAATCCTTTGTATGCAATGTCTTTTATCTTGTCTGAAGAGTTTTGAGAATAACCTTCGTATGCACTCAAAGCTTCAAGATGAACCAAGTTTCAGGATCCGAGGATCGTCCTCCGTCCCTATATTGATATCTATGGTTCCTTCAATCAAAGAGGAATTACCCTCTTCAAACTCCAGCGGGGTTGGAGGGAGTCCCAAATCTTCTTCCTCTACCTCATAGATCTCAAGACCTTATGATGAGGAAGGATCCATCATGTGATCTACAAAGTAGGAGGAAGGGTGAGGTATAAGAGAAAATCCCCTCTTATGGTGCATGAGATGAAGATCATTGTATGCATTGAGGTATCCTAAGATTTCCTCCCCATTTTCTATGAAATCCATCGTGATTGGTTTGTTCTTAGCTTTCAACATATGCCAAAATAGAATTGGTTGGCATCCTTTGAAGTATAGAGGTTTGGTTTGAACTGAAATGATAAATTTGGTTTGGTTCAAGTCCTCACTCAGAAAAAAGCGTGAAGAAGAAGTAGCCATCAAATCAGCCAAAAGGTTTTACTCTCGTGGAATATCCTCTATGGATATAAATTCAAAATATTCACAAAGATTGAGAATGAAAAACTTGTAGAGTTGCAGGTGCTCTGCTCAGGTCTCATAAAATTTCAAAGACTTGATTAGCAATAAGTTTTGAGTCACCCAAAACTCTTAATGTTATTCACACCCATTCCTCTTAGCCATGATACGACCAAGAAGTAGATATTTGTATTCAGCTCCATTGTTCGTGCACTCAAAATTCAGCTTGAAAGCAAAAGGCATGACCCTCCCTTCAGGGGAAGTAAGGATCACACCTGCCCTAGCACCAAAGTGACTTTTCACTGTTGTAGTTTAGAGTCCAACAATCATAAGGGGAAGATGGAAGCTTGATCTTTCTTGTAGTCTTCTTCCTTGAACTTCTTAGACTTCAACCATATAAACCTCATCAAAGACACTAGATGGGAAATAACTAATTCCAAGAGCATGACCTATGCCTAGGGAATCGAATAGGAGAACAATAGGCAAATAATTCTCTAAAATCTTAATGATCTCAGCTTGTAGTTTTTGTTGACACCATTTCTACTACAACATCCTTATCTTTCACTAGAATCAACCCCTTCGATTGCTTTAGGGGTCTCCAACTCAGTCGTGGGAACAAGATGGGATGCATTAGGATTTGAATCTTGAGGCTTGTTTAACTGATTTTCCAGGATATCAAATTCAGTTATGAACCCCCAGTTTCTTCTTTAGGTTAGCCAAATGGATATCAAATGGCTTTCGGGTCACCCTGAGCCATGAAAACCTTACCTAGGTGCAATAATCTAACCTCTTGGAACAACGTGGAAGGGATTTCCTTCATTCTATGAATCCATGGTCAACTAAGAATCATATTATAGTTAGTTTCCTGATCTATAATATAAAACTTAGTCAACATAGTCTTAGGTCCCAAGAGTGACTGGAAGCACTATAGTTCTAATAGAAGTTTATTTGAGGCTATATCATAACCTCTCAGCGTATTTCACTGTTAAAGAATATTTTGTCTCTCCATAGCGTAGATTTTGAAGAAATGAGAAAGGGAATATGTTAACTAACAGCCCCATCATCTATCATTTCACACTTAACATAGTTTTTTATAGATCATAAACCTAGAGGTACAATGCAGGATCACCTCTTCGTGCCAACTCAACATCAGTAGGCATTTTGCTAATGTCAAATATGAATCCAACATCTCTCTCAGGCTTACCCCCGGGGGATAGATATAAAATTCTATATGATTGATCTGGGCCTCCAGGGGAGGGGTAACATGGATTAAATGACCAATACCTAATGCATCCAATAAAGCATCCCGATGTGTAGATAGATTTCTTTAACAAATCCATAGGAAGGAAATGTTAGAAAAGGTCTTTTTCAGGTCTGTGATCAAGTCGTATGCTCTGAATGGTTTAGGATCTATTGATGTATCATATGACATAAAGGGATAAATGGGAAGAGGTTATGAGGAGTAATCTCAGGTGTGGGTCATTGCAGTTAACTTTAGGTTTAGTTTCCAATTCAACCAAGCCCATAATCTTACTCTGATTTCTACCATCTAAAGGAGGAGCTATTAGTGGGTTTGTAGATGTAGATGCTTCGTGATCATTGTTTCCAATGGGAATCCCCTTTGTTGGTACCATGAGGATTAATTTTTCCATTCCTTCAATTTGCGTTGGAAGAGGGATCTCTATAAACCCCAAGAGTAGAATTTTTCCTGAGCAACATGCCCCATGTAAGATATTTTAGAGAATGTTGGGCTGAAAATCCATGGGATTAGCCAAGAACATCTTCCCAATAAAGAGAATACTCCATTTGCAGAAGGGGAAATGGGTCCTCCATTTTGCGTTGGTAAGGGATTAACCAAGAACATCTCATAAAGAGTTTATTGCAATCATTGCATAAGTTCGAGCATCATGTCCTCTAACCCTATGGAAACCACAATACAAATCAAGGATCATATATCACGAGGTATTTGGATTTGGTTTTTTGTGGCCCATAGTTTCTATTGTTATTTTCTGTTGTTGGTTGTTATAGTTGAATTTTGAGGCCTCTAGCCTTGGTTCTGATACTGGTTTGGAAATTTATTCAATATTAGCTAGGGTATTGAACCGGAGCCTTGGGCCTGGACCTAGCTGAGGAGGTGGAGGATGAAAACTAAATTCCACCGCATTAATCTGAAGGAGTGAAATTATTACTCCTCTGGTTGTTTGGATTCACATTATTGTTGCCATTATTTGTGCTACTTATGCTGATGACGTTTAGATTTCTAGCTTGGTCAGTGACACCATCTATCGTAGCACTATGGTTCTTGTTAAGGACTTTGGGTCCTTGATTGTTATTGTTTGAACCATTTGGGTAACTTGAATTACCTTGTGAGGGAGTGACCAATTCTCCCATTCGAGGCATAGGTCTTTTGACCACTATCAATTGTCATTTGGTCAATGTAGAGAGCACCCTCTAAGACCTCCTCATAGCTCCTAAGAGGGAAATTTTTCACTTCCTCCTCAGTTTTTTGATTGAGGGAGTGGAGGAATAGATCCCAAAGCTCCATTTGATTCATGTTGGGAGCACTAGCCTGAGGATTAGATGACTTGTCTCCACCTCTGAATGAAATGGGAAATTGTTTCATTATGCTCTTTTTTGATGTGAAGGAATTATTTGATTCTTATTCTTAAGAGCTTTTTCATATCGAAATCCTTTATAAAATCTAAATGAGTTGCTTAAATGAATGAATTGAGGCTTTTGATATCTTGTAGTACCAGTCAAGAGCAATCCCCTCAAGGGTCTTGGGGAATATATTTAACTACAACTGCATCCCCATAGGAGTATCTCTATAATGGAAGTTCCATACACTTTAATGAGAGCATTCGAATCACCTTCCCCTTTGAACTTTGGGAGGTATGGAAAAGGTTGTGGGAGAATTACACTCCATATGGTAAATTCAAGGGGCTCCTTGAGATATTTAGAATATGTACCCACTACGTAGGAATCAACCATGGATGACCCTTGAGGGAGAAGTAGAATCAGAAACAGTAGGTTGGTGAGGAGTAGCACGAAAGTATTTACAGGGGGCATAAGGAAACCCCTGAGGCTAAGTGTATGAGCCAAGAAAAGAAAACATGTCCCCTTGCGGTGATTTATAATACATATGAAGGTATGGGGGAATATTGTTTTGATATGGGTTGGTTAAGGATAAAAACTAGGGAACGTCACATTGCTGGTTGGAATGGCATTTGAGAATGCACTTCTGATTGGTCCCTTGTGGTGGGTACCCATATGAGGAATGAGGGGGCATACCCAATGTTCTCGATCTAGTGAAGAAGGTCTCTAGGGTTAGGAGAGACCCATGTAGACTGGAGGAGGTGATGGTGTAGAAGGCACATAACTATGATTCTGAACGTGGTGGGGGAATTTTCCTTGCCTTGCAAACTGGGTAGAATGAGAAGATTGGGAAAGCTCTAGTTCCCTAACTATATCCACCAAATTTGAAATCACATCACCCAATCGAAGGTGTTTTATTTGACTTGGGCATGTTTTGAGTCTTGTTAGGGAGAAAAGGCACATGATTTCCTATGCTATGAATTGATCCTTGGGAGGCCACCCCTCTTAGATGTATTTTCTATTATAGGAGGAGGGGTAGCAAGATGTTTTCTGAAGATAAAACATCAGTATACCCTTGCATCCTATCCAAAGACTAGATCTATGGCATTAATATGCTCATCGCTTCAAGTGAGGCATGATATAAATTCATCATTTGGTGAAAAATAGGAAGAAGTGGGATCAGATTGCATGCTGATTTGAGGTTTGGATAAAATGTGTGAGTAAGACCCTTGTTCTCCCATGAACGTCATATTATTAGAGTTAGAGAACCCCAGTTACATGGGATATAGTTTTGTTGATCAATATCCTCAATTCTAACCGATAATGATCCATTGTTGGAACTTTGAGGAGAAGGAGTGTGAGGTGAAGGTAATTTGGATGAGTAGTTATCAACCCACCCTGATAGTGAGTGAAAACATGTTGCATACCCATCTGGTAATAATACACTTCAAGACCCAAAATGGTCTACTGTATTCCTGACCTGACATATTCAGGGGTTGTATAAACACCCACGAAGAATAATTGGAGAGGAGAAGGATGGAAGAAAGAAAATAAAGAAAAGAGGAAATGAAAAGGAACTAGTCCTTCACATCGAAGGTTCACCATTTTTTTACGTCTAAGAATCAACACGTGACCCTAGGATGCACACTCGACCTCCTGAAGTTGTGTCTGAGACACCTAATGTGGAATGGAAATATGGCTATGAAATGGACTAAATAGGGAGAATAGGAAGAATATGTGAAAATGAGAAAAATGGACTAACAAGTGATTAAGGAAATTAAATTTCTTCTATGATGACTATGGGAATATGCTCATTTAAGGAAATGAAGGCCTCTCTAACTTGGGTAGGTGAAATGGAATAGTTGAGGAGAATGGACACACGAAGAAGTATGTCAATATCAGTGTCACCAAATACTCTCAAAACTGGCTATGTAGAATACATGGGAATTGTCCTATCGTTTTCCTCATAAACGTATCCACATAAGGTCATGGAGGTGTCAGAGGAAACATGTGGGTAGGATGAATGGGTGAATTATGGAATCTAATTCCAACTAGGTTGACTTTTCCAAAACTTGTAAGCACTATCTTACTTTGACGTTCAAATCCGTCAACTATAAGATGATGACATGTGGAATTGGGGTGGTTTGGAAAATGAGGTGTCTGAGGCCTTGGTTAATGTCTGCCAATTATGGATCTATGTTTGGTTATGGAACTATTGGATCACACACATAATTTCTATGGTTGTTCCTGGGGTCGGATATGGTCATGTGGATGTGAACTAGTTAATTTAACAAATGGAAAACTAATTGATTAAAACAAAAGCAATGAAACTTACTCTATTTTTTTTTGTGCTTTTTCAATGATTTTAAATAAAGGGAATAAAACATAATAAAAACAAAACTAATTAATCTAATCT
This sequence comes from Taxus chinensis, assembly GCA_019776745.2. Taxonomy (NCBI): domain Eukaryota; kingdom Viridiplantae; phylum Streptophyta; class Pinopsida; order Cupressales; family Taxaceae; genus Taxus; species Taxus chinensis. The sequence goes on along the minus strand of CM034147.1, from coordinate 905,603,388 downwards.
AATATTATTATTATTTTTATCTTTACTAGGAAAACATAATAAATATGCATAGACAATTTAACTTCTTCTAATTAAATGAAATTTCTTCTACTCTAAACATATTAAACTAAATAGTGAAATAGCCGAATGTGGATATTTTCCTGTTGCAGAGGATTTACTCTAATATATTAAAACAAATAATTTTCCTAATTTGTAATTGTGGACTGTTTCCACTTCTGAATTCTACCTCAGAATTACATGGGATGAATAAAAAGTCTTCTCTGAAGTAAATTCTTCCCCTAAAACTTCCACTGATAAAACAGACAGCTTTCTAAATGAAGAAATGAAAACTAAAGGTAAGTGATTTGTGGAGGATTAACAACTGTGGCAGGAACCTCCTCTAAATTCTTCCCAAATAAATCCACAAGGATGAGCTGAGAAAAAATCATGAATGGAAGCTATTGTAAATGCTACTATAATTGTAAGTTTCTAAAGAAATGTGTCTTTGAGTCTATCTAAGTAAATGAAATAAACCTCTACGAATTTAATAACTTGTTTAACCTAGGAATGTTGTACTAAGAAAAATCACTGTTGAAAATTCTTTTAATGTCCCCTCAGATTCTTCTTCCAATGGGTGTTCAAATGTGTCCAAGGAACTATGTTGGAAATGTTTGGAAAGAATAAGAGAGACTGTTGGAGCTAGCTCGTTTGCAGGCAGTCTGGTAGCAATGCAGGAAAGAGAGTAACAAGGCAAGAGATTTGTACTCACTTGGCTAATTCTTGTCAGGATTACAACATCATAACGATATAATTCCAAAACAATCAACTCCAACCAATGCTTCAGGAAGAAGCTTGGCTCTTATAGAAAATAGGCAAGGAAGTGGTCTAACCCACTTAGCAACCAAGCAATGCCACATGACTCAAAGAAGGGACAGTTAACTCAAAATAACAATAGGAAGGGAAGGTCTTAAGAAACGTGCACTAAAGATGAGTTTGAAGAAGGTGACATGCATTAAAAATACGTTGGAAAAGGCTCGGGAGAAAATCACAAAACTGCTATGGCAGTTTTGTAACCACCAATTAGGGCAGGAAGGTGGTGTTGGTGTGTGGGATCCTATGTGTCCTTCACTCACATATGGAGGGTCATCTCACATGGGTTAGGTTTAGGTTTTGCTTGTGTGTCATGCACTAGGGTTACTCAACACCCTATATGTACCCTTTTATTCCTGATTTATGAGTATGCCAAGACACTCCGTTGTCTTTCCTCTATGTGCAAGCTTTATTTCTATTGAGCAAGTTATTCCATTGTTGATCGATCCTTTCGATTATGCTTGAGCTATCACGATTATGTTTGAATACAACTACTTCATGGTGCATTTTTTCTGATTCGATTCTCGCAAACACTTTCATGGTATCAGAGATGAGATCAGGTAAACGTGCATTTTTCATTTGAGTTGTGATTACTCTTGGTCTCGTTTTTACAGAAATTCAGTCCTACCATCTATTGTGATAACATGAGCACTATCTCAATTTACAGAAATCCAGTCCAACATCAGCAGAAAAAGCACATTGAGATCCATATTCACTTCATACGAGAGCTTATTTATGATGGTATCATCGACATTCAATACATTTAAACAACTGATCAAATTGCAGATTTATTTACCAAGCCCTTCACTAAGGGGAAGTTTCTTCACTTGTGATCTCTTCTTGGGGTGATGTCTTATGTAACTTCTCATCTTCTTCAAGATATATAGTCCTTCTCTTCTTCTTATTCTTTTAGGAAGATGTTGTTTGTATATGGGCACCTTATCAGGCCTTTAATTGTCGAGCCCCATTGACACATCTTTCTTAGTTGTTTAGGAGTGTCTTCTTGTTTTGTCAAACTCATCATAGTCGCTACCCCCAACTTCGATGAAGGGGGGTTGTTGGTGTGTGGGATCCTATGTGTCCTTCACTCACATATGGAGGGTCATATCACATGGGTTAGGTTTAGGGTTTGCTTGTGTGTCATGCATTGGGGGTTACTTAGCACCCTATATGTACCCTTTTATTCCTTATTTATGAGTATGCCAAGACACTCCATTGTCTTTCCTCTATGTGCAAGCTTTATTTTTTTTGAGAAAGTTCTTCCATTGTTGATCGATCCTTGAGATTACGTTAGAGCTATCACAATTATGTTTGAGTGCAACTACTTTATGGTGCATCGTTTCTGATTCAATTCTCACAAACTCTTGCAGGGAGTTTCATGATTGCCAGGGCATTTGTGTAACTACCAGTGCGGCTCCGTGATTCAAAAGTAAGAAAGCCAAGGAAAAGATGCAAAAATGATAAAGGAAAACAGGAAAATATAGGAAAAGGGAAAATTGAGCTACAAAACATGATGCAAATGAGGATTCGGACTTGAACATAATTGGAATTGATAGTTTATTATCATTGGTTATTTTTACCTATTAGAAAAATGTAACACGTATAAAATTAGGAGTGTACAATGGCTCTTGTGCAAGATTTACTTGATAGGGGGAAATAACTAGATATCTCAATGTAGATAGATGTGTGGATTTCAAAATGAACTTCCCTTCTTATCCGTGTATGCAAAAAATACAGTCCATTATTGCTTGAATGAATCTAGATGGATGCTTTGATGCTTTTGAAATTCCTTTGGATGAACCATTAGGTTATAGTAATATATGCTTAGAGACTTCTCCTTTATTATGTTCACATAGCTTTTATATTTATATGATTCCCTTGATTGAATTTCACAATTAACAATTAAAAGCCTGAACCATAAGAAAATAAGATACCCAAAAGATAAAAGATGCCCAAAAGAGGTGAGTAAGATAAAAATAGGTCGAGGCACCTAGAAGGATGAGGGTGTTAGCATCCTGGCTAGGTGTTGGTGTCCGAAGTGATAAAAAACTAAACAATAGAGCATCGAATGGGAAGTAAGGTGTGGGAGGTCGGGAAGAAGACTTGAAACACGGAGAAAATGGCCAAAAACAACTATTAATTGCTACTTTTCTTGCTTAGGAATCATATGAATAGTAGTATGTGATTGGGACCTATAAATGTACCCAAAGTACATGATTTAATGTCTACAAGAACAACATCACATGGGAATTCATCGTGGAACGGTGTTATTGCATATGGGGAAGAGATATTGTTGTGTGACACATAGATCTCTTCTTAGATTAAACCACTTGATACTATATGCATATGGATGCAACTTTACGGGAAGATTAAGAATTTTCACAACATCAATAGAAATTAAATTCTTTTGACTTCCACTATTAAGAATAAAATACAAAGGCTTAACCTTTACCACATCTTGGAGTTAAATAGTCATTCCTTTTCATTCATATTATTTACTTGAGAGGTGACGATGATCACATCCGGTTCAACATCTATAGTTTCATCTTCTTTATCTTTGACCTCAGGGTGTGTCATAGGTGGAGCAATGGGTGTTGAAGATGGAACTTGGCGAGTAAGGACTTGATAGATCGAAATTCATCCCTGGAATGATGATTAGTCTTGTAGAGCTCGCACCACTTCATTTTCTTCTCCTTGTGTTGTTTATTTCCTTGTGACTCCTTCTATTTCCAACCCTGATCTCAAGTTTGACCTTCTGTATAATTTTCCCCCTAAGAGAATGGTTCTTTGTATTTTTATTTCTAAGATTTTATTCAATCTTGATCATGAACTTATATGCCTCATCGAGGGCATGAAATTGAAAGAGGTCCATGTACTCCTGTATGTACCATTGTAGGCCACTGCGATATTTGAGGATCTTGTTATACTTTGTGTCTTGGATTCCCAATCTTATAGACAATTAAAAGTATTAGTATAATCTTGAACTGAATGGTCCCTTACCTTGGTGGAGTTTCTACCACTATATGTACAGATAGTCATATGATCCAATAGGGTAGTATTCTTCTTTCATGGAATCCAAAAACTCATCCCATGTGGATTCCTCTTCAATGCCCAATTCTTCCTTGTTGATTCCATTCTTGTACAACCCCCACCAATGTTTGACAAAAAGTGATGATTTTAGAAGAGTAAATGTTATTTTCTCTTTTTCAGTGAACTTATTGACATTAAATTATGAGAATTATTGGTCCAACTAGTTTTATACTACATCAAAACTTATTTTACCCTAAAAAATAGGAATATCAAATTTTACTTCAACCTTGAAGGGTGTTGGGGAACTGAAGGGATGACTTGTAGAGGAGGCATGCTTTCCCATTTATAGATGTTGAAGGATCTGGGTGAATTTTTGTAACATATGATCCTTTTTCTCCATGAGATTTTTTTCATGATTTTCATGAGAGGATCATTTGCCTTGGTGTTTTATGCCATTTGAGGTCACCTGTAACGAGCAGTCAAGTATTCTGAAGGATCTTGTGTGCACAACCCAAACTTATTATATCTCAACCTCATTATGGGAATTATACACTCTCAAGATAACTTTGCTATGATACCACTAATTCAAAAATAAGGGGATTTGGGATAGGATATAATAAAAATTGTACCAGATATAAATAATAAATCTATCTCTGAACAGAGATGTATTTTATTCAGAAGACTAAGATTACAATAGCTATCTTTGTAAGGAGATGTGTGTCCTTCCATTTTGGGTTTCATATATTTAAATACCTACTTTTAGAAATATTAACATACATCTAAAGGAATGTGTAAGGTCACCAATATTGAGGGAGACTAGTTGGTTCACCTTCCATGAATTACATATGTGAAATTTTTGCGAAATTACTATTTTTAGACAACACTACAAAAAATTGCATTTTGATGACTTTAGAAGCAGATTTATGGGGTAAAAATTTGCCATACAATTTTATGTACCCTTTCACCATATTCCACACATTCTAAACTTTCCAATTCATTTTTAACGGGCTCAATTGGAGCTACGGTGCAAAAGTTATGACTTATGGAAGATGCCCCACTAGAATTGCTTCCTGAATTGTTGTTTGTATCATATACTGCCATAGTTATTTATAAATATATAATAGTACATTGTGATACATAATAAACCTCATAAATTATTGAGGGTTCTGAGAACTTCCCATACCACCATGGCCTTGATCTTGCAAGGGTCCACCTTGACACCATCATGAGAGACAATATGGCCTATGTATTCCACTTCTTCTACTGCAAAAGAACACTCTGAAGGATTTGCATATAGTTGATGTTTCTCTAGAACTTCCTAGACCATATTTTCATGATGTAACTATTCCTCCCATGATTTTTTGTATATTAGGATAAAATCAATAAATACTAAGACAAACTTTCATTGGAATGGTCAAAAGACAAAATTCATTAAACTCTGAAATCTAGATGGTGCATTAGTAAGGTCAAAAGGAATCACTAGAAATTCATAATGTCCTTAATGAGTTCTAAATGTTTTCTTATTAATATAATCTTATTTTAAAATATAATTTTGTGAAACCTATAATGAATATCTAATTTTGCAAAATAAATTTCACCATACAACTCATCTAACAAATCATCAATGATCCTATCAAATCTATTTAGAGATAGCTTGTTCAACCTTACAAACCATGTCAGGATCCTATCCAATTTGTTAGACCCTCATACCTAGCATACCCTACAGGTAGGCCTCCATATCAAGGCCCACCAACCATTAAAGTTAATCCTAATGCTCCTCCATCTATGACTCTTTATCAATGCAAACTAATCTAATTCAGGAACCTTTTTGGTGTGATCTATGTAATCATTCACGTGATCCTTTTTCTTGTGCTAATGGAATGTTAAATCAATCTTTGATTGCACAAGTATGATTCCAAAGTTCACAATAGTTAAGGCTCCTCTTCAAGGGGATTCTAATGAAGCACCAAACTCACCAAGGGAAATTTGGTAAATTGGCAACAAGAGGCCCAACATGCAGCTAATACAAGGGTATACAAAAGAAAAGCAGTGAGAGAAACCAAAGAGGAAACTGATTTGCATGGTTCATCTTCTTATTTCTTGATAATACTAATAAGGTTATTGTTATCCCTAATGAGAATGAGACAAAATAATTAGATTCAGAAGGGTGGTTTGGAAACACAAAATAATCAGGAAAAAGAGGTTAAAAGTGTTCTAAAAGGTCAAGCAAAAGGGGGTAACTTTCCCCTTAATATCATAGATCAGATGAAGAAAGCTCGTGTGAGCTTATCCATGTGGGATACGTTGACTATTCCGGGAAAAAGAGCTTGTTACAAGATGAGTTGGCCAAACTATCAATTACAGTGGATCATTCAGATAGAGCTAGTGCAATGCTTACAAATACAAATCAACCCTTTAAGGTTGATTTTCAGGAAAAAATGATTGGTAAGCCTCCTCCTTTCTACCTTTCTTTGATTATTGGTGATAATTTGGTCCATAATTACATGGTTGATAGTGGTGCTAGTAGTACAATTATGCCTAAGCAAATATCAGATAAGTTAGGACTCAAATATCAACCATAAGACAAAGGGGTTTTGCAATCGGATGGCACAATGACTAAAAAAATTGGTATAATCAAAGATCTGAAATTAGGCTTGCATGCATGTTCAGTCCTTTTAATCCTACATGATATTGTGGTAGTAGATCTACCTCCATACTTCGCTTTGTGTTTATCTAGAGATTTTACAGTTAAGATTGGAGGTTATCTATCATCAGATTAGTCTTATCTATTTTTTAGAAAAAGATATGGCACTAAGGTAACAATTAATTCCGAGCCTCTTGCTAGATTTCACATTGAGCCTTATGTACCTAATGCATGCAGTGCAAATTTTATTGTTTTGACCAAGGAGATCATCCAGTTGTTCATGGTACAAACACCCTCTCTGAGAACATACCAAATTTATTATTAGATGAGAGGGGAAATGACCATCATGGTTTTGATCCTTATAAATATGTTGAAGAAACATACATTAAAGATGTTGGTTTGGAAATTTATTGCATGCATCAGGAGGATGCCTTTTTACCATTGTTGGTTAAAACTGGTGAGATTCATACAGGATTGCGGATTTTATACTTTTATGGCTCTAAAACCAAAAATGGATCAGGTGTAGGTAATGTTCTGATACCACTAAAGGGTCAAAAATATTATTCTTCTATTCAATTTTAGTTTAGTTGCACATGCAATGCAGGTGAATGAGGCACTAATCAATGGTTTACAGTGGGATAGAATGAAGAGAATTAAGTACCTGTATGGATTTGGTGACAGTGAATTGGTCATAAATCAGGTTTAGAAATTTGAACATTGCAAAAAATCCCTTGATGAGATCATATAGACATAGAGTATGGGATCTTGTAGAATAATTTGATGCATTCAATGTTCAATCAATACCTAGATCTAAGAATAAACAAGCAAATAGATTGAAAGCTTTTGGTGAATAACAAAAATAAACCCTAATGGGGGCCTAAATGGGGTATTAGGGTATTAATGTTAATCTAAATAGGAGGACTAAAAATCTTGTAAATAAAGAGGCTAAACAATAATAAATAACAACAAGCTAATATGCTAAAGCGATAAAAAAAATTGCATGATTTGATCTAATGGAAATAAAACCCTAGAATGTAAGAGGAGATTAAGGAAATGACTCAGCTAATTGAAGGTGACTATCGCATGTTGTCACAAATCTGGAACTGGAACTCAACAGTGCAGACGAACACTCATGGGCCCTGTAGAGGCCTGTCTGAAGTGACGCAGGTGCCTGGGAGTGTAATGGGGCGCCCTGGGGTGCCCTAGTTTGCAATCTGGGCACTCGAAATTGTATAAATTCTCAAAACCCTAATTCGACACGGTCGTTAAGTGTCTCTTAGTACTCTTTGTTTTTCGCATTGGATTCACTGGATGAACTAGATGATGCCTTGCACATTAAGAAGAAGAAGGTATCAGACTGACCTCAGCTACCAAACCGGTGGACTTATCACTGAGTAATGCACTACATTACGGACCCTAATGTAGTTTTGGTGAGTGTGTGTATGTCGTGCCCTAGGTGCACTCCTACCAATTGCACTTTGTAAAATACCAAGCAATGGTAGCTATATAAGATGTAGATAGTAGAATAGAATGAATAGAATCCCTCCCTCCTCTAAGAATGTGTATGATGCAAACTTTCCTAGCTTGGATGTATCGTGTTATGTGGATGCAAGATGGTGCAATGGATGCAACCCTAGATGGAGTGATAGTAGTGATAGGATGCAATGACCTATGACCCTTATTATGGTATTATAAGCTTTATATTTATAGGGCTCTCAAGTTTAATTTCGTAATTAATCCCAACAACGCCGACTGAGGAAAAGATAAATATGACCAATGGCTATAAGTGACCCAAAAAGGAGTGAAAGGGGCTAAGCATAGAGCGGGGTGCCCCAGGGCGCCCTTGTACAAGGTGGGGCGCCCAGAATTAGGGCTAGAATCTCGGGGAAGTTAGAAAATGGGGTAATAAGTATCGGAAAGTACGCGGAATGATGAAGTGAAACATAAAACAAAGATGGCAAAAAGAGGGGATTAATTGGGACTTTGTACACTTGAGAACCTTCTTAATAGCAGTATAAGACCGGGCTAAATATCGTCTAATGTGTAATATTTATGTCTACATTTTCCCCCAGTTTATGTTGGTGAGCGAGCAACACAATAAGATAAAGTAGATAGAAAAGTGTACCTGATGTCCATGTAGAGTATCGAAGAAAACACGTCGATGGACTAGAATCATGGAATGACAAAAAGAAATATGTGGAGGAGTGTGGATTCTAAAGATCAAAAATGTGTAAAAAGTGATGAGAGTGAACCTAGGGCGGAACACATGTGTAGTTGCTACATGTGTGTGGTGTACTTTCCTGGTTAGTATGGCAAGTATCGTCGCAGTGTGTTGTCGTTGTCGTTGTCGATGTCATCGTCGTTGTTACCTGAAATTTGACTACTTGTTTCTCATACGGCGTACCTGTAAAGAGAAAACAATCAAGTATTCAAATATGTATGTATGTAAAAAAATGCTATACAAAGTACGCATGTTGTCACCCATTCCAGAATGGTGAATATTTTCAAAAAATTTAAAATTTTCAGGTTAGTTACCTGTGTTGTCGATATTACAAGAGTCTCACCTTCAGGGAAAATAGAAAAATCAAGAACCTTGGTCTAGAAACACCTCCAATCACTCTGGTTGTAATAGGCTAGAGGCGTGATTGAAAAGGTTAAAAGTTGTGCTTTTGTGCCCTTGGCCAAGTTATATTGATGCAGGCGAGCTCCTTCAATGACCGAGCCACTCCCGCAACAACTAAGTTGTTTTCGTGTTGAGGGGAAGCTACACATTGATCATGTTGTACCAAGTCATGCATCTTCCAACAAGCGGGTCATGTTATCAAACCAAGCTATTTCTAAAGATCTCTTAACGAGCTAATAGGAGCGGGGGTTCGAGCTTGAGGAGTAGCAATAAAAGGTGTAACAACAAGACCAAGCTAGCTATAATTTGCATCAGCCACACTAAATTAAACTGGTATGAATGCGGTTGGAGGTCGAGCTATTGCACTAAAAATCATTGAGCTCGTGATGAAAGCAATTAAACAAAGAAACAACATGAGGCCAGTCGTGTAGAAAGTTGAGCTCTTGTGCAAGGTCATCGAGCTATTCACGGGCAGACTACGTCTGAGAGGCGGAAAATCTGTAAAATTTTGGCATATTCATAAAGATATGGCGGTGCAATTTGATGAAGATGGCCGAGCTAAATGAATACCAAACCCTATTAATTAAGAGACTGAGTTGTGCTTGGAATAAATCATGGAAAGATTGATTCGAAGAGGTCGATCCAGTTTACAGGGGTATGCTCGCTCAATGAGGATAACTTGGGTCATGAGAATTCATCGGGCTGATTGTAAATCACTAGCAGGTCAAGGAAGCAGAGTTGAGTTCATGCGAGTTGATGGCCCGAGCAGTTCAAGGGACGAGCTTGCATCCCACAAACAAATAATTTGACGGGCTCTTTCAACTCGCCAAGTCGAGTTCAAATCTTTCATCACGAAGCATGTTGGTGCCACGGACCGAGCCCACACATTAATGAAAAAGAAGGCTCGACAAGTGCAAGGTTACAAGCCTGTAGGGTCGCAAAGCCAATGCATTGAGCCAAACCCACATATTAAAGGACAACCTCAAGTTGAGCCCTGCATTGAAGGGTGAATGATTCACGTTCCCATCGCAAATACTTGGCAGCGAATGTTTGTACAAATGAGCACAAAAGAATTGAGCAGAGGGGAAGTCATTAGAATGATTCAAGGACAAACACAACGAAAACCGATGGCTCGTGGCACGTTTTGAGAAAACAACTTGGTTGGAAAATCTAGTGATGCGAATGCTAAGCGCATTAAGATTTAGATAAAACTAAGGTGCGTGGCAGATCAAATTATCACGAAGAAAAATAGTGAATGCACCCGAACAATTTGGAGGAGCTAGACGACTCAGTTCCGGAAACGGCTTATGATCATGGCATAAGGTTTCTGCAACAAGTTGAATTGTGGAGCCCGGTAAGAACGAGCCAGTTCACGAGCCACTCGCAGGGAAGTGTTATGATTCATGGAGCTCAGCAAAGGTTAGATGAGTTCACGTAAGGACCGAGCTAAACAAAGTGAATCAAACAGAACGTTGTGAAAGGAGATCAAGTTCCTAATATTGAAAAATCAAGCTACGTGACCGATCCCTTCCACTGCGTAAACAAACTATGTTGAAAACTTACCAAGTTATGAGGAGTCCTCGCGGGTAAGATTTGGCAGGTGTAAAGGATAAAATCGGTTAATGAAACAAACGATGGGAAAGACTTAGTGAAACGACGAGTTCGTGGGAGTTTTGTCATAGGGCAATGTGGCAGATGCGGAAAAGTAGAGCCCAACTAACCCAAGGAAGAGTCAGGACTCGGATGCCGAAGTAGCCGCAAGCTGTGTTGTGCAGAGGAGTCAGAAAATTAGAGCCCAGACGACCCTTGGGACATAATTTGTGCGTTAAATGTCCGAGATCGCCCAAGTAAAGGAAGCAGGAAACAAGCAAGTCAACGACCCTGCGGGGTTAACACGGTATGGAAGAACCTTGCGGGTTGTGGCAGCGTTTTGAAGAGCTTAAGTGCAGGTGAGTCGGGTCTAAACAGTCCACGAAGCACAGGCCGGAGAGGTATGGTGGTTTCCCGCATTACAAAGTAGTGAAACGGTGGCCTCACAAAATATTTCAAATACACCAAGATATTTAAAGATTTGCAAAACATTATAGAAGAGCGAAATATTTTAAAATGATATTTCAACCTACCAGAAATTAATCATCCAGCTGCGTGTAATAGAAGTAAATCTGGCAATCCCAAAATAGCTGCCTCTTCTCAGATGGTCGTATCTTGAGCAATTCTCAACGAAATTGCACAAATGAATACTCGTTGGAATTTGGCTATGATACCTACGCACAAAAACCAACAAAATCATGAATTGTTGCATATTTGTTGGAGAATTTTACAGAAAACGAACTCATTTCACAATGACAGTCTAATGGTGGTTGAAAGCACAATTAAGAGGCATGTGCATCATTCTCTCAAACCGCATGTCATGGGACAACATGAAACAGAAGTGCAATCCTCATCCAAGTGTTCGCCAAATTGAAATGTATTTAAATAATTTGTTTGCCAAATTAATTAAATATTATATATCTGTAAATTGTAGTGTAACATGTAACTCAAGTTAAGTCAACTTGAGGTTGGGATTGGGGTTAAAGATTGGTCAAGTAGTTTTGTAACTGCTTCTTGGAAAGATTGACTATATAAGGTTGCATTGTAATGGTAAAAGGGGATCCATCTATCTATTTTGTTTCTCTCTCATTCTTCCTTTCCATGCTCTAGGAGAAAGTTGTTCTATTTGCACATTTTGTTGTAACTTTATGTACACAGATCAATACAATGTTTTCGATATTGTTGTGTTCATAATTTCTTAATTACAAAATATGTTATACTGCTTGTGATTAGGATTATTAATACCATTGTTCCTTCATAGTATGAATGATTCCCAAGTGAATTAGACTTGGTGATGATTAACTGAGTACGTGGACTTTGTGTCCTATCAACATATTCTGAGGGAGAAGAAGACTTTGTGCTTCCTAGATTCCATGCTCATTGTATGTATTTTTCTAGATAGAAATGTTCTCCTATTTCTCATTCAACCAACCTTGTAAGGCAATCTTGTACGACCAAGAAGGACTAGTGTGTCCTTGATAAGACAAATTTGTGGAACTTTGTGTCTCAGATTTGTTTGTCTTGCCTAACACCTACGGGGTTGTGTTCTTTCCTTATTCATTCTTCCTTTCTCTTTGTATTTTTCATTTCTCAATTTTTCAGCCCTTTTGTGCTTTCCGGTTAAAAGCACCAAAAATACAAAAAATCACATCATACAAGGGAACTACCCCTCTCACAAAGCAAAGGAAATTTCACCCCGTCCAAAGGTAAATTTCCCTAATTGTTGCTGATTTTTGCATACTTCCATTGGGCACATTCAGTGGCAAAAAATTCAACCAACAACACAAATGTGAAGTACGCTAGAATAGAAAGTGTAAATGGAAAAATGGAACATGTGCACCCAATCCATGTCGAGAAAAAGGGTATAGAAGAATATTTTTTGATGTTGCGAGTTTTTCAGGTGATCTCACGCCACCCTGGCTGAAGAAGTGTAGGGAGGAAATGATCAGTGTCCTCCAACTCTAACCACTTCTGCTGCAATTTGTTGAAGAGATATTTGTGTTGCATTGGTTATTTGGGCGATCTTACGCCACTAGACGGAGAAGTGTAGAGAGGCCACCCACTGTAACCCTTGAGCCTGTGACCGCTCTGCAGAATTGCCAAAGGACACCATGTCATGTTAAGATCTTTGTGTATGGAGTTCGTAGACGGGTCTGAACTCACTCGTTGTGTGTGAACCGGTGTAGATACGATGTGTTAGTAAAAACCCTCAATGATGCCCCCCTCTTTGGGGGTGCATGCGACGACCCTCGAAGGAGAATGCGGCCCTAAGAGAGGACCAACAACACTCTGACCTTGTAACCAACTTAGCCCTGTAGGGGGGAAAGGAAAATCGCTTGGTAGATACCAGGGTGTGAAAAAAAGTGAATGGATAGCCAATACAAGTGTTAGTCTGAACACATGCATGCAAATAAGTGTAAAAGACGCAAACAAAGTTAAAACTACTAAGAAAAGAAGTGTAAACACACAAGAAAACAAGGAGACCGCACAAAGCAGGTTTCAAACATGGGACATCACTCACGATGTCGCAAGACACGCAAGGTCATCATGGTCTCAAACAGTAGACAAGTGTGCACACAAGTAAAGGACAAAGCCCGCATATAGTAGCAAACAACGTAGACAAGTAGAAATACAAGTAGTAATGGGAACATGTAGTCCTGCAAAACAAATGTTGCACATGGAACACCCGTTAGCATCTTAAAATGAAAACCAATATGTCAAAGCATGTTATAAGCAAGTAGCATTAGATGCTAAGTACAAAATGAAACAATATCACCTATATGAGACGAATGTGGATGCCCCACAGTGACCAGTATAGTAAGGGTAGAAGGAAAGCATCCATGCCACATGAAAATGTTATGTGAGACAAAGGCACGAACGCACATGTGTGTATGATAATGACATATAGCTAAACAAGCTAACATGTGTAGTAAAGTGAACATGCAAAACACTAGTAAGCAAAAGTAAATGCTACCAAGACAATGTAGTATGCTATGGATGGATGGAATGGAATGATAGGAGCAACGTGCCCCCCGAGTGTATGGAAGTGTGTGCAGCGAGGTTCATTTTGTTTTCCCCCTCAGCAGTCAAGAATGAACCGCAAACGAGAGTGCGTCATTGGGAAATGGTCGAGGACTATTGGTTGTGTCTAGCGCTCTACGATGGATGTGTATGTGTCTACTATGTAATATTTGTGTCTACAGTTTGTGTTGAATTTGATATTCCTAGTGAGGTGAAAAGAAAGGATAATCAGCTTCGTATTAAGGTGGTTGTAAGGCCATAAATTCCCGATAATAGTACTAATTGGCAAGTGTTTGAGAATGATGAACAGGTTGTACATTTTATTCAAAAGAAGATGAATTTTCCTAAAAAAATTAGTCTAAATTGCCGCAAGAGAAAGGTGAACAATCTTGCAATTAATGACTAATAATTTGCCCCAAGGTTTGGTAACCCTTGAGAGCATTTTTAATAATGAAAATCAGCTGAAAAAGGGACAAAATTAGGATGTCTACTAAGCAAGAGAACTATGAGGAAATAACAATTTGTGATGACAAATTTTTAAAGCATGGAAAGATATGTAATTTGGAAGAAAAACAAGTTTTTGTTCAATTATGTAATGAGTTCATTACTGTTTTTGCTTGGAAGTACGAGGATTTAAAAGGTTTTGATCCATGATTAGCTCAACATACCATTGAGCTTGAGCCTAATTCCAAACGGGTAAAGCAAAAACAAATACATGTTAATCCAAAGATTGAAAGTTTTGATGAGAAATAAACTAACAAAGCTTATTGAGTCTTATATTATCTTTTTGTTAATCCAAAGATTGAAAGTTTGATGAGAAATAAACTAACAAAGCTTATTGAGTCTTGTATTATCTTTCTTATCAAGCATTCGTCATGGGTTGCAAATCTTGTACATGTGAGGAAGAAGAATGGAGAAATAAGGTTGTGTGTTGATTTCGTGGATCTAAACAGGGCCTCACTAAATGATCATTATCCATTACCATCAATCGATCAGATTCTAAGAACTGTATAAGGTGCAGAAAGGTTCTCTCTTCTAAATGGTTACAGTGGTTACAATCAGATATTGGTAAAAGAAGGGGATCAGTACAAGATAACTTTCACTACTAAGTGGGGGACATATGATTACAGTAAGATGTCTTTTGAGTTATCGAATGCAAGAGCTAGTTTTCATAGAGCCATGGATATGTCTTTCCAAGGTTTGATCGATGTCAATGTTTTGATTTATCTTGATGACATGATTGTTTTTTCTAAGTTTGTTAATGATCATTCGAGTCATCGAAGACAAGTTTTTAAAAGATGCAGATAGAATGGTTTTTTTCTCAACCCAAAGAAGCACTTATTTTTAATGCGTGAAGGTAAACTTTCGGGCCACAATGGTATTAAAAGAAGGTTTAGGCATAGATCCAAAAAGAGTAAGCTCAAAACTAGCTTTATTTTTACCTCAGCACAAAGAAAGCACTTCAAAGCTTTTTGGGTTAAAATCAATTTTGTGAGAAGATGCATTGTTGATTTTGTTAATTTATCAAAGTCTCTAACTATTATGTTGAAAAAGAATATGAGTTTCAATTGGACAAATGAAATAAAAATCAATTTTGAGGCCATTAAAGAAGTTATTGTTCAAGCTCCAACATTTGCAAACCCAGGTTTTTCAAATGATTTTATATTGTATGCATTTGTAGGGGTTGAAACAATTTCAACGATCTTAACTCGGTTTAATAATGATAATTTAGAGCAACCAATTATTTTCTTTAGCAAAAGGCTACATGACTATGAGGTGAAGTATACTTTTGTGGAAAAGCAAGTACTTTTTATTATTACAAGCTTAAATTTTTTTATATATATGCTCTCTAATTATAGAATTCATGATATAGTTACTCACCCAAGTGTGAAAGAATTTTTGTTAAGCAAGGATTTGAATGAAAAGAGGACTGGTTGGATTGCAAAAGTCATGGAATATGATGTAGATTTCAAAGTAACAAAGTTGATATGAGGTAAAAGGGTTATGTGAGCACTTAGTTTTAGATTTAGAATCAAATAAAGTTGTTGTTTTTTCACTCATAAATCAGCCACAAGCAGCTGAAATATCATATTCTATGAGTTGGACACAAGACATGATTAATTACTTGCACACTAATATTCTTCTGCAAGGTTTGGATAAGACAAAAAACCGGTATTTTCGGTTACAAGCTATTTCTTATGCACTCATTGATGGTATATTATTTTAGAAGGATATTAATAACGTTTTTCTAATATGTGTAGAACCATCACAAGTTGACAGAGTATTGCAAGAATTTCATGAAGGTTTATCAAGTGGCCATTATGCTCCAAAGACTATTGCTCTCCAACTAATGAAAGCTAGTTATTATTGGGCCAAATATTCTCAAAGACTATTATGCATGGTCAAAAGATGTCAAAAGCGTGTCTTCTTCGTGGGTAAGGAAAAACTTGCAGTCCTTCCTCTTCATCTTATTTCAGCAAATCAGTCTTTTATGCAGTGGGGATTTGACTTCATTGGAATGATTAATCCACCATTCAATTTGGGTCACAAGTGGATTCTTATTGCCACTGATTATTTTACCAGATGGACAAAAGTATTTGTAATAAAACAAGCGAATGAAACTACTGTAGTTGACTTCTATAAAGGTATTATTATGTAATATCCCCTTCCCATTCAAAGACCTTTGGCCTATTTTGTCAACCCGGCGGCCAAAGGAAAAATATAAGGGTGACTTAAGTTATATTTAATTATTATAAAGTGCCATTAATAAAAGAAAAATATATATAGAGCACCTTTAATAATTTATATGACTTAATAATTATTAAATCTAGGATGGAAAAGGCCCAAATATAAATTGTTATCCATCCTAGGTGAAAAGGCGAGTTTCCCTAGAAAGGGGAATGGGGACATAAAAAGGATAAATGCCCATTTTACTATGTATTTTCCCTAGAAAAATGTGACTTGCATTAGGAGAGAAAAAGTTGTTAGACAAAACATTTAATATGGGAAAATATTAAATGCTTGCATAGGCAAAATCCTTGTGAACTAATTGGATATTGTAGAGGTTGTTTTGGGTCTCTTCTTCCTTTATAAGGAGAAATTGACTTGACGAGAAGGCATTTCATAACCATTTGATATTTTTTGATTTGTGTCTTAAGCTTATAGCTTTTGCATACACACTTAGATTTCTTTTAGCTTGTGGAGTAAGATCCCACATGGACCCTAGCTTCAGTGGTGAGAGATTCATTCCTAGCTAGTAGGGCACTCTTCGGTGGTGAAATATTCACCCTATTTTGTCATTATTGGAGTTGATTCAAGGCCGATTTGTTTGAGAATCAAAGTAGTTTATTTTCTTAATTTTTGGAGCTAATTTGATGCCCTAAATGTGTTAGGTGACCTACTTTTTAGGGAAAAATTAGGGTTTTATGTTTGTTGTGTAAAAAACTAATTTTGGAATATTATTCTTCATATTTTGTGGCCCAAAATACAAAGTTTCAACTCATTTAGACTTCTCTAGCAAAAGATATGAATTTTTGAAGTTATGTTGCAAACAGGGTTTTTAAATAATTTATTGCAGCCTTGTTTACATCTAAAATCTACAATTTTATACATATTTGGACTTTATAAATTAGTGGTACTAAATTTGAGTGGAAAGATATAAATTTAGAGGTTGACTAGAGTGGATTTTCCACTTAACCCAAGTCACATTTCCTTATTTAATTCAGGTCTACGTGATACTTGTTTGGTATTTTGTCTACAAGTTGCATTTAAAGTTGGGATTACCTAAAATCCGTTTAGGGGTAAAATAATGTCCACTGAGGACATTACAAATGGTATCAGAGCTATTGTTCCTCCAACCTGTGTGGGTTAAATATGGTAGTTTGGAAAGATCTCAATGTGGGTTTTATGAAGGAAATGTTCACCAACATGGTGAAACAACAAGAAGCCACTAACCTTTATTTGAGTCAGCTCACTCATAATTTAAATCAAAACAAATATTGGAACAATAAATAAAAAGGTGAGAACAATAATAAAGGGCACCCGATAGAGTTGATTGATGAAGATTCTTGTTGGAAGAAATATCAATCTTTGAGTAAGGGTTTCAAAGATAATATGTCATTTCCAAATTATTGCATGATGAAGATTGGTAGCAAGCCCAAGCGAGGTCATCATTTGTCGATACCTGAATTACAAAAGAACTCATTTGAAGAAGAAGCTTCTAGAGAAAAAGGTATGATTTCCATTGAGAAAAATAATTGCATTAGTGAAACTTTGCTTATTAGAGAAATTATTCCAACTCAGGAGAAGAAATTCATATATGCGAGCAAAGAGGATATAATGGAAACTCTAAAAAGGTGTGAGAAATGGAATAGTAGAGCTAGAGTTGCTAGATTGATAGCCGCTCAAGCAAGACAACACCTACAAGAGTTCAAGGAAAATATGTGGGCAAATGATGCAAGGAAGTCTACACCCACGAAAAACATTTTTATAGAGCAACTTGCACATGAGGAGGAGCCTCACATGGACACTTGTGTAAAATTGTAGCCCGTTGTAATTTTCAAACCAACAACTTTTGATCAGCTTTCAGATACTTTCAACGTGCACTCAGGCAACAATGTTGGGGGCAGCTCAACATATGTCTATCTTGAACACATGGAGGACATTGATGGCATTGAAATGTATGAAGAGCATAATAATGTGTCTTATTTATTGTTGCCTATTCCAATTTATTTCCATCATGAGACACATGGTATGGTAGATGATGAAGTCTTCATTATGGAGTTTGTTGAACCATTGCTCCAACTATGTGTATATGAGCATCTTGTGGATAATATATGGTGGCAAGTTTCAGCTCACTTAACAAGTACAGGGGCTCGGATGGTAGAACACTTCAGCATGTTTTGTTTTTTGTGCATGGCTCTTGGACAAAACAAAGATACAATTGCTTGAGGGCAACCAATTTTGCGAAGGGAGGATTGTCAACCCGATGGCCAAAAGAAAAATATAAGGGTGACTTAAGTTATATTTAAGTATTATAAAGTGGCATTAATAAAAGAAAAATACATATAGAGCACTTATAATAATTTATATGACTTAATAATTATTAAATCTAAGATAGAAAAGGCCCAAATATAAATTATTATCCATCCTAGGTGAAAAGACAAGTTTCCTTAGAAAGGGGAATGGGGACAAAAAAGGATAAATGCCCATTTTACTATGTATTTCCTCTAAAAAAAAGTGACTTGCATTAGGAGGGAAAAAGTTGTTGGGAAAAACATTTAATATGAGAAAATATTAAATGCTTGCATCGAGAAAATCCTTGTGAACTAATTGGATATTATAGAGGTTGTTTTGGGTCTCTTCTTCCTTTATAAAGAGAAGTCGACTTGAGGGGAAGGCATTTCATAACCATTTGATATTTTTTTATTTGTGTCTTAAGCTTATAGCTTTCGCATACACACTTAGATTTTCTTTAGCTTGTGGAGTAAGATCCCACAGGGACCCTAGCGTCGGTGGTGAGAGATTCATTCGGTGGTGGAGGGCACTATTTGGTGGTGAAAGATTCACCCTAGTTTGTCATTATTGGAGTTGATGCAAGGCTGACTTGTTTGGGAATCAAAGTAGCTTGTTTTCTTAATTTTTGGAGTTGATTTGATGCCCTAAATGTGTTGGACGACCTACTTTTTAGGGCAAAATTAGGGTTTTGTGTTTGTTGTGCGAAAACTAATTTTAAAATATTATTCTTCATATTTTTATGGCCCAAGATCCAAAGTTTCAGCTCATTTGGACTTCTCTAACAAAAGACATGAATTTTTGAAGTTATGTTGCAAACAGGGTTTTTAAATAATTTATTGCAGCCTTGTTTACATCTGAAATCTGCAATTTTATACATATTTGGACTTTATAAATTAGTGGTACTAGATTTGAATGGAAAGATATAAATTTAGAGGTTGATTGGTGTGGATTTTCCACTTACCCAAGTCGCATTTCCTTATTTAATTCATATATGTGTGATACTTGTTTGGTATTTTGTCTACAAGTTGCATTTAAAGTTGGGATTACCTAAATCCGTTTAAGGGTAAAATAATGTCCATTGGGAACATTACATATTACTAGATTTGGAGTTCCTACTACTATTATTTTAGATAATGGTCTTACATTTGCTGATGCTAAAATTACATAGTGGGTTATCTGAAATGGTATTTACTTCAGTACTTCATCAAATTATTACCCTCAAAGTAATGGTCTTGCAAAGTCTACTAACAAATTTTTTTTGAAAATTATTAAAAGGGTTCTAGCTGAAAATTAGTGGTTTTGGCACACCAAACCCAAAATCGATGTGCGCTGACAGAATCACTCCCAAAAGGTTTATTAGTAATTCTCCATACATGTTGGTTTATGGAAAGGAAGCAAGACTTTCAATTTCTCTCGAGTTGCCCGTTTTAGAGCTTATTCATTAGTTAGAGTTATTGGAAGCAGGTCCCATGGAGGTAAGATATGCAGAACTTATGCAGCTGAAGAATTGAAACATGAAGTTGTGCTCACCATGGAAACTCACCAAGCTCAGGTAAAGAAGAATTTTGATGAGAATGCAGTTACAAGAGTTTTTTAGGAAAGTAATCTTGTTCGTAAGTGGGATGCAAACAAAGCAAAACTAAGAAACCACACAAAAATTGATATTATTTGGAGTGTGCCATATATTATTTCAACTTGCAAGCCTCACAATGCTCTTCAGTTATCTTGGTTGAATGGTGAAGAACTACCAATCCCAAGTTAATGGGATTTTTCTCAAAGCTTGTTATTGATGATTCAACATCATTAGAGTAGTTTATTTTCAATAAGTGTTTGCATGCACATTATTTTTTCAATTTTCTTAGTTAGTTGTTTTTTCAAGAAGTGTTTGCATGCGCATGTTTTCCTTTTGTTGGAGATGGTATCTCAGTTGTTTTGTTTCAAAAGATACAAGTTGTTAACAAAGGTATGTGACTCCAGGGCCCAATGGATGCAGAAGGCTACTGATCTCTTTGTTTAGCAGGCAAACAACCCCGTGATGTCTCCAAAATGTTACTATGATTCAAGCACCAAAGATTTGTGCCAAAGAATAGATAAAGATGGATGTACATGCTAAGATAAATAAGCAAGATGTCATTGTTGTATACTTAGCACCATGGAAGAAATTAAAATAGATTGGATTAAAATTAAGCATGCAACAGTCTAGTTGTCTTTGGCGCCAAGCATAGAATGAAATTGGATAAAAACAGTAGTCCCATGCGCCAAAAGAAGAACAAGAGGATTGTGCATGGAAGACATTAAAATAGAAGATCCTATTTTTTAGGAGTTTTGAATAGAATTAAAAGAGCATGTTGTTGTTCTATTTCTACAAATTAATGCCAAGAATAGGTGCATGGAGGAATTAAATATAACAGAAAGAGAGTTGTTAACACCATGGCGCCAAGGAGGGATAAGAATGAAATTGTATAAAAATAAGCATGAAGGAGTCTATTTTGGTGGTTCGCGCCAATGATGGAGGAAATAAATTAATAAAAAAAGACATGTTGTCATGTGCACTAAAGGGGTTAGAGCATTAAATAAATAAATAAAAACATGCATACATCATGTTATTCTGAATACAACAGTCTACATAGGCAGATTTTTTATGATTGAACTATTAGACACACCACTTGGGTTGATTCGCTCTAACAATTGTAGCCTTGTACTTCCACCTATGAATAAAAAGCTCCATTTTTGCCCTCTTATATTGTTGTTTTCATATTACTCATTGTGTTTGATAAGACGTATTGCCTTAGTGTCGAATTTACTCCCATATATCATTGTTATTTTCTCCTGAAACTCTTGAATTTATTATGCAAAATAGCTTAGAGTTGTACAGGGGTATGGATATTTGATTTCTCTGTATAGAGTTACATGCATGTGTTAAATTATCGGTGTATCACCCCTATTTCTTATTTTTCGCATTCTTTTTCCCCTTTTCTTTGTCAAAGTTTTCATTTCTTTAGGCAATTCACAAGGGAACCAGACCTCTCTAGAAGTTCACCTCAGACATAGGTTACCCACACACTTGAGGTGTTCCAATTTTGTCAACAGGAGAGAGAGTACACACACCATTCTCTATCAAAGTGCAACTTATGGGTGACAACAAATACTTCCAAAAAATATTTTTAAAACATTATAATGCCTACAAATACACTCTTTTTAAACACATTTCCCTCGAATTGCATACTTACCTCTCATTGAACATTTGCTCTCACCTTCATATTTTCAACTGCTTAGGGTTGTGGCACCATCTTTTTGCTAATATAATGAATTTATTGATTTTTATATATACGATGTAACATTTGCATAGTGCATTTGTTCAAATTCAACCAATGAATATCATGATATTGTATTGAATTATCAACATATTTTGTGGCTATTTAATTTATTTTGTTTACTACATACAGTTGATTTTTTTAATTTCACTATTATTTTTTATAATTTTATACATTTCTTGTCTGGCGGTACTCAAAGCCATACTAAAGCCACCAAAAAAAAACCAGCATACCAACCTTGCACCCGTACCTGCTACCCAGGTATTAACTTTTTTGATGTAACCTATATCAAGTATGCCCGTTCTTTGTAAATTCAAGATCGCCACACTGGTGTAAACACCAAACTCCTCAGAATTGAATCTTCATCTGGAAATGTTCATCACACAATCTGTTTATGATGCGAAAACATATTAACCTAACTGTTTACATGCAAACTGCTGTTTACGATGACTTTTTTCTGACCACATCACCCCTTCCTATTGAATAAAACAAGCCAAACATGATAGACAAATTATAAGAATTGCCAACACTCACCGATAATGCACGTTCAAGGATTTGAGCTCCAACACAACAAAGCTAAAATTATTACCACCTCAAAAATCTTAGAACTAGGTCAACTACGAATTGTTTGTGTTTTTAAATCAATCTAAAATTAAGATACCTTAGCATTATCTGCTTTGATGCAACTGCAAGCTAAAATTGCAATGCTTCACCACTAAATGTTATAACATGGGCCATAAATACATTCAAAATATGCTTGTAAATCTTCAAGATCTTAGACCACAGTAACCCCTTTTAGTTGAAGCAAAAGAACATGCTTAACTAGATTTTGGAGTCATAATGTGTTATGGGTTATCCTAGCAATGTGATCTAGCATAATATGGATTTCAGAGTTAACTCCAATCAGAATGATGTAGGCTCGTGAAGCAATAAGTGCTCTCATCACCCAAAGAACAATATTTTTGTCGTAGGTAAAACAATATAGTGATGCATGTGTCATGATTCTATTCTGTTCCAAACATAAGGATTCCCCAAAAGGGGCTTTGGGGACATCACAGGAAATCCCCAACATAAAAATCCCAAAATTACAAGACCAAAATCCGGCCTGTGTTCTTGATGTAAACTTAAAATCATTGGAAATTTGTTTACATGTATTATTTATTGGACTGTTTTGAATCCCTTGTACAATAATGCATATAATTATAAAAAAGCATAAAACGTTATGTAAAACAATGTGAACTTTGATATATACTTCACCGCCAACCATATGATCAACCTTCCCATATACACTTTTAGGCAATACAACAGTTCATCAACAGAACCAAATTCTTAATATTTTATCTTGGCCATCAAACTACAATACACACCCTTTTATGACTCGAAGCTTTTGGTCCAGCTTTATTTATTGGAACATAGGGATTGATTTGCCACTGTAACAAATAGCTTCTGTTCATGATATTTTTCACTCGTGAGATAAATGCCTAGAACAAAAAACAATGAAAACTAATATTTGCATGAAAATAAATGCCCCAATATTTTATTTCTTTACTCCACTAAGGCTAAAGGATTTAATGCATTTTCAACATCAACTTCCGTATGGTTATAGATTCTATTTACAAGAGACAATCAAACAATCACCAGGATAATGCTTCTCTTGGCTTCTGCCTCTGTACTCTGCTCAGTTGATAAAGGTTAGTACGAAAACACCCATACTCGATTTTCTACAAAAGCCGTGTATTGCAATAATGGTTTGACTCTAGTATGCATTACTCAGCAAGTACTTGCCATTTTTTCCCTTGGCCGAATATTCGCAGGAAAAACTCGCCAAAACCTGCACAGCCGAGTTTTTGCACAGTACCGTGAGTTTTTGAAATACTCACGAGTTTTTGAAGACACTTTTTTTTTAATATTTTGCTTCAAATTTATGCTTCTTACAGAAATTTGCGTATTTTTTAAGTTGCCGCCTATTCCCGAATATTCGCCAAGTCTTGCCGAGGTTTTGGCAAGTAAATTTTTTTTGGGTCTACAAGTATTCGCTGAATATGAGTATGCAAACTATGGAACTTTGACAAATATGGCTACGTTTATAACAAATAGATCATTTCTTTCATCTCACTCTACATAAAAGCATACTCATATATGCCCTGACCATAACTAAAATATAATTTACTGCAAAGTATCCAATTAAAATGTCGCTGCCCACAAGAGTAATACTACGTTTGTAAAATTGTTGGCCAAAAAGCAAGCATTTTTAATAACTCACCTTCAGGTATCATATTTCATCAAGATCCCCACAAATTGCAATTCCTTAACATTGAATGCCCAGAATCTGAAAGCCTTTCAAGCATAGCAACGAGTATCCCAGGAGTGTTGGAACCAATATGAAATGGACCATAGCAACAACCAAGGTTACTACTAATCATTACGAAAATGGCGACACAGATTTAATTCTGAAATATATAACAAAATTTAGGGTTATATGCATCTATGATGAACCCTGACACTCCTTACAAGAAAGGACACAGAAATGAGAACTCCTTTTCTCAATTACCATGCCAAAACTTTTTTCTGCCGTCTTGCGGCAAATTTGTTCAACATTTTGTCACGAAAACGAGAGAAAATTGTATCGAATACATTACATGGAAATCCATAATGAACGTCACAGAACCCGACTACAATCAGCTTTCTGATTAAGTCCCCACCAGACTTGCGACAAGAAACGAGTTAAAAATTATCTCTTGACTAGAAATATCTCACCCGACACTCCTTACAAGAAAGGATACAGAAACAAGAAGTCTTTTTTCTCAATTACCATGCCAAAACTTTTTTCTGCCATCTAATGGCAAATTTGTTCAACATTTTGTCATGAAAAAGAGAGAAAATTGTATTCAATACATTATATAAAAAACCGTAATGAACATCACAGAACCCGACTACAATCAGCTTTCTGATTAAGTCCCCACCAGACTCGCCACAAGAAACGAGTTAAAAATTATCTCTTAACTAGAAATATTTCACCATACCACGTCCTTCAACACTGATCTTTGTTGCTTGAAGTTTCTTTTTCTTAGGAGCTTTCAGATTCTGCAACTTTTTATTCATCTGCAATTTAGTCAAAAGAGAATTTTCAGACAATTCACGAGAAATATATAGTCACTAATTCTCTACTTAAACAAATATAGCCACAAACAACACACCACCTGTATATGTGTATATAAAGAGATGAGGACAGACGATTCTTGATGCTGTTGGAAAATAGAAAGGAAAAATGAAGCCAAAGTAAACTCTCACAACTGGAATCTAAAGAAGAAAAACAACAAAAAAAACTCTTAGTTTTCACGACTTTAATTAAGATGCAAACAGCAAGAAATGAGATTTGTTTTAGAGGAATAATCCCCTCTCCAAGGGAAGGAATAGATTAAAGCCAAGTATACAAGACTAAAATTTATCATTTAGAAGAGAAAAGAGATAATAGTAATCAGAAAGATCTCGTATAAAGAAACCAGGTAAGACCGCAGCAGTAAGAACAATCTTTATAGGTTCAACAAATAGAAATATAGTATAAAGAGGGATTGGGTCAGAGCTTGAATAATCGCGTGGAGGAGCAAGTCTGATAAGAATGCTGAAGATCTTTCATTATCAAAGTGCAAAAGAAATCATTGAAGGTGATTCTTCTTTTGAAGTGAATTTGGTTTAACAGAAATTGGTCAGAAAATGATGCTTCCCTCAAGGAGTCTTATAATGAGGCTTGGAATACATCCAAAATCTATTGAGATTTTGGACCTATTAAGAGATGAGAATAAAATAATAGAAATTCACAAACAAGTAAAATTGGCAACAAATTTAAGAAGGCAAATTAGACATTCTAGTTCCACATTAAAAAGTGAGTTGATGTGGATATTCCTAAGAGCATAAAAATACATGTATAGTGCACAAATATCTCAAACTTTAAAAGTACCTTTGTAAACAGAGATCAAACAAATGCCAGCGGGCAAAAGAGTGTGCTTATCATCTGTAACACAATGTTTTCTTAGGGTTTTCCATTTACAAACTCACTCAGAGATGAAGATTTGTGCCAGGCTTATATTATTTAAATGTATATATGTTTATTGGACTCTACACAAGCCGGAGCTGACAGTAGTTATCAAGGCAATACGGCAAGACCAATACAAACAATATTGTGCTAGATGTTCTGCAAGATTCTTAATCCAAAGGAATTTCAAGAATTAAGACATCTAATTGTGTAATAAGAAGTCCAATGGTTGGTCAATTGTAAAGGTTGAAGTTTAAGTCAATCAATCATTCAGAAATGTTCTATAGCAAAGCCTTAGTTAAGACTTGGAATTTCTATATAACCATTATTTGTCATTAGTTGGTAGCCAATAAAGCAGAGAATAGTTTTAAAAAAAAAACAGACAGCCAATATCTGCCAGTTAGCCAATTGTGAACTATTTTCTTACAATCAAAAAGTATGCTGGCATTTGACAAAAAATAGACTTCCATATGAATAAGATAAGAAAGAACCATTTTAATGGTGAGAAAATGTTGAGGGGGAGTTTTTAAGTAAAAGGTGAAAAGAGCATTGATCTGCACATCATAATATGGCATTGATCTCTCAAGAGTCATGCATGTGCAAGAACATAAGAAAGACACAAACTAACTCGAAGAAACATTTAACAAACAAGCAGACACATAACGACCACTTAAAACAAACAACTAACTTGTTTATTGGAGTGAAATTGCTAAACATAAAGAAAAAATGTTGAGGTGGGGTTCTTGAATAATAGGTGGAAAGAGCATTGATCTTTACATCATACTATAGCATTGATCTCTCAAGAGTCGTGCATTTGCAAGAAGACAGGAAAGAACACAAACTAACTCGAAGAAACATTTAACATACAAGCAAACACAAAACAACACTTAACACAAACAAGTACCTTGATTGTTGGGGTGAAATAGCTAAATACAAACAAAAATTACTATATATGCAGTGTCCCTAGGAGAACAGGAAATAACAATCCAGAAAAATGTAAACTGATTCAAATGCAGAAGGTTATTGATTCAATCCACAGAAATTCAAATAACTAAATTGTTTATCCATGGAGTTTATTTGAATGCAAAAGGTAAATAGCGTGGGCACCCTACAAAACCAGCTGAAAACACGAGAGGCATTAGTGACAGCTCACTATCTTAGATCACTAGCAAAAATGATAGAGATGGAGATAGCTTAGGGTTTCACTCAACAAGGAAACCCTAAATACACGACATAACCCCTTACTATATAAACATAACATAATAATATCCATAGTAAATCAATAGGTAGACCACGTGCCAAAGGATAGAACAGGCAACAATATGTTGAGTCTAGGTATACACATTAGCGTAAACATAATATTATCCTACTAAATTAATAGGTAGATCATGTGCCGAAGGATAGAACATGCAACTATATGCAACTATATACTCGTACCATGTTTTTTCTAGGTACACAACATGAACATAAACATAATAGTATCCCCACTAAATTAATAGGTAGATTGTGTGCCTAAGGATAGAATAGACGACAATATACTCCTAGTACTACACTGCATATAGGTGCACAAGATGCTCTCCCTCCTAAGATGTTTTGTTCTCAAAGTTTGTAATAACTCAAAAGTTGAATGCCCTCTATCTAGGGTAGTACTAAGATGGGTGACCTCTCAAGAGCATCGAGAATGAGACTAGACATTTACATAATAGAACATCTAGTTTTGATATTTCTCAACAAAAAATATAGATATGGAAGCTTTCTTTGTTCCTCAAGCCCCACCATCTGTAATGCCTCAATTTGCGTGCAAATTAAGAAGCTTTCGGTATCTCACCATTAACTCTTCATTTTCCAATGTTGCATCCTCTTCAAGGAAACACTTTCACCTTGAAATGTCCAACTATCCTATTCCTCAATGACTTCACCTCTTCTGCCAAAGATGTCTTCCAATTTTAATACAAATTTCCCTTCCCTGTCTATCATAGGCAACCTTGTTTTGGGGGACTATAAGCACCTTTTTCTTCTTCTTCAAGTAGAAACCAAGAAACACATCATAAACAACCCCTTTAATTGGAATAACCATGGCATATGCCACTTCTCCTACCTTTGCCTGCAATCTATGTGGTTCATATTACCTTGGATGCAATTTCACCCACACACGAGTAGAAAACTGCATCATTTTATCCCAGGAAGATTACATGATGTGAGTATTCGAGCATATATTACTCTGTCTCAATCTTAAATAGGCTTTCTCAAGCACAGGACCCAACTACCAGATGGTCCCAGACTCCCAACAATCCAAACCATTTAACCAAACTATAACTCAAACAACACTAATTTATGTATTAGCTAAGGGGGTGTTTCACAAGGAGAAGCATGCCCTGTATAATTTATTAACTTTAAGAAACTATTTGGATCAACATTTTTAACTACCCCTCCTTGACCCATAAGGGGATAAAAGATCTAGAGCAGTGACATTCGAGAACTATTTGCCAATTGGCCACCTATACCTCTGGAATTGATCAACATGTGTCAACACATCTACTACAACTACAACCTAACCCTATGTGTCCTATGCCTACCGATACTAAACACAAATGAGGAATGTGCCTCATTCACCATCCCTCTAATCATTTGTACTTATACTACAATAGGAACATCATCGTGGAAATGTCCAACCACATTGATCCTCATCACAATAACAATTCCATACTAGAAGTACAACACAACTTATCTACTGCCCTACAACTCTAGCCACTTAATGAACAATCTTGTGCTTGCAACACCTCCACTTTGTAAACACTTGTGTGCATACAACCCACATTAATATGAACACTCACCCAAAGACTGCTTAAATTCAAAATATCCTTACATCCTTCCCCATCAGTCATGAGGTGACAAGTTTAAGTAGCATAAACACTGCCAGAATCCCTCTAATCATTTGTACTTATACCACAATAGAAACATCATCATGGAAATGTCCAACCACATTGATCCTCATCACAATAACAACTCCATACTAGAAGTACAACACAACTTATCTAATGCCCTACAACTCTAGCCACTTAATGAACAATCTTGTGCTTGCAACACCTCCACTTTGTAAACACTTGTGTGCATACAACCCGCATTAATATCAACACCCACCCAAAGACTGCTTAAAATCAAAACATCCTTACATCCTTCCCCATCAGTCATGAAGTGACAAGTTTAAGTAGCATAAACACTGCCAGATAATTGGGTTGCTCGTCATCAATGATATCAATAAATAAAAACCAAATTTTGGGTGGTATAAACAGAGATAATACCAAAATCCTATCAACTAGGCAAAAATGCTACCACATTGAAACCCCATCTCAGAGCTAGTAGTGATCCCGAGATGGATGGATCTTCCAACTCTATCAGCTAGGTCGATCCTAGTGGACATGTGGACCAAAAGATGTTATAATTTGTCTAAGACAATATTGACAATGAGAAAATATGGTTTTCTAACAATGGTGCTGAAATGGGAAATATCCATTTTCAAGTTCAAAATGGTACCAAGGTGAGTAAGGTTTTTCTAGAGTCAACTACATGAAATTCTTTTTGTTTGACATTTCGGATCGCACTACTGGATTTTTCTTCAAGAAAGTTATGATTGAAACCAGAGCTTGGAGATGGAGAATGAACCCTAGGTTAATAAATAGTGTCATGACATAAACAAGGGACAATAACTTAACTAAGACATACAAAAACCGACACAAATAATATACCTAATTCATCAATTGGGGTTTTAATTAAATATTAGTTGAATGAAATAATTGAAAGAGTATCTGTCTAACATTTTTGGTCCCTACTATCGGATCCATCTTCACGAAAGTTAAGATTGAAGCCAATGCTTGGAGATAGAGAATGAAGCCCGTGTTCATAAAGCGTGTCATGTTACAAACTATGTTGCCAAGATACGGATATGGGTACACGTTCGATACGCGGCTACGTCAATTTTAAAAAAACCCTTGGGTACGATACGTCTTGGATGCGTTCGTACATATATATTAAAAAATTAAAATATATATATATATACCCATACCCATTTTTATTCATTTTTTAGTCCATAAAAAACTGAAATAGTAATACAAAACTTGAATCAATGTTCAAAACATTCAATATACTTAAGACTTTACATTTTCATTGGTCACGTGGCTGCCATACATATGATATATGAATATCGTGTCAACATGAATACAAACAAACTTGAAAAATATACTAGGATCAATGTTCAAATTCAACCTTGATATCCAAATAAACTTGATAAACTTTAAAAATATACTTGGAGGGGAGCTTTCATTAGAAGCTAAATGATCAAACCTAAACATTTTATTGAACCATGTTTTTTAAATATAAAACATAAAAATAGAGTGCAATTTAATCTATATTATAATGAAGAGTCGTTTTAAGAGACAGTGGAAAATGCAGACGAGTAGATGCATGTTCTGCCATCCAGCAATAACATTATTAGTAATTACAAAACTAAATGAAAGCACGGGCTTAAATATAAAATGTCATAGCTTCAATACTCTCCCCCTTTTGTGCCAGTAAAAAAGGGAAGCTGACAATCCATAAGCCATCTGTATCAGGTCAATTTCTTTTTATTCACATCCAAGTGCCACAGCACCATGATTTAAGAAAGAATTTTGAACCTGATCACTGTAAATTCAATACTTATAAACAATATATGTGCATTGCAATCATCAGCCTTACAACAAAAATGAAAGAATCGATTAATATTTTGTACAGCATAGTCAGCAGGTTTGGTAGCCATTCTCAAATCTCTCTTGTCAATAAAAGAATTGGTCAATTGTCAATTGTAAATTATTCATCGTACCACTAACTTTTAGCTTTCGTTTATATTGCTATTTGTCAAATAATCCTCTGAAACTTAACCCACGTCATTCTGATTCTGAGGATGATATGAGAATATAATGCCCTTGTATTGTCTTCAGTCCTCCGCAATTGAACTGGCTTGACTAGCAAAAAACAACCTTGGCATATTTAACATTGGGTTCGCCGTAGGTACGTCCAAGTTCTTCCCAGGTACGTCATGAATACGTCTGGACGTGCCCATGGCATAGCTGGACGAACCCATCACATATCCATACCTGTACCTTGACATATCCATACCAGATACATATCAGGCAAGGTACGAGGGGCTGGGGGACGAACCCTGGGAATACGAACCCTGGCAATATAGGTTACAAACAATGGATGTGAAATGAATAAAAAGAGGCAATAAATTAATTAAGTAATTAAATGAAAACTATAGTTAATTAAATTATATCAAAAAGGGGGTTAATTACAAACCTAGGTTAGAACTGCAAAAGAGAAGAAAAGCGCAGAGGGAGAGGTGCATGAGGGATATCACCTAGGCCCAAGAGGGGTTGAGCTTGTGGATCAAGGGCTTCCCAATAATGCCCACTTCTCAAATTCAATAACTTCTCTAATTCTTTTGTCTTTCCATTGTCCATTTGGTGCTAAGATTTTAGCATCACCTATGAGCATAACACGGTTTTGTGCTCATGCTCTACCAACATTGTTCCTTGATATCACCTCATTGCAAGTCCTAAGCATGTTCCTTCTATCTCACTGGTGTGGGAAACGCCATAAGAGTATTGGATCTCATTTACTCCTTTTTTAAGCTTTGGCTATCAAGCATTTCTTACACTTCTTAGGCAATGGCTGATTGCATTTGGGTTTTAAAATAGGTTATGATGCTATTTTTCTGGGAAATATTGCAAGTTTCTGTGTGACCTTGAACATATGGTAGATACACTTTCTTACCCTTAATGTATGTGCTCATATTAAGGTGACCTTGGCATTTGACCTTGTTGAATGTTTACTTAATGTGCCAACCTTGATGTTGTTTTTCTTAGTTCTTTGTGTGGGTGTTTTTTCTTCATTTTTCAAATGTTCCAAATCCAAGATTCTGAGAGCTCTTATGAACAAAGATTTCAAAACTCCATTACACAAGGCACTAAAGGAAAATGGGTATTAAGATTGACATATTAAAAAAACATCCAATAACATCAAAAGATGCCAAGATCACATTAATATGGGGCACGAGCAAAAAAGGGCAAAAAAGCTTTACTTACCATAGGTTCATGGGTACCATGGAAAAAACTTGAAAGAATTCTTAAAACCTATTTCAAACCCATCAATACAATTAGAAATCACCTAAGAAGTGTAAAGGATCCTTGAGAACCAAAGCTTTAAAAAGGAGCATATGAGATCGATTGCTCTTAGCACATTCACTACATAGATGAAACTAAAAGATCAATTCAAACAAAGTTCAAGGAACACACCCACAACTTGCAATGAGATAATATTAAGAGATCAACACTAGCAGATGCCTCGTAGGTGATGCTAAAATCTTTGCACTAGAAAGACAATGGAACAACATAAGAATTAAAGAATTTATTAAGATCGAGAAGTGGTTGCAAAAACTTAACAAAAGATTCTGGTTTTAAAAAGAGCCATTCTTTGAAGCCCTTGGTCCACAAGCTCAACCCTTTGTGGGGCCTAGGTGATATTGTCGTCTCCCTGTTGAGTTCCAAATAAAAACAAAAATGGAACTGCAAAACGTAAGAGTAAAAATGCTAATAAAAGAAAATATGGGAGCACTTGCAGCTACCTCACATAACGGCAGCTATCTCTTGCGTTACGTTTTTGATATTGTAAAAAATAAGATAAATTCTTTAGGGCTTTTCCACCATTTGTATTCAAACCACCAAAACCCTAATTAATCCATGACTTGACTCTTCACTAACTATAGTCACCCGAAATAGAAAATAATAATAATGTTAAAACTAAAGACAAATATATGTTGTGTTTCAGTACACAACATTCTATATCCTTCCACTTTGTTCTTCTCTTTTGTTGTTCTAGCTAGGTTTATAGTTAATCTCTTGTTTTTTTGTAATTTAGTTAATTCATTCATTCATTAACTAATTAATAGATTATTCTAATCTATTTAATTGTTCTAATTAGCTTATTTTTTATTTTATTTTAAGTGATCCTCTAGTTATGTAATTAATCCATTACTTATTTAATTATTTTGTTTAGCTAATTATTAATTAAAATTTCAATTGATGAATTAAGTATCATTTGTTTTAGTATTGTGGGCTTGTGGGTCTTAATTGAGTTACTACATTTATTTATAATTTCATTATTCTTGCTTCGGCCAAGCCAACCCTCCGCTCTTTATTCATTTCCCATCCCTTGTTCATATCGCAACACTATTTGTGAACTTGATCTTCAATTTCCATCTCCAAGCACTGGCTTCAATCTTAAATTTCCAAAAGATGGATAAAAATTATTTTCCATCTCATTGTTACAATGCAAGAAGACGATTCTAGGTATCAAGGTTCATTCATTTTAGTCTTGTGGGCTTGTGGGTCTTGATTGAGTTATTACATTTAATTATAATTTCATCTATTCTTGCTTTCGGCTAACCCCAACCTGTCCGCTCTTTATTCATTTCCCAATCCCTTGTTCATATTGCGACACTATTTATGAACTTGATCTTCAATTTCCATCTCCAAGCACTGGCTTCAATCTGAACTTCCCAAAAGATGGTTGAAAATTATTTCACATCTCATTCTTACAATGCAAACAGACAATTCTAGGTATCAAGGTCTTGAGTATATCGAAATTGCACCCTTTATGCATAAAAAACACCTTATTTATATGCCCTCAATGATTGTTCAATACATTTTTCTACAAACTCAAAAGAGAGACTCCAAGCCATAGACCTAACTCTTTTGATGGGTTCAACATGTGTTCAAACCTTAAAACAACCGATTAAAAACATATCTTCATGCAAGAAAGCAAAATGACTGAAAATTACATAATCATATAGAATATGGATTAAAATGACAGGATTATAAAACCAGAGTTTGCACCCGATAAGAGTGGAACTCTTGACCTCCTACACACTTCATGTCTTATTAAAAGACCATATGACCAACTGATCTACAAGTCCTCTTGACATAAATAAAGATGTAACTTAGGTGTTCAAGCTTGTCCTTTTGAATTGTACTACATGCAGAATAGAAAGAAATGGTCTTACAATGACGAGATTTTAAAACTGGAATTTGCCATTGACGAGAGTGGATCTCTTAACCTCCTACACACTTCATGTCTTATAGAAAGAGCATAAGACCAACTCCTCCACAAGTCCCTCGTTCCCCTTGACCCTAAATAGTCTATATCTTGGATGTAACTTAAAATACATGAATAGAGCTGAGTAGGGCCCAAGCATCAAATTTTAGAAAGAATTTAATCGCCCAAATTGTTACCAACGTCTGTGCTTGCCCTTTTGAGCGAAAAAAGGCAAAATAATTTTCTGCAACAAAAAAGCTTCATGTCTTCATCCACAGTTTGCTTTTCCAGAAAACAAACTAAAAAAAAGTTGTGTGACCTCTATAAAATATGTCGGGCTTCTTCAAAAAAGTATGCACAGGCTTCTATCGCATGCCTCTTTCAACATTAAAAAAAGGAATTAATCACACGCTTTCTTCTATGTGTTCAAAATTTGTAGCAACAACAAATGAAACCTTCCATGAAAACAAATCGACGTGGAATTTTTTTATTTGAATCTTTTTCTACAATCGTGCAATCCATAAAGTACTGATGAACCATTGATTAAGAAAAATATTTCCATAATTCAGATCTTCAAAAAAAACTTTGAAATATACCCGAACCGAACAATAGCTTCTTCTTCACATGGCAGACCCTCAACAAATGGAAATATTTTTTAACTTCCTTCCAGTTCACAAGCCTGGCTTCATAAAAGCTCTAATACCACTAATCACTCACAAACAGGTAGAAAACTACATCATTTTATTAACTGGAGAAAGATTACATGAAATACAGGGGCATGTATTCTTCTCTCTCTCTCAGGAGGTTTGGTGATTTCTCCGATGGGCATGACAGGTACCCTTATCTCGCGTATTGCTCTTCTTTGAGTATTGCCCAGGATATGGGCCGCTGCTGGTTTTCCAGGACTTTTGCTTTATTGGATTCGGTTGGTATCCAAATTGATCGTCTCCCCCCTTTTCAATATTCCATGAATGCTCCCAATCATCTCTTGCCCACTAAGCAAGTGTTGAACAGGGTCCATCCAGGAGGGTATCTATAGGTGTTATATTCAGACTATTTAGGTGTATCCCCATGGGGGTTTGCGCCCTAAGATGTCCTTTTTATGCAGAGCATTTTCTTGAGATCAGAGATGGGCTCATCATCCGCCCTCAGTATACCTTTCGCCACTGGATGCATGCCCTCCGCATACCTCTGGGTCAATTTCGGGGTTGGCTCCCACAGGCTTCGGTGCAAGACTGATCACCACATTGACCGGGATGACAAGCTTTGTAGGCTCTGTAGCCTTCAAGAGGTGGAGACCGAGACTCATTTCATCTTTCGCTCCCCCATATACTACGAGATCAAAGGACGATTTCATTATCTCTTCAGAGGGGTCCAGACCCTCCTCGTTTTCTTCAAATATACTGACCAGCGGTGTCTTCCCCTTTACATTTGTGAGTCTCTGCTGCTCCTAGACCAAATTCTTCATCCCCCTACGATGGTCATTCCTACAAGACAGATTACAGCGTTCTTTCCGGATCTACCTACAATTGGAGGGAATAAACAGCAAAGCCATTCTGACTCAATTACAAGGCATAGATCGGTTCGTCCCCGGTTGGACCTTCACGTCTCTCTCGGTTACCACCAGCAGGCTTGACCGCACACTCGTTCCAGATGACAGCCCAGCTCCACCCCGTCGCCCTGGCTGCCATTTTAGTCTCAGATCTCAGTAGGGAAGGGGGTCTTCGCCCCCCCTCCTACGATTGTCATTTCATCAGGAGCTTCTTCTCTTCAACCTCAAATGTTAGGGGGGGTTGTGGCTACCATTTCTGAGTAGATACCGGTCCTTGTTTGCACCTTCCTTCATTCCCTTCTCTGCTTCTCCCTTCTTCCCCCCCCCGTTTGTTTTCATTGCCCCCGCCTGTGGGGGTTTGGCTTCTGGGGTTTTTGTTTTTTTATTTGTTTGTCTATTTTGGTTCTTTTCCTTTCTTCCAGGAACTCGTTTTGAGTTTTCCCCGCTCGCACTTTGTATATTGTTTGGGCTGCAGTTCCATTGACCTACTTTTGTGGTCATTCATTGGACATTAATATATCTTATCTTATCTCAAGCTTAAATAAGGTTTCCTCAAGCACAGGACTCAACTACCCAAACCATTTAACCACCTGCCTAACTAAAATAACATCACCCACCTAACTTTATTGAGGTATTCACCAAGGGGGTGTCTCACAAAGAGAAGCATGCCACAAAATTTACTCACAAATTCTAGAAACTATTTGAATCAACATTCCAAACTGGTTGCAGTTTCAACTTCTCTTCTCTTTCAAAGTTACTCTCCATGTTGTTTCCTTTGATTTGCACAAAAGGCCAAATTTTCCTTCAACAAGAATAGGATATATTCTTCATTTCCTGAAGTACGTCCACTACTTTGGGAACCTTGTCCCTTTTGTTTATCCAGCCCATTGGTGATGGCAGCTCATAACCATTTTGATGACTTAGCGATCAGAAATTTACTCAGTTTGTCCCTTGTGTACATTCTCATAGACCCTTCTAGGCATTTATTCACTACTACTGTTTGACCATCAGTTTGAGGGTGGCACAAAGTACAAAAGTTAAATGTCACCCATGCTAGCCTGAACATTCGCTGCTTTAATTACTCTGGAATGCAGTCCCTATCACTAGTGATGCGCTAAAGGATCCCATATAACTTCAAAAACTAAAAATGTTTTGGACATATAATTTAGCAATTATAGGAGTACTAAATCCTGCCTTTATCATAGAAATGAAATAAGTATATTTAGTCAATGTATCTACCACAACAAATATTTCATCCTTCACTTTTGATTGTTGCAAGCTTGATATGTATTGCATTGACGCTACTTCCCAACTTTGTTTAGGGATGGTATAACACACTCAACTTTGTTGTGATGAAAGGTATCACACTTAGCCACAAACTTCCGGATGTCAATCTTCATGTTATGTCAGTGGACCTTATGTTCTTGAAGGTATTTTAGAACCCCGTGCCCTGCAGAAGGGGATACATGGTCTTGCTCAAGTGCCTTCTGAACGAGTAGGGAGTCAAAACTGAAGTATATGTGATCCCTGAAGAATATGACTCAATTCATGACTATTCAAACCTTAACTTTTATCTATGATATACTATCTTCGCTGCATTGTATAAGAGCCAGGTAGTTGTAAAAATCCTCTAGCCAAGCAAGTCAGATAATGGAGACTTGCATGAAAGACACGTGCTTTGTAATGTCGAGACAAAGCATTTGACACCACATTCGTTTTTCTCCTCTTATACATGATTTTAAAGTCACAGGCCAACAGTCATTCAAACCATTCTTGTTGCTCCTCTATCAGTGCATTGATTCAAAAGATGTCTTAGGCTAAAATGTTTGGTCTTAATAAAGAAATTAATCGCTAGGAAAAATTGATATTGCTTGTCCACTGCATGCAGGATGGCCAGCACCTCTTTAATGTATGTGAACATACGCCTTCTTATACATGATTTTAAATCCACAGGCCTACAGTCAATCAATCCATTCTTGTTAATCCTCTATAAGTGTCTTGATTCAAAAGACATCTTAGGCTAAGTTGGTTGGTCTTAATGAAGAACTTATTCCCTAGGACAAATTGATATTGCTTGGTCACTGCATGCAGGATGGCCAATACCTTTTTGATGTATGTGAACATGCACCTTCCCTTGTCATTCAACTTCCTGCTTCCAAAGGAGATGGACTGATTAACTAGGTACAACTCCATCTCTTTGATGTAGGTGAACATATGCCTTCCCTTGTTATTCGACATCCTACTTCCAAAGGCAATGGGATGATTATCTTGATAGAGCGCATTGCACCAAATACATCTCTAGAGGCACCATAGTCAAATATCCTTGATGCTCTACCAGACAAACTAGAGATATCCTAGCCAATATACATGATGTACATCTCTAGAGGCATCATAGTTGATATCCTTGATGCATGGAGGCATATCCTAGTCAATATCCTTGATGTACATCTCTAGAGGCATCATAGTCAATATCCTTGATGATCTACCATGTCTGATAGAAAGCATTGCACCAGATACATCAACCATCATACGATTGTACGGATGATTAAAAGTACGAAAAACTACCAAACATGGGCTTGCCATATACCAAACCACAATGCTGAATATTTAAGTATTAACTTCATCTCCTAACAGCACCTTCATGGCGAACTTGGTGATCAGAAACAGAAAAGGATGTGTAGGGTGTAGTTTTACTTATTGTTTTTTAAGTTTTATTTATTCATGGAGATGATTATGAGAAAAATCTAGATGATATATTCTAGAATCTAGGTTATAATCATATATATATAAAACATTGAAATTGTAACCATGTTGAATCTTTTGAACTTCAATGAATAAAAAAGATTTTGAGTGCTTTAAGTTTCTCTTATGGACTAATATTTTGAAATGAGTACTACGAACATATATATATATATATATGCACACATAGTGCACACACACACACACATTTCTTTATTGACATTTCGGTAACGTTTCGTACCCAAGGTTTTTTGAAAATCGGCATTTCTGCGTTTCAGACAAGGACCTGTTTCCTGGCAACATAGAAGTAAGATATTCCTTCAAACAAAAGGAGCGGTGCCAAATTAACTCCAGGTTGGTGAGACAATGTAGTTGATTCTTGTTCACAAATGGTTAGAGGTAGCTCACAAAGAGAGAAATTATTGGAGTGTGCAAGTCCATGCATAGAGTTGTAAAATATACTCACGTCTATGTAGGGGCAAATATTGCATCTTTGCATAGTTGTAGCTCAAAATAAAGCTAAGAGTTGTGTATTGTCTGCATGTTTTGTGATTTCTCATTGAAATCAAATGAAGAAAAAAAGTTCGTGGTTGTTCATTCTTGCATGAACTTTTGTGTAGATCCAATTTGAGTGTGAGAACCCTGGTTGCACAGTCCAAGGTTTTTGATCGCTCTACTCCCTAACCATGACTGCATCATTTGGTATCAGAACAAGGTTGTGCCTTGTTGGCTTGAGTTTTGTGAGGCTTCGTTGGGTTTGTTGCAAATGTTAGAGAAGTCCTACAATTGCAGAGAGATAACGGCACACAAAAGAGTTCCCCTCAAAAGAGGAAGAAGAATAGGAAAAGTTGCCCAAGCTAGATTGGATACCATAGAAACTGCTCAAAAGAGAGGAGTTGCAGCAGACAGTGATGAAGATGAAGAACAAGCATCTAAGAATCAGGTTAAATTGATAAGTTAACCATAAGAAAGGTTCTTGAAGGACCCCAACGTTGGACACCCCTAGTTACTCAAGGAGTTTGTATCCTGGAGAACTCGGTGATCGGTCATTGCGTTGGAGAAATATTTTGACTACGACCAGATGGAGGATCCCAAGAGAGTGAAGTTTGCTTACACAAAGTTGAAGGGACATGCATCTTTGTGGTGGGAGTATGTGGAAAAGGAGAGAGTGAGAAGAAACAAAGACCCAATCAAGTTTTGCAATAGAATAGTTGCTAAGTTGAAAGGTAAGTTTTTTACAATCTAATTATCATTTTTGTTTGTTCAAGAAATTGCAAAACTTTGAGGCGAAAGGAGATGAGTGTAACAGATTACACAGAAGAGTTTTACCAGCACACAATTCAGGCTGGCCGTGTTGAAAATGACGAAAAGATCTCAAGGTATGTAAATACTCTTTGTAGTCCATATAAGAGTTTGGAATGATAAGATTGCATTCAGTGGAAGAAACATATCAATGTGCTTTGAAGGCAAATGAGAAGTTGTTTAGGAGATAACAGAGCAAATCAAGAGATAGAGGAAGGCTCTCACAAGGAAGAGGACAAACAAACACTCGTAGAGGACTACATACTCATGAAAGAGAAGTAAGCACTTTTCAGAATTCCGGGCATATGCCAAGAGGTAGAGAATATCTTTCTAGAGGAAGAGGATACTTTAGTAGAGGATTCAAGGGTGTGTTTTATGTGTGGAGATGTAGGACACACAGCATTCGAATGACCACAAGCATACCAAAACAATGGTAGGAGGAATGAGACTATCAACCATATTCCAAAAGCAGATGAAGAGATGTTGCATCACACATCATATTGTGCAAGCAAACAAAGAGAGTGTTGCATCTTCAATAAAATTACGCAAGCACACGAAGAGAGTGTTGCATCCCCCAATCACACAAAGGAACCAAAATATGGAAAAGATCTCATGATCAAGAGTACGATTGAAACCAGCCAAAGAAGAGAATGAACTGTTGCAAAGAAAGTCTTTTCATAACCACATGCAAATCAGGTGGTAACTATTGCAAAATTATTGCTGGTAGTGGTGGCATGACAATCTTGTGTCAAATGAGATGGTAGAGAAGCTTGGACTGAATAGTATTGCACACCCAAACCCATGTAAGGTGCAGTGTCATGGTTACAAAAGGGACATCAAACTTTAGTGAATAATGTTGGGTTGGTTTTTAGATTGATGTATATAAGGATGCAGTTTTGTGTGAAATTATGCCCATGGATGTATGCCATGTGTTAGTAGGAAGGCCTTGGCAGTTTGATAGGAAGGCTTTACCAAATTATGTTGGTAGACCAAAATGCATACACTCTTGTGAAGGATGGAAGTATGCTTTGAACCCATTAAGGGGGCAAAGGAGAAGTGGACGGCAGTACAGAGATTCTCTTGGTTTTAGGGGGACAATTCAGGTGAATAAGGAGAAAGCATGTTTTTCTTATGTTCCCAAGTAAATGCAAAGTGAGACAGCGGTAAGGGCAAGTCTTGTGGATTTGTTGGATGAGTATGTGGAAATCATTTCCAATCATCTACCAAATGGTTTACCACCCATGAGAAACATTAGCTATCACATGGATCTAATTCTTGGATCTAGTTTACCAAACAAGGCAACATATAGATTAATTCCTATGGGGAATGAGGAAGTAAAGAGACAAGCCCAAGAGCTATTGGAGAAGGGAGAAAAGGTTGATAAGAGAGTTTGAGCACGTGTGCATTCTCACAATGTTCACCCCAAAGAAAGATGGAGAATGGTGAATGTGCATAAAGAGCCTTCAACATGATAACAATCAAGTACACATTTCCATTACAACAAATGGATGACATGATGGATTGTTTGAGTGGAACATGGTACTTCACGAAGAATGATCTGAAGAGTGGGTTTCACTAGTAGGAATTAAAGAAGGTTGTGAGTGGAAGATTGCATTTAAGACAAAGGATGGTTTTTAAAAAAGGCTTGTTATGCCTTTCAGGTTGACAAATGCATCGAACACAGTCATGAGACTCATGAACAAAGAGCTAAAACTGTTTCTTGGTAAGTTCGTCATTGTTTATTTGGATAACATTCTTATTTTTAGTAGAAAAGGAAAAACACTTGAAGCACTTAAGAGAAGTGTTAAAACGGTTAAGAGAAGATAAGTTGTTGGACAGCTTATAGAAATGCAGTTTCATGAAGGATGACTTGGTTTACTTGGGATTTGTGATTCCTAGGATGGATTGATGATTGATCTAGAAAAGATAAGAGCCATTGTTTTATGAAAACACCCATAAGCATGTTTATGGCAAGAAGCTTCCACAAGTTAAACAGTTTTTATAGGATGTTCATCAGGTACTTTAGTGGAATATGTACATATCATGGAAAAAATAAGAGGTGATGGGAAAGAGTTTATTTGGACGGCTTCAGTAGAGCATAGTTTTCAGCTTTTGAAGAAGGTGACTGAGCAGCTGGTTCTAGCATTACCAAACATCAAACACGTATTTCAAGTTGATTATGATGATAATGGAACATTGATAAGAGCTGTTTTGTGTCGAGAAGGTAAACCCGTTGCTTGCTTCAATAAAAAGTTGAATAAAGCAAAGAAAAATAATTTTGTTTACAATCTTGAGTTTTATGCATAGTTATCAAATCCAGATGGATCTGCAAAAAAATCCAGCCAGATCCGGATTTTTGAAGCAGCCCAGGATAAATTTGGTCCAGGTCAGCCCTATTTTTTTCCAGACAAAAATATTATTTAAAAATCTCTGTAGTTTTCTGGAAGAAGACAGTCCAACTATCAACCTTTTATATTATTTAATATAAATATACTGACATTTTACATTACGTTATTAATATTCTTCTCTCTATTTGTCAAATTTGTGCAATGTTTATTAATCATTCTCATATATAATATCATGTCATATATATATTCCGCATCAGATTTTTTCCAAACTTTTTCAAGAGTTCCGGATTTTCAGATTTTTTTGCCCTCCTGAACGGATCCGCCGATTTCCAAACCTGGTGCCTGGTGTCCCCAGATTTCATCTTGAAATCTATGATACCCTATCCAAAAAAAAATTCATACTTTTAAAATAATGGGTCGTTTTGTGTTTTTTTTTGCCTGAAAGTTCTTGTATTGCGTCAAGATATTCCCAAAGAGCCATATTAGCCTTTTTCGCCAAATACCCAGATGCCCAAAATTGTTATATTCTGTCATTGTTATATTTTGAGCCCCATTTGAGGCAATTTGCGCTCTGTTTTAACCCTGTTGTGATCGAACATATCATTATTCCTATATACCAGAAAGGTTTTAACTAGGAATAAGTTTTGGGCTTTATTTGTGACTTTTGGCAATTTTTTCGTGTTTTTGTGTTTTCCCGTTTCGTTTTCTATGAAATTTCTCTAGATCAATTCCTTTACCGGGTTAGCCCGATTCTTGGCCTGAAGCAACTGGAGAACATATACGCACATTATGCCCTGAGGAAGTCACCATCGGAGGTCTGGTTCACTGGGAAAAAGTGAAGTCGTGCACTAAAAAGCCCTTGCGGGATTGGGCGCATTTTTGGAAAACAAAGGATTTAAGTGGATCATGGGAAAAATAAAAGCAGCAGGCAGGTGAGATTTTATTGCCTGCCTTGCAAAATACTTTTTCCCATGATAGAAAAGTCACCTAAGTTGCAGTGGGAAAATTAGAGGCAGCAAGCAGGCGGGAACTTATTGCCTGCCTTGCAGGGTAAAAATTCCCATGGTGAAATAAAAGAAAAGTGACTTAAGTGAAATCATGGGATTTTATTGCCTGCCATGCAGGGTAAATAATCCCATTGTCAAAGTCAAATCACTTAAGTGGATCATGGGATTTCCGAGGCTGCCTTGCAGGGTAAAAATTCTCATTGCCATGTGTTTTTAAAAATAGAATTCTATTATGCTAAAAAGTGCGACCCACCTTGGGTGAATAATAATGCATTAAATAAATATTTGTTAATATTTATTCACCCAATTTTGGCACCTAGGCTTGTGGAAAAGTCAACAAAAAGAAGTGGACAAAAGGAATTTTAAAATAGAATTCTAAAATTAAATAGATTTAATTTATTTAATGCAGCCCCTTTTGAGAAGGAAATAATATTTTTTAAAGTATTAATTGATTAAATTAAATTCTATTTTCAGTGGCTATGGTCAAAGCACACTGTGAAGCTTAAATGAAGTGAAGAGTGGATGATTAAATTGATTAAATTTAATTTAATGGATGGTTGTCCTTAATCATGCAACTTTAGCACACCAGTTAAAGAGAAGAGCATGATTTTTAATTAATTAATTGCCAGGAATAGGAAGGGCAATTATTAATTATAGAATTATGAGAGTTATATAAGCATGGGCTGCCATAAGGATGAATTATTTAATTCACAGGTAAAGAAGTGCAGCCCGAAAGAAAAGTGCGCCCCATTTGAAGAGGATTTTTGCTCAAACAAAGGTGGATTTGATGCTAAAAGCTTCTAGTTTTGGCGCATGCTTTGAAGAAGGTTGATTTGTGTCTGCATAATTGTTTGTAGAAGTGATACAGGTGCTCAAGTGATGTTGGTAAAATTCATGCTTGCTTTGCATGCAAATAAAACGTCAATTTTTGGGTCAGCAGGCTTGAATTATGCAAATTTTTGTGATTAAAATTCACTGTGCATGCTCCGGTTGCCATCTTTGTCTAAATGAATTGCAGGAGTTAGATACAGGTGTTTTTATAAAGAAAAAGAACTTATCAATGTCCAATACATTGAATATTTCCTCCGAATCTGAAGGATTATCCAGATCTGCACTAGTTTTGAAGAATTCCAGTCAAATAAGAAGAAAAAGAATTGTTCAGACAAAGATAGACAAAGCTATGG
This sequence comes from Taxus chinensis, assembly GCA_019776745.2. NCBI lineage: Eukaryota > Viridiplantae > Streptophyta > Pinopsida > Cupressales > Taxaceae > Taxus > Taxus chinensis. The sequence continues at coordinate 905,559,006 of CM034147.1, read as the reverse complement.
TGAAGAAAGATGAAAAAGAAAGCACAACAGAGTCATGCATCACTTCTAAATTTGCAGATATTGGAGACACGGATCTAGGCTCGGAACCTCTTGCTAAATTGATAGACAGATCCAGACCAGGAAAGACTTCATTCATGAGTGCAAAAAAAACTTCACTCATGCGTGCAGATTAAAAGCAATGGAATTATTCGAGCTGCAACTTTTCCATCCACAGCCCAGTTGCTAGAGTTTGTTATGCAGGTGCAGATCCATATCCAGATCTCATAGCTGCAGAAGCTTCCGACACAAAGGCTTCATCCTCTTGTTTCGAATGCAACCCGTGAAAAAGTCAGTGCGTGGAAAATTCCTTCCAAGATCTTGTGCAAATGCTCCCATCTTCCAATTGAAGCCTTCATTGAATTTTCATTCATCCGGAGTGCTTTCCAGAATTTTTAATTGCTCATATGCAATTAAAAATAAGGATGATGAGTTATCTACGACAAACATTGCATTGACGCATGTACTGGAGAAGAACTGCAAAAGCTTCAAGGATAAAAGAGAAGACAAGCCGAAGGCAAAATCCAGTTGTTTCCAATTCCAGCTTGTTGTTTCCAGATCCAGTTTGTTGTTTCCAGATCCAACTTGCTTCCAGATCCAGCTTGTTTCCATATCCAGTCAATTCCAACTTGTTCCCAGATCCAACTACTCCCAGATCCAGTTTGGTGAGAATCAAAGGCAAAAGAATCAGTTGTATGCAGACATGAAAAAGGACAAAACTACAGTTTTCCTCTTCCTTCTTTCCTCCGACAAAGTAATTGAGCGATCAATTAAATTATACAACTTAAGTGATTGGTTTAAAAGCCATTACTTGAAGAAGTCAACTACTTAGAGATAGGTGGCAAACGTGCAAAATAAAAGGTTCTATTTTCAGTTGCAAATCATACATGTCATGCAAAGAGGAATTCTCGAATGGAGATTGTCAGTTGTTTCTTTCCTCCGACTTCCACATGTGTCAGTTCAACTAAAAGCTTCCAACTTGTAATTGCCCCTTTACATTCTATAAGTAGAGGAAGAACCTTCGGGTTAATGATCAGAATTTGTAAGCAGCAACCTTGTGTTCCAGACTTTGTGCTGAAACCCTTGAGAGTCACTTGAAGCAAAGAAATATACAGAAACAGATTTCCGGAGAACTTTGTGTCACGGTGTATTGTGTTTCTTGCTTTTTATCTTAGATCTTTTAATAGACTGTGTTATTTCAGACCTAGATCTAGAGCTACCTTTGCTTAGAATTCTATGTTTATATCTATTGGTTTCTTCTATGTGCATGCAATCAACTTTGTAATCTATTGATTGGGATGCACATCTTCCCCATTTATTCTCTGTGTTTATATAATTCCCTTTCCCTTCTTCTACAATTTTTTCCTTTCTTTTAAATAGTTGCTTACTTGCTGTAGAACTATTCAGTTATGGTTCATGAACTGAATAGTTAAAATAAAACCCCATTTAGATATTAACATACTTTTATTAACAAATCTGACACGGGAGCCTCATCGGTAAAATGAGGGAGATTTATCTCATGACTGCCTAGGTTTTGTGCTATGCAGAAAATCTAGCCAATAGTGTCATAGTGCAAGGTCTCAAGAAGTGGAGGCATTATTTGTTGCCCAGGGAGTTTGTATAATTATTCTACACAAACCATCAAGCATTGTACTTCAAAAGCATATGAAATGGGTTGATTTTCAAAAAAGTTATTCATTTGTGTTGAAGTGTAGAAATGGCAAATCGAATAAAATTGTAGATGCATTAAGGAGAAGATTTCTCTTGTTAAATGAGATGCAAGTGGAAGTAATTGGATTTGATTACATGAAGGAATAATATAAGTACGAAGGTTTCAGAGATGCCGCAAGTAACCATTGAGTATCGACGGAACTCCATTGGTTGGATTATTTCTAACAAGAAATTTTGTTATTCGGAGGACAACAATTGTGTATACCCCAAGGATCTAAGAGAAGTAAAGTGGAGGCTTAGTTGGTCACTTTGGCATTGACAAAGCATTGGCCAATTAAATGAAAGTTATTAGTAGCCTAGGCTGGGTATGGATGTGAGAACATTTGTGCAGAGATGTATAATTTGCCAATTGGCAAAAGGTAGAAGTCAAAATTTGCGGTTGTATAAACCACTAGCTATTCTAGAAAATACCATGGGAACACATCAGCATGGACTTCGTTTTAGGATTGGCTAGAACGTGCAAAAGTCATGAATCTAATTTTGTCATTGTAGATAGATTCTCCAAAATGACTCATTTTGTCGCGTGCTAGGAAACTAATGATGTTAATCACATAGCTGATTTGTTTTTCAAAAAAAAAATCAAGTTGTTGGATTGCCGAGGAGCATCGTATCAAGTTGGGATATAAAGCTTGTTGGGGATTTCTGGAAAACAGCGTGGAAGAAACCCAATACCAAGTTGTAGTTCAGTTCAGCATACCATCCCCAAATGAATGGTCAAAAGAGAAAGTCAACATTAGTCTCAGTGATCTGTTGCGATGTTTGGCAGGAGGAAACACAATACTGTGGATTCAGTCTTAGTGCAGGCTGAAGTCATTTACAACAATTTAGTCCACAAAAGCACTAGAAGAAAACCATTCCTAAATGCGTACAGGTGTAGCCCAAGTGGGGTTACAGAATTGCAAAATATCAATGATCCACGCAGAAAGAGTGTTGTTGCAGAAAACTTTGCTGTGTATATGCAATAAATACATCAAGTGAAGGAGTTGTTGGAAAAGAGCACCATGAGATACAAGTTGCATATTAATTTTAAGACGAGAGCAAGAATTTCAAGTGGGTGACATGGTTTTAGCTCATTCGAGAAAAGAACAGTTCCCAAGAGGAAAGTACAACAAACTCAAGTTGAAGAAGATTGGACAGAACAAGATTCTGAGGAAATTTGCTATAAGATGGAGATACCAGATGGGATTGAAATCTCACCTAACTTAGATGTGGCAGATTTATATCCCTATCATGAGGGACAAACAAGTGAGAAGAATACATGTTCAGATTCTTCAATTTCAAACAAGAGGCAACAGTTACCTAAGAAGGTGAGAGAAGAGATTGGTGTGGTGATACAAGTTGCATATTAATCTTAAGACAAGAGAGCAAGAATTTAAAGTGAGTGACATGATTTTAGCTCGTTCGAGGAAAGAACAGTTCTCAAGAGGAAAGTACAACAAGCTCAAGTTGAAGAAGATTGGACGGAGCAAGATTCTGAGGAAATTTGCTGCGAATGCATATAGGATAGAGTTACCAATGGGATTGACATCTCACCTAACTTTGATGTGGCGGCTTTATACCCCTATTATGAGGGACAAACAAGTAAGAAGAATACATGTTCAGATTCTTCAATTTGAAACAAGAGGCAACAATAACCTAAGAAGGTGAGAGACAAGATTGACATGGTGATTGATTCCGGTCATCATGAAGATGAGAGGAAATGAGCAAATGGAGTACTTGGTGAAATGAAAGGACAAAACAGCTGAAGATGCAACTTGGATCAGTACATTTGCAATTGCCAAACTTGGAAGATCAATAGAAGAGGCTCGTGAAATGTTCATGAGCAGGAACTCAAGGTTCATTACTTACATGGGTTGTATGATGCGGGAGCATTTAGGTCCACAAGCAATCTTGCATCAACCAAAAACATGGATAGTTACTTATTGTATTCGTGGGATGATGCGTGGGAAAATTAAGACTTAAAGATCAATAGAAAAGCTCACAAAATGTTTATGTGCAATAGCTCATGGATCATTTCACTTAATCGGGTTTTATCATGCAAGAGCATCCTAGTCCACAACATGAATAGTAATGATGTATTCACAGGACTTGATACGTTGAAAAATCAAAATACAGAGTTCACAAGCACAATCACGCCAGAGTGCACTCCTTGTTTCTTTGTTTCGTGTGAAACCCTACAAACATATGTGCAGCATCCTATGACTGAAGAAGTTTGCAAAGTTTTGCACAATTTGTCCAAGAAATTTTGCGCACACTTTGTCTGTGAAGTCTTGCACAACTCCATGAGTGCAAGGTTCCACAAAGTCAGACACAACTTCATTTGTCTATGACTTGCTGCAAAGTTCCTACGAACTTCTGTGGAATTTGTTTTCTGCAAAACTTTCTGAGTTCCTGCGCAAGTCATTCTTCTGGAAAGTTTGGCATGTTTTGTGAACCTACATGTTGAGTGCCTGAGCGCAGCCACAAGGTTGACATTCCGTACAACAAAGAAAATTCATGTCACTGTTGTAGGGACAGGAAAAGTAGTTCGCTCAGGCGCCTCATACTCTAATGGGAAGCTCTAAGATGTGTCAAGATGGATAGCCAGCCTATAGACTTGATTCTTGTCAAAAATGTTAAGTGCATTGCCAAGGGTCTACCATGGTCAAAACTCTAGACTTTTTATCACGGCCAAAAAATTGAAGATGTCTAGGCAATTCAATCCTATGATTGCTATGGAACGCTGATGGCACCTCTCTTTCTTCACCAGGTGTAGTTAGGTCTTCTAGTTCACAATCATCCTCAATTTGCTCATGGGTGTCATCATTATCAGATTTCGGGTAACACTTGAATGGACACGCATCTTCAACCATGAATGTTTTTAGAATTACAAAGATGGCCCTTACTCCAATGTGGCAAACATTTACAAAAAGATTTCTTGTTGATGATTTATATAATAAGGTTGACCGATGGCGAGGGTTTCCAAATGATGATAGCTCAAGATTTCCCACTTGCTTAATCTTCTTGTTGAAAGCATATACTCAATTTTACCAAAAGTAAAAATCTTCATCCTGAGAACTTTTACTTGAAAAGGAACATCCTTAAACTCAATTCAAGTTTTTTGTCATGTATAAGGAGATGCAGATACCATGAAACATGTCTTTTGGGACTTTGTCCTTCAACTCTAAATCTTCGAATTTCTCCATGTACTCTTCCCATTTCCGATATGCTCATTAAGTTAATGCATCAGAAAACTAGATAATGCAATCTGTAGCTCTGAGAGAACTGTTTCTCCTCAGGTAAGGGCTGCCTCATCAAGATGTTGGGAGGCAAAATTGAGCTTCTACTCAGCGTCATAGCACCATTAAAGATAATCTCATATTTGCTCAGCCATGTGTGTGCTTCTACTTCCACCCAAAATCACATTGAAGGATCTTCGACAGAAGATTATAAGAGAAGCACTAAGAAACTTCTTTCACCACCTCCACACCTAGAGAAGGAGGTCAAGGTCTCCCCAAACATTGATATCATCCTCATCTTTATCAAAAAGTGAATTCTTGAGGGCCAAGGACTTTGGATCTCAATCATTCTCCGTTTCTCCAAAAGACCTTCTCTCTTCTAGTTTATGATGGTAAATTCTGCAAATATTCTAATTTATGTAGATAAATTTTTCAAATATGCCTTTCAGCTCTTCCTCGGACTCAGGCTTCAACCCTTCAACTAGTTTCTTGAATAAACACCCCTTGACAATTTTTCAAAAATCAAAGAAATTCAAGTGTCCGTGATAAGGCCAGCAGCGATCCTCAGATAACAGGAAAGAGCAATCTCCAAAAACTAGACCATTTTGAAGGCAAAAGGTTAAAACCAGGGTAATTGCACACCCAACATGGACTTACAGCAGCAAATCTGACTGAAAACATGTAACGGGCTAGACAGAAGCCTTTTCTCTTAGACTCGTAGCAAAAAATGAGAAAAAGACGTTACCGAGGGTTTTCCCTCAATTAATAAAGGTAAGATGTATGTAGTCTATTAAGCCACCACCAAGCGAAGGGTTTTCCATTTACCTAGTATATTATTCAATGGGGCATGCATACCTTTATCCCCTCCAGATTCGGCCCCATGCCTCTTCTATGGAAAACAAAATCCTTCATCATCAGGCCCACTCAGACAGTACAGCACGAGAAAAGAAACCCTAATTACATCATGACATAACTCCGTACAAATACAGACATGACATAATATTATCCCTGCTAAACTAATACATAGACCTGCCTAACGACAAAATAGACATACTATGTTGTGTATAACACAACAACATGTCCTTAACATCAGCACTGAATTGTACTAGATGGGTGCAGCTGGGATCCAAGCAAACTAGGTGTGTATGCTCAAAGCTGCCATGCTTTTTAGAAGATCATCTAAATGAAGAGCTTGAAATGACATTTTTTCTCAGAAGATCATTCAAAAATGATAATTTCATAAAGTAGACATTTAAATCATATTAATAATAAAAAATTAATTTGACAAACCTTAGTAGGAAGAAGGCTAATAAACAGGCTTCAACCCTAGATACAAATAATTGATACCTAGCAAATGCCTGTTAGGAAATTATATTGTTAGTGCTCCATTAGTAAATAATAATTACGTGAAGTAATTATTATATTGTAAGTATGTGTTAGTAAAACTGTTATTAGTTGTTATATAAAACAACAATAACAATTATATTTGGTTAGTGTGTTAGAAACAACTCACGTAAGTTAGTGAGTTGTTATAGCTACTTCCTATTATTTAGGAAGTATATTTCCTATATATTTGTATGTTCCCGAATAGAGAAATATAGAGAAGGAATTACAGTTTGTGTGTTTATTCCTGTGTGTATCTACACCTGCTCTTTCATTTGGTTTCAGAGCGAGATGAGAGTTGTCTGCTGTGAGTTGTAGATCAAAATGGATTGGATCAGATTCAACCTATGTATGCTTGTCTTAGCACAAATGATTTGTGAGAAGTGTGTTGGAACTCAGGTGACAGTTATGTAGATTAGTCGGGCATATATCATTTGTAATGAATAGTCATACAGGCTAGCAATCCAAGAGGTGATTAACAAGATCTTCAGTGCATCAATCTGATTATGTTGTGCATCCATTCTGCAGAAGCCTGCAATTGATATCCTCCATATTTGTTAATGTCGAACTTGTTCCAGCCATGAAATATCCTCAAGAAATATGCGAGTTAGCTTTGATATTGACCTGCAAGCATCTATGAGAAATCTTATTTTTTGTTATTGTCTGGCATATATGTTTCAAATCCGTCACCATTCGCAAACCAGATCAATGTGTGACGCCCAACAGTCAATTAATTATGTAGCATGCAAGTTCATTTAATCAAAGATTTGACCAATCTTCCAGACTAGCATTTTGATAGATCATGATCATCCACGTATGGCAGCATGTGACGTTAAGCTGGCCCACTCGACTTAGTTGTAATCTTGATATACATGATTTGATTCTCAAAGACTTTTCAAATGCATTAAGCGGGAGAATCAACTGTGACATGTTAAAGATCTCTCGGTGATATTGTTGTCAGACATTTTCTTTGAACAGATGGAAAAATCTCGACACTTTTCTTGCCATACACGGTCAGATAGCATCGATATTCCATTTCTGATTTCATATTGATAGTAGTCTTTGAATTTGATTGTTCGTTTAATGTGTTGTGGTCGGTTTAGATATTATAATTTCTTAGATTTAAAGTTTCTATATGTTTGAGATACGATTAGAGTTTCATATTTAGTTTTAAGTCAAACATTGTCAATTACGTATCCCTTAGACGTAGGAAAATTGGGTATTAATGTTATTTAAAAAGTAATAAAGTCGATTACTTTTTAAATTAAAATAGGTCTTCCACTTTTTTAAATTAGTTGATCAATATAATCATGTCCTCCCACCTATGTATTAAGATTTTAGTGTGTCATGTGCTATAGTCCATTAATATTGTTATTCATATTTTAAGAGTAAAGCTTGTATTATAATTAACAGTTATAGTCAAATTTGTAGTGTTGTCAAGTGTCACAAGTCATTTAAAAAGTCAAAGTCAAATGTTGTCCTCTCAAATTCGAGTCAGAAGTCAAAAAATTGAGTCATTAGTCTTTGTCAAAATAGTCAGAGTCAAAGTGTCAAAAATATATTTGTGTCATTTTGTTATCGTCATTTAGGTGATTATTAGGAAAATTGTCAAAATTAAAAAAAAATTGCATTACGAACGTATTTTCGGTGGAATCCGTCGTTCAAGGCATGTTATTAAGTCTCATTGTCACATCCGGCTGAGTTAGCAGCCATCTACTGGAGGTAGAAGGAATCGGAGGTTGGAGGTCATTCAGCGACCTCTCGTCAGTTGCCAACGATGGGGCCGCATATCAGCTTTGGTGACATGTGTGTGTGTGCAATTTGATTTTAGTGCTTCTAGCGTGGTACAATTTGCGATTTTCAGTAAGTGGAAATTTCACATTGAGGGGGGGAATATGATCCAATGTTCCATTTCTTTTATGTCAGCTTTTTCTATGTATGTACGAGTAGCAAATTTCAGCAAAATTTCCTACGTTATTCCATGCAGTGAGATGTGATGAAGGTTGAGAATAGTGCTTGGCATATCATGATGTGGTTGTAGGTAAACCACTTGAAAACCTTCATTTGTGGTTTGTGGTAAACCAATAGCAAAACCACTATTCTTGGTTGTTAGTAATCCATTCGCAAAACCATCACTTTGTGGTTTGTGGTAAACCAATTGCAAAACCACCATTCTCGGTTTTTGGTCAACCGTTTGCAAAACTATCCCTGAGGTTTGTGATCATCCTGTGAAAATCACCAGATCATGAGCAAGTGCAAGTACAAAGGTAGATTTTCCCCATGTTCGCACTAAGGGGGGGAATGTTAGGAAATTATATTGTTAGTGCTCCATTAGTAAATATTAATTACGTGAAGTAATTATTATATTGTAAGCATGTGTTAGTAAAATTGTTATTAGTTGTTATATAAAACAACAATAACAATTATATTTGGTTAGTGTGTTAGAAACAACTCATTAGTGAGTTGTTATAGCTACTTCCTATTATTTAGGAAGTATATTTCCTATATATTTGTATGTTCCCGAATAGAGAAATATAGAGAAGGAATTACAGTTTGTGTGTTTATTCCTGTGTGTATCTACACCTGCTCTTTCAATGCCCAACAAACTACACAAAACCTCAAAACTCAATGGCAAAGGAGTAATAAAGAGCCATGAAATACAATTAGAAGGTGTGAAGAAAAGAAGGCCATTTATGGTCATTTCAATGCAGCCATATGTCAATCAGACAAGCAACACAAGCAGGGACTGACCAAGTACCATGGAATACACTTTGAAGATATAATTATAACAAGGCTATCAATGCTCCTTGCATTTTACATAAGCTTTTCCCTTTTGGCAGGGAAAGAATATTTTACTCATCTAAATGGTATAGACATGACAATCAACTTGCATGAACATGATTAGTCGTGTGTATCTAAAGCCAGACAATTCAAAATGAACACATATCAAAGTGTCAAGTTACTGATTTTGAGAATTTAATGTGAACAAAATAATTTTGCAGTTCAGGAGGAATAAAATACATAACACAATAAATTATATTTTCCACGTGAAAGTTATAGCCTGTTATTGTGTTATGTATTCCTACCAATTAATCCGAAAGAGAATAGAAACGTGAAAACCTTTTGGTGAAAAAAATCGTACAGACTTCAATGAGATTAAGCATGAATAAATTAACCTTTGCTCGGCGCTCATCTTGTTTCAGTTGTTTGGCACGGGCTCTGATTTCTTCAGGATCAATCTTCGACTGAGGACGCACCACAAAGTCCATTGGTAATGCTTCAGGCCGGGAAGCGTGTTGTCTATAACCTTCATCGCCAGGCTTAGGTTCCCTGTACAAGATTCACAATTATTCGATACATAAAATTAGAGTAGAAATAAAGTAAAATTCAGAAAATAGTTGAATGCATGATTTTACAAACAATTTTAAAAGCCTCATGTTATGATACAAGTAAAAATGCAAGACTTACTGAGAAAGTTCTACCAAGTCAAGGTCATCATCTTGTGACTCTAATCCAACAGTCTTTGCTACAGGCCTGTTACAAGCAAATTACAAAACAGAATTGACATATTACCATGACCCACATTCATCATGTAATATTAGTAAAAATAGAAACAACATTCTAAAACAAATAAAAATAATAGTTAATAATCCAGTACTTTTTTGGTGGTGGTCTTCGATACGGAACCCTATCTTCATCAAAACCTCTCATATCTTCATACCGAGTACTCTTTTGGAATATCGGGCGGCTCTGGATTTAAAAAACAGACCTGAACAATGTAAAAAAGTAATGAACTTGAAAGTTGAAAACAAATACGATAATAAAAACCAAACATCAGGCACACTAAGACTTAAAAGAAAATAAATCCTGATGATTCCATAATTTTGAAAATACCCATTTGTCAACAAGATCTCTTGCAAGGCCTCCTATTAGATTGCATCTCCTCATCAGATTTTGACAAGAACATGATAACCTGCAAGACAAACAGGTAATCGTACTCTGGATTCAATAATTTAGTAGTAATAACAATTTTTTGCAAGCATAACAACATAGCTACCAATTGAGAAGATAAAACATTATACCTTTCCTAACCCACTTTTCTTAAGTTGCTCCTTCCTATCATATTGTTCAACATCAATAGGCAACTGCATCAAAAAGCAAGGAAATGCTTGAGAAGTTAATCAGGATACAAAAGTGATGGCAAATATAGAACACTTTTATGGTAATAGAGCAACACTGCCACAATGGAAGGAAAGATGAAAATATTTATCATGTGTCTTGAAACATCTAACAGACAGAATGAATGAAGGGGTGCAATTAACACACTATTGAACGATGACAATAGATCACTCAGATGCAAACCACTAAAGATCAAAACTATAACCGAGCCAAGCTAACGCCTAAAAGAACCAGATATAAAGGACAAGCCTCACATCTGTTAAAATCTTTAAAATTGCAGTGCGAACATTTATATTGGGCAGACATCCATCTGGCAGGGGCTCGAGCCAATTCTTTAAAAACCGAAAGAACCCCTCGGTCTAAGAATTCTTGTTGCAATTGTCTCCTGGTACAGTCATGCCAATAATATGATAGAAGTTTTGCCATACAAATACAAGTACTATTCATAGAATAAAAAGACAATTACAAAGTACATTTCCCTTTGGACAGCACGTTGGTGAATAACAAATTATTAACATTATCTTACTTGGAAAGCACCTCCGTAAGCACAGGTAACATTTTGAGCTTATTGATAGCAGGTTTGGATTTGCGATTTAATTCAGCATCTTCCTCAGCTGCAACTTCAAGCTTAGCCATAAACTGCTCAACGAGCATTGCAGTTTCCTCTGGTGTGCGATCAACTCCCTTCTTTTTCTTCTTTCCAGATTTGAAAAGGTTCCTGACTTCATCCTCTTCCTCTCCCTCTTCTGCCTGCACATAACATCAAACACATAAAATACACTTGAACCATGTCAGAACAGCTCAAAGTAGGGTGCTTATACACAAATATCTGGAATCCAAAGCTCCAAGAGAATGTAGTTTATATTACTTTTATGATTTATATTAAGGAGTGCAATACATGCATATAAAATAGAGAGAAAAAAGCAACAATGTGCGGAATACCACCAAGTGTCAATCAAAGGAATAGACGGCTTCCCGGATAACTCCTGACATAGGACAAGTTAAAGCTAACTTAAATGGAGCTTCCAAAGGAAACATGAACGAAGTAGGTTCCCGATTTCAATGATGAATATAAAGTGAATGAAATAATCATTAGTGATACGTGATAACCACTTGAACAAAGGTGTTATGGTGACACGCTAGCCCATATCAGGACACCTCTTAAACATGGGTTTCATTTTGCGAGGTACATGATAGAGGTGTGAGAACTAATGATAGTACATTGCACGGCAATTCAGGGATGGACTGTCAGGTTCACCATATTTTTCTCTCATTGCGTTGATAGCATTCCTTCTCAATAAAGGCATGCTTGGTGTTTTATCATGTGTTTACACCTAAGTCACAGGATTCGTCGAATTTCATTGAAGAAATTCGAAATTCAGCGAATCTAATGACAGCAGATAAATTTCGTTGAAATTGGGGGGTTGAATTTGTAAGGTTTTTCATTTTTCATTTTTTTACTTAAACCCTGTAAAAACCCTGAAATTTGTCTTTGATTCATAGGCAGCTCATTTAACCTTACGAATTTAAACAAGCAGATCGTTTGTGAGGCCAACACGCCACAGACAAGTACACTCTTCACAGTGCCACAAAAAAACTACAAGCTGCTGTCTAGGGCATCACTGTCACGTTTTTTATTTTCCTTTTTCTTTTTACAATAAATTCTAAATACAGAGGCATGAATAAGGTCCAGATATACCCTTCAAACAAGAAAAGCCGTGGCTGGCTCACACTATTTTTCTGGATTATGTCATTTCAGCTTGCATTCCATCATCGTGCCGAATCTGCATGTTCGTTTGTGTCCCAATGGTGTTAGGGTTTGCTGAAGACACCTGCTAAGACACTAAACTTTAGCTTTGCATTTAAAAAATTACGACTCCGAGGATCGCATTTATATATTTGCTTATTATTTTTAACTTTTACTTAGATTTATTAATAGCTTATTAAATTTTATTTACAGTAAATTAAAGTTATTAATAGTTAGTAAGTAGTTAACATGTTAGTTTATATATTAGTTGGTATATATTGGTTAGCTCTGCGTTATTTTTTTAACTTGTTAAAATTTATGTTATTTTATTAAATTAGTTCTGATTATATATATTGTATTTTTTACTTATTAAAAATCATTTTATGTTAAACATTTTTATGTTAGGAATTATTATTAGTGCTTCACATTATAATATAGTTTGGTGACATTATTGTTATGTAACAATAATGTATATTAGGAGTTTGTTGTGTACGTGTGTTTACTGTTATTTATGGAAGAGTGGTTGTAGCCACCTCCTTGTTTATCGGAACAACATTGCCTATATATTTGTAATATCACGGATGATGAAATATAGTGTGAAGAAAATTATTTGTAAATCTCTTTCAAAGCTTTCAATTGGCATCAGAGCAGTCTGATTCCATTCGTCCTGTGATGGAATAAAAATTATTTTGAGGGACATTAGATGTTCTTTGTTGTCCCGTATATGAGCAATATCAAATTCTTCCATGCGGCCTGTGCACATTTGACAGAGTTGCATTGAATCCTGCACACACATTACAGTCTTCTCCATTTCTTCCGTTGGGCTAGCATCCACGTGGAATTTGCATTCAACGTGTATCATTGGTCTCTGCGCATTCTAACTGATCCATCAAAGGCGTGACAGATCATTCAAAGGCCGATCCATACGAAGTGGATCTCACAATCTGACTCGAGTTCGATTCCTGTGCAAAGAAAAAAAGAAAAAAACGTGGTCTGCAGCCTCTACCATCCACGTTCGAAGCTTCCTATGCATTCAATCAAATCCTCGCTTCTTATTCACGTTCAGGCTACACAACCTGTTCTGTAGAGAAAATAGCTACTCGCAACAAGGTTTACATCGTTTACATGCAAGAGCTAATTATTATCTATTCAGTTGATGCACAGAGGACGCTACTATATGATCTCGGTGTGACACAAATCTCTTCTCCTGTCAGATCCAAGATATTCGAATGCCAGGCTCAATCCACATACACAGAATCGTGTAGATTTCACACAGCCACGAATGGAGAAAATAGGTCGGTTTTGTTAATTGTGAGTCTTATTTAGTTTTTGTTTGCATAGTTTTGTGATCTAATTCATTCTGCCCACGTGGAGCAAGTTTTTTTGAAAATTTATTAAAAAGGCATGTAAATGTTTTCAATAGTGGTTAGGATTACTCTATGTCAATGAGAGAGCCGAGTATAGGTGTCATTAGTATTATTTTAGTCATTATTTTATGTCAAAGTTATAAGAGTCATTTTGAGTCATTTTGTTATTGTCGTCTATAGTCAAATGTGTTAAAGTCAAGTGTTGTGTAATTAAAATATTTTTTAATTCGTAGTCAATAAACATAAGTCGTTATTTGTTGCGTTGAGTAGTAGCGTCATTGTCAAAAAGTCAAAAGTCGTGTCATTGTAAATGTCCAAAAAAAAAAAAAAATTGCCTCACAGACGCATTTTCGGTGGAATCCGACGTCTAATTGTAGTATAGAAATTTGAGCCCCATGATCACATTCGGCTGAGTTAGCAGCAGATCTGATGGAGGAAGGAGGCATCGGAGGAAGGAGGTCGAACAGCGACCTCTCGTCAGTCACCAACGACGGGGCCGCACAAAATGGTTTGGTGGCACAGGTGTGCAGTGTGAGTATATGATTTTCAGTGTGGTTTCCATTTTCTCAGAGTGCTTCTATTTGTAGTGTTCCTGTTTTGTGTGGTATTTGATGGATGTTGGAAAGAAAGTTGTGTTGGAGCACAGATGACTGTCAGTGATCCTCTGACTGACTTGGTCCTCTGACTGCCGTACTTCGTTGGAAGATGGTCAGCTAGAAGAATACGTTCACTAGCATTAGTGACCATGTGCAGCAAGACCTAACTAGCAAGATCCATTCAGGAGTATGTTCTTCGATGCAGTTTGCTTCTCAGTATCTATATGTGTGGAATTTCACATTGTGGGGGGGAATACATACCAATGTTCCATTCCCATTCTGCACCCAAAACGACTTTCAAGGAAAGCTTCCAGTGGCAGTGGCAGTTTTCTATACTGTTCGAGATCGAGTGGCAACGATCAAAGACAGAGACTACAATTAAGAACATTACGATTCTTATAGGAAGTAATGTGAAATTTTTTCAGTATATCTTCTATTGTGCAATTTTGTGATATGCATGTTGTGTTTCCTACATTATTCCCTGATGTATAAGCATAGTGGTGAACAGTAGCACCAGAGTAAGTCAGTTCATGGATCTTGAAAGGGTTTGTGGGAGGATCCAGAAAACCACACGAGGTCGACAGTTGATGAGGTTCCTGTCACTTCAAGGTTTGTGGTAAGCCTGTTTAAAACCATGGAAGGAGAGAGCCTTTCTTTTGGATCAAGGTCATGAGTCACAGAGTTGGACATGCCACAGGGGTGAGCATACTGCAGAGGAGTGTGTGGATGTTTTTCTACCATGTTCGCACTAAGGGGGGGAATGTTAGGAATTATTATTAGTGCTTCACATTATAATATAGTTTGGTGACATTATTGTTATGTAACAATAATGTATATTAGGAGTTTGTTGTGTACGTGTGTTTACTGTTATTTATGGAAGAGTGGTTGTAGCCACCTCCTTGTTTATAGGAACAACATTGCCTATATATTTGTAATATCACGGATGATGAAATATAGTGTGAAGAAAATTATTGTGTAAATCTCTTTCAAAGCTTTCATTTTACAAACAATTTAATTAGATTATTAAATTTTGTGGGATATTTAATTTTCATTTGATTTAAATATGTTTTAAATTTTTATTTACATTTTATTAGTGTTTAATTATTTTTAATGAGGTTTGTGTTCTATAATATTCTTATTTTATAATTATTTTTTATTTGGAAACATGTATGCATTTCGAATTTGTTGTCAAATTTTTTTTCCCAAATTTTATTGGTTGGCAAACTTATTTTGAATTTTATCCTTGTTGAACACGAATACGAACACAAACCTGGTGACTTAGGTTTACACTGCATAGCAATTCAGGGACAAAGTGTCAGGTTGACCATATTTGTTTCTCATGACGGTGACAGCATTCCTTCTCAATAAAGGTATGCTTGGTGTTTTATCACGTGTAGAATAAAAGAGAGATGCAGAACATAACATCACTGAGTTGCCAATGGACTCTGAGAACAAGGGTTACTGGTATTTAGCCAGTGTAATAGGCATGAAAGAAGCTTGATACTTGACAAAGTCAAAGCATTGCTCTGACCCAGACAAAGAGTCTAAATGCAAACGAAGTCCAGGTGGCTACAACGCTGGAAAGTTGAAAACTTCTGCTGGGATTATGGAGAGGAAAACAATAACTGGAAAGTGTGTAGAGCTTTCTCAACGAGTCTGTGGGAAAGGGGTAAATGTGCAAATATTAAAGAATAACAATGATCAACATTGGCATGTCACGCTTTTTACATTTTTATGTCCAAATGTTGCTCCAATGACGGCAAGGAGTCCAAATGCAAAGGAAGTCCATGTAGCTACAACACTTGGAAGTTGAAAACTCTGTTGGAATTGTTGGAAAGAAAACACTGAGGAGAAGGAAGCATTGAGGGAAGGAAACACCGAATGAGCATGCAGAACCTTCTCAAGGAATTCAGTGGGGAAAGGGCCAGTGTGCAATATTTAAAAGAATGGCAATGATCTGCATCTATATGTCAGCACTTTCCAATAGGGATATTTGGATTTTGGTTGATAGAGATAGGGATTAATTAATAAATTATAATTTATATATAATGAATGTGCACTAAGTCGTGGAAACAATGCATTTCAGTAATTTCAGCACTATGTTGAATCCTGTAAACCATCAGATTTGGATTATGGATATTTAAGAATTGGAAATGGATTTTCACACTGTTCTCTGTATGGTATGCTTTGTAATAACAACTTACAGTTAAGGTAAGTAGCCGGTATGGCAGGGTAACAGGCCCTGGTACTGATACGGTACATATCCAGTACGGATACGTCCCGGAAATGTGCCCGGGAGCAGCCAGTGTATGGCCGGGACACCCTGGGTACAGCTGGGTACATTTGCAGACATACCCAACCGTACCCTGGCCACTCCCAGGCACATATTTGGGACTTTTTTTTAAAATAATTTTTGTCACCCTTCTAACACAATATATATATATGCTTATCTACTTAATTTTTTACCAAGGTTTGTACTCGTCATTTGGGGGGGATATTTTATAATTTATTGCATCTTGTCATGTGGAATTATTTGTCAGCTAAAGTGCTCTGCAGGGCTGTTTTGTGTACTGTAGCAAATTAGGATGTTTCAGAGAAGTCAAGTGGGTAAACTAAATACTAAATGCTGGCAGTGGTGCTTTGCATAAGTCATCTTAAATGTCAGAACATATGAATATATTTCCAGGACTGGCCAAACTGTATGTAAGTACTGTCTGGAAGAAAATTACGAGCTCTTAGTCTACTTTGAAGTAATGTTGAACAAATCATTTTTATGATATTGTTGACACATTGCAGTGCATTATGGTACCGCTTGGATTAATCATATTATGAGTTGTTTTTTGTGGTTATTTAGCTTATTTTGTTGCATATATGGTTAATTCCTATTTATTAGGCTGGAATTTATATATTTTTAATTTTTATATATTTTTTGCACAGCCGTAACCAATGCCATATCTGGAACCAATTTGTTTTTGCCATATCCACATATCGGATACGAGTATTAGCAAATAACTGATAACAGAACTTTTGGAAAAAAAACGGTGTGCTTAAATATTTTGCGAGAATTCGGATCATCCTCCGTGATCCATCATCAGGATGAGAAAATTCATTAGTATGGCATTATCTGGTTGGCCTGTCAGACATATAATTCTGAACATGTGACCATTCCAAAAGGAAATTCTCCACCATTTGAAAAAGATTACTTTTTGGTATAGTGATGGCATCTGCTATCATTTTCAACTTCTTCAAGATTTTCCTTCAACTTTCACCTTGGCAAAGTAATTCTGCTCAGATCTTCCTGTGATGGCTAATAAGTCAGAGAAAAATATCAGACTTTGGTTGCCAATATGGCAACAAATTCAGTCTGCACCAAATGAGAAGCCTGGGAAGTTACAGGAATTAGAGATACACCATAAGACAGGACAAATTATGAAGAATGACACTGATCTACATCTCTGTACCCACTGTTGTGCTTTTTAACGGAAGCACTGGGTTTTAGGTAAACAGGGATGGCATTGAAATTTGGATGCACGTGCTCAAAGTTGTGAACAAGTAGAACTTTTAAAATTTTGAGCATTTTTTTGACTCAGTAAATCATGCAGACAGTAATACAGATCTTCACTAGTCAGAAAAGTTTTAATATACTGATCTAATGTATAGTGCACATTATAATTAGGAATAACTGTTTCTGTGAAGCACTGACCGCTAGGCCTATCAAGCATGTAGGTTCTAGGCATAACCCAATCCAAAAGTGGATATTACATCCTCTTTTTCCTAGCAGCAGGAAGAAAAGAAATTAAAGATAAAAAGAATTTTCTTTGACATTTTTCTTGAATAAAAAAATTGATAATGTCAAATTGTGTTTTCAGAAGCATGCCTGTGGAGCATCACCAATAGAACCTTCGTCATCACTGCGGAAACGGTCGTGTGGATCAACACCAGTATCGTCAATAAAGGCATCATCTTCTCTGGTCCTTTGGCCCTCATGGTCATCCTAAAATGCAACCACTATTTATAATCAACATTAAGACACTGCTATTTATTAAATTAAGTAGAGTAAACATCAAAACTATCTTGAAACTGTTCTTCTATTGCCAAGCAACATAGAGAAGACAACGTAATACTGATCTTCTATTTCTAAACAACATAGAGAAGACAAACGAAACTAACTTCTGAATCAGCTCCAGCAATTGTATCCCACATTTCTTTCATTTCTGTGTCACCTCTGTCACTCCTGGAGCTTTCGCCTTTTCCTCCAGATTTAGCAAGTCTCCTGAACTTATTTGCAGATCCGGACTTGGATTTTGATTTCTTTTCTCTCCCATCGCCATCGTCCTTGGATTTCCTTTTTCTCTTAGTCTCGCTACTTGCTCCATCTTTACTTTTCCTCTTCTGCGATTGCTCTGCCTCGTCAGAACTTTCGTGTGCACTCTTCTTTATTAGCCTTTTTCTTGGCTTTGCTTTGGGAGTATCATCTTCTCCCGAATCGAAGGCCGGGGAAGGAGACCGCTCCTGACGCCAATCCTCCTCATCCGCCGGCTCCGGAGACAACTCTCTATCTGATTGCATGTCTGGATCCATAATAGGTTCTCCATCTTCATCGCGATAACTGCAATCAGTGATAACATCATGTTACATATTTCCAGACGAAATTTTTGAGTAACCAAGCGAAAGTCTTAATACACCTGATAGCATAATTCTCCCCAAAGAAACCCTAACCCTAATAATTGGCACTGAATCGTTGACACGACCACTACTGAAACCGCTGAACAAAAGCCGAAAATAATTACTCACCGATCATCATCATACCCCATAGCTGGAAAAGCTCCAAACCCTCAGAAAATCTAATAACAAGGCAATACAATAGTATATATTATAAATGTGCACAATTGAACCAACAAAGAACCTAATTCGCTTCATACACACAACAGCAATTCTCTAGTCCTCATAATATATCTGAAAACATGCTTATCGGAAACAAAAGAAAAAACTATCAAACAAACCTGTATTCAGAGCAGAAACAAAAATTGCTTATTCGTGAATCGCTGGCTTAGTAAATTTTAGGGGCCAAGCCAATTTTACAGCGGGTAGCACCCGACCGATCCACGGGAAAAATGGAATAGACGCGAGATCTACAGACTGTTTTACGGTGGACGAAACCCTTGGTTTGCATCAGCTGAGGCGCTACTGAGCCATTGCTACCAAACCGCTTGTATATCAGCCTATTAGAAACGACAGGGGAAATAAATTGAAGAATCCTTCTGACGTTGGAAACACTCGCAAGTTTTTGTTATGGAAATTAAAAAAATAATAACAACATTATATGCTAGCACCTCCTTCTTAAGGAGGTGCGAACGAGGAACAATTTCTTTGTTATAAACTAGCAATTGCACATGGGTTGTAAACTATATAGGAGAGGATGGTAATATAAAGTTTGTTGGATTTGTAATTTGTCATGAAATGTATGCTATCTCACAAAAAATACATTCTATTATGTCTTCATGTTGTCCATATTTTTTCGTGAAGAATGTCCATACCCTACCGCAAAGCTCATAGTTTGCCATGTCCTATGAGTATGCTGGCAAAGGTGAGCTGGCGGGTTGAATATTTGTTTGTTGCATTTGGTGAAATAGTCCCAATGGCTCTTGAGGATGACCATGTCTAAATCTTCCTGACACCATTTGTCACTAACTAATAAGAAGCTTACAAAGAAAGTTACCAAAATATTAATTATTTATAGTTAAAAACACAAACACATATAAATGGTCGACGATGTTAAACATGGGTTGAAGTCATGACCACAAAGTTTCCCTCACCTTAGAGAATAAGCAATAAAAAATGTCACCCTTTTTTGTGCATATTTTGCAATCTTTGCAGTCCATGAGGCCACATATCTTTCTAGCATTTTGTCTAATAGGTCACGTGCACACAATGGTAGCATGTATGGTCAATGGTTTAAAAAAACACAGTCGTTCGAAGAAAAAATAAGAACCACTGTAAAAAAAATTACCATATATAATACCATAGATTGGATAAACCTTGGGGAACACATGCAAATTGATCATCGATGAACATGCATGAATAATATGAAGCTAATGCAATTACAAACTGGCACAGTTGGGCAAAAGTAACACCATTGTGAATTTTAGTAATGCATTTACACATTGTTAGAAATTCTTTTGCACATTAAAAGTGAGAACAATAGAATTAGTAATTCTTGAAAGATTATGAAACATAGTAGGTATGGGAACCCCATGTGAAGGAAAGCTTCAAGATTTTTCCTCTTAGATGCATAGTCCTCCATTCGTAGTTCGTAAGGCACCTGCAACTACAACATATAACAAAAATCACTTCTCCATAATGCTTCGACAAATGTCCAATGACAACTTGATTCACAATTGGTTGCAGATGACCCAGATGAAACATAAGCTAGAGTAGCAACAAGGATACTAGCATATCACTGTGAACTCATTTTTATGGAAGGATTCATATTGTTCGTTAGATTCATGAATTGCAGGTGATTCATCAGATTCACTAGATAAAAAGTGAAAGCTTGTGTAGGTGTCGCATTAAAATAAGGATTTTTCTAGGTTGGAAGGTGGTAAAAGGGGACAAAGGCAAGGTATTTATACTAAACAAAAATGATTGGTCATTCACATTCCAGCTTGAAGGTTCTCATGGATTCAAAAGTTAAGTGTCCATGTTTTCCCATGAGTCCACATTAGTTATGCTTTGAAACCAATCCAACCTGACTTTCTTCCAAGTTTTTAACAACCAAAACCTTTGGCTTCCCCTATACACTGTATGCTACTACCTAAGGCCATATCCTCCTTTTTCAAATCAAATACATTTATAGAGGGTTTTAGCATTGCTTTCCATGTAGTTATAGTTCACCCTAAATATGCAAAGGAAAGTGATATAAACTATTACAGGGGTGAAGACGTTGCAGATAAATTGTCGTAAGAAAAACTTTTCTGTATACAAAAAATATTTTGTTTATTACGCCTTTCAATTAAACTATTTTTGTAACTAAAAAGTTTTTTTTATTGAACCGGAAAACACTACCGAAAATGCCCTATCTGGAAAATGACACTTTCCATCTGGGGATTCTTCATAATAAAAACACATCTACCATAATTATAATGAACATACAAAGAAATAGATATTTCTCCCTACATAGTTGCATTTAATCCCACATTCACTGCTTCCAACCCAAATTGGTGTAAAAAAAAATTTAATATCACATATGAAATGGAATTCTTAGCTTGAACAAATACTACTCTTCCTCCATGAATTTGGTTGGGTGGGGCAACCTCAAGTTGGTGTGGTGGAGCCATCAACATATGTAAATGTCAAACATTGGTAACAATTCAACTTCACCCAATCAACGTCTCACACACATAAATTTATGGTTCTTTTGAAAAAACATTTTAAAGCTTTGTGTCATTAAATTCATAATTGGAAAGGTGGATAATTCCTCCATTAAAATGGTTCTTCTGACAACCTATTTTACATTTTGAATATACTTTTTTATTTTGTCCCATAGGTTGTCTTTGATAGCCTTGTGGACGTTAAAATAATTTCTTCTTCTTCTTCTCTAATATGAGTACCGAAATGGTCATGAGTAGTAATCGTGGGTCCACAACATGACTGAATTAAGCTTTTTGAGTGCCTTTGGCATTACTTGAAAGTTACACCCTCCTACCACCTTTTAAAAAACAAAAGTCGTCACCCGCGGTAGATGGTTCCCGAAAGGTGCAACACAGCTTCTACCTATTCATTTCTATAAATTACAAATTTATTCCAACCAGTTTAAAATGAATCCATGCCAAGTCAAGAAAGTTTCAAGTAGATGATAAATTGTTAAAGCAACTTCCAAGTCTTTATCAAACCAATCGAAACAAAAATATAACATTTATCAAGGATGTTCTTCAGTGTCTACGATTGTCTTTTCCATGAAATATCATGCACCAATTGGTACGCCACTACTGATAAGCATTGCCTTGGATTTATCCTTTTCAAGCATCCTTAAATTTGTTTGCAGTTTGGGTGGTCTCAAGGGCAGATGGAGATGTGATCGAATATTGGGTCGTTCATGGCCACAATCTTCTTTATGGGAACAATGGTGAAACAGTACCTCCCTCCTGAATTCTACAAATATTTCTCAAAGCTCCTCACTAATTTCGTGAAATTTCTGTCAAGATACATCACCCTCGTGATTGAGGAGAATGACGGCATGAAAGTGAGCGAGGTTTATGAATTGGAGAAGATTTATTTAAGCACGTGATCCTCCTCTGCAGCCACGAGATTAAAACTCAATAAGCCCAAAAATAGAAATAAATTCAACTTCACCATAGACATAAGACAACAAATCCTCAACGAATATGACGGCATCAAAGTCTGGTGGACTTCTCAAAGTAGATAAGTTAAACCAGCATTGTTTTCCTAGTGTAACGACTCCGACAAAAAATAGTATCGCTAGAAATACATTACCGGAATTACGCAGATGAGAAAGAACCTGTCGGCATTTGAAATTTTCCAACAGGGCTCTCTTCATAGAGAACACCTCCGGTGAATAAAGAAGAACTAAGTACCATATCTATCTTTAAATAATGTATGGATTTATATCTAACATAGGTGTCTTGAGAATGATATTTGTAGGTATATTTTACCTAGATTATGCTAAAATAGATATATTATCCATTGGAATCTTGTCCCCCTCTTAAATAATTAGAATTTGAGCATATAACATTTACACACTCTCTCATCGTCTAGGCAGACCCCTAGACCTTGTCTAAATATTCTCCTTCGTTTTTCTTCATTTTAAAAATTTAATTTATTTCAAACTTATTTAGAAGCATTTGATCACTATTTTTTATATTAACTTTATCTTTGACTACCTTATTAAAAAATACTTGTATAACATTAGTTTTTATACTTCCTAAATATAAATTTAATTTCACATCAACACACCAATATATATATAATTGAATTGAAAATAGATGTATAATATAGTGCAAAAAAATTCAATTATAACCAATCTAGCATACTTATATCCGCTTTGATAGTAAATTAAATATTTAGATAATAATAAAACTGTTGTCATGTGTTTTTGCAAGGGAAAGATATAATGATAAAACATGACAATTATACCCTAGTCTCAAAATTTTTGCTTATAAACCCTCCTGAGAACTTCTCTGAATCAGTTCCCCCTCTGTGTCAGACCTATCCTAACCTTCCAAGTGCTCATGTGTTGTAATTACCTTGCCCATATGTTGAAAAGATGAAAACAAGTTTGTGAATTTCTTCTGAGACCGTGCTTCTCAAGGCAATTTCTTCAGTGATCCTAGAAAGGCTACTTTTAGCCTTTTTCGGGACAGGGGTGCACCCTCTGGGACAGAGTTGAAGGCTCAAATTCATCAGGAAGTGGTATTGAGGAGCTAAGATCATATTGCAAGTGATTTAGGGAAGTTTAAGGAAGATTTGAAGGTTTAGGAACAAGCTTAGTGAAAGTGGGTTTTTGAAGGTGAAGGAGCTCACAGTTCAAAAAAGCACCTGAGCTTTGCAAGATGATGCTGAGAGTTTTGGAAAGAGTTAGACCAAACAAGATACCATTGGAAATATGATTCAATTCCCTACATGATGATATTTTTATATTTTTCACAAGAATAAAGCACTTCTTTCCACATTTTGTTTTCAGTAAACACACTTAGTGGTGCTGAGAAAAAACTATTTTTGAGGATGTTTAGAGTCAAAATCATATAAAGAAGTTCCCAAAAAAACCTCCTGGAGCTCTGACAACTTCATCTTCAAGTTCTCTCTCAAGGTACGCTCTTGCAGTTAGAAATTTTTTCAAGCGCCACATGTCAGCACGATGCTAAGACACTTTTTTGTTGCTTTTGTCCCATCCCAAGGGGATGAAAGGGACATAAAAATTTTCCCCTCCCCCATTTGAGCTCTTGGACCCATCACATGATTTTGAGAAGCCTAAGTAAGCTCTTATCACAAGTTTTCTAGCCCTTTCCTCGTGAAACACATGTTCGCCACTTGTCACCATGAGGCTAAGGCACATTTTTCTATTCATTTCATCCCTTTTCCAAGGGGACAAAGGGGGCAAAAAATGTGCCCTTCCCCCTTGCTTCCACATGGTTCCTCACATCACTCGAACTCAGCCCCCGGATGCTTAAAATAAGCCCTTCTCTCTCACCCATCGACGAATGCATACACGCCACTTGTCCTTATAGCGCTAAGGCACATTTTTATGTCCCTTTCATCCCTTTTCTAAGGGGACAAAGGGGACAAAAAAATGCACCCCTCTCCCATGAAGAAAGAAAAATCCATATGCACGAAAAACCCCGAAGATGATGTCGAATTTTCTCCATAAATTTTGCTTCCATTTTTCTTCCTCCCATTTTTCCTCCATGTTCTCATGATCATGGTGAAAAATTATTCAAGAAATCTGAATTTTTTCAAAACTCCATGCTCATTTTTTTGTCTAAATGATTATGTACCTGTAGATAGTGAAAAATACATATCTCACAATCTAGTAAACGGATCGAAGTGAGATTTTTTGCAGTCTTCATATTTTCCAAGAACCTTCAAGATACATGTACAAGGAAACACATGCATGCCTTAGATTTTTGATGGCGAAGAAACCCTCATTTTATGCCCTAGTTTTCGTTTCTTCAATTTCCATCATTTCGGCTGACGAATCAAGCTAAAAAATTGAACACAAAGTCTAGGAGAAAAACCTATTTCGGTGAAGCTGATTTCATCACAATCCAAAGTGGGAAAGAACACTTTATAAAAAGATCAAGGACTCCATTAATGGTTTCCATGATACAACAATGAAAGGGTGATGAGGTTCCTTTTCACTTCCCAAGGTTCTAGTGGACGAAATCACATGAAAATTGGGGCAGAGCTTCGAAATGAATTATGTAAACTTCTCCAAATGATTTTGTTAGAATCCGACATCGGAAAGACCGCTTTATATTTTTATTAAGTCCATGTCACGTAGCTTACTAAAAATAGTAAGTCCGGGGAAAAGTTGGTTTCTAGTTTCTCAAGATACTCCATCGAGTGCAAAACATTTAAAAGCAACAAATTTGGCAAAAAAATGACAAAATTGGTAAGAATGGGCACCCATGTGAAGCAGGATAAAAATATTAGGTGGGTGAGATGAGCTAAAAGTGGCCACATTTCATTCCTTCACATATTCTCAAATGATCCTGGTACTCACAGAGACCTTGAGGCATCGTTGTGGCCACATTCGTAGAATATAACATCGTAGGGCACAACAATTGTAAATGAGAGGCATTGTGTAGACAAAGAAGAATTAAAAAGAGCCAAGATATCAATTAAAACTTCAAGCCAGGGTAGTCATTGTAACTTGTCAATCAAGTTAGAGCCATCCACATCTCCTCGTCAAGTTGTCTGGGTGAACTCAATGAGTTATTCAAGGTGAATTGGTTAAGGTGAGCATTGCAAGAAGGGGCTACCAAGCAAGAGTGATTCAATGTAGAATATACAAGTATATAAGATGTCAGAGATTCCCTCCACTGATAAAGAATTGATTTCACGGCAAGCTTTTGAAAATTCTCCAGTAATAGATATCATGTCAACACTTGGAGAACCATTCCCTTAGATTCATGAATTGCTTGAAAGTGAGCCAAGAACAACGCAACATGTTGTCGTGTCAAGTATCGAAGCAATCTTAGGAACTTTCAATTCTAAGTAAAGAAAGAAGGCCCACACAACATCCCTCTTCTTTAGTGGCATCTTCAGGTAATCAGTAAGTTGAAGTTGTCAAGCCTAAGATTGAAAAGCCTATTTAGGAAATGACCTTGTCAAATTATGATTTGACCTACATCTCATTGGGTCAAGCTTCACACAAGGGTGATTCCCATCTCTTTAAGGATTCCTCTTCTTGCATCCTCGCTCAGAACAAAGAATACAAGAAAATAATTAAATATAATTGAAGGAACATGTAAAAGCTCTTAGTGCTTACATTCAACCCTTCTCAGGACCCGAATCAACACCTTCTCTTCTAGTTGAAGATATCCCTCCAATAAGTAATATTGACCCTGAGGTAATTAAGAAAACATTAGGATACATGATTCAGGGGAAGGCCAACAAGAAATGGATTGAGAAAATCATTGAGCAAGGCAAGTCATTGTTTTCAAAAATCATTTCTCTCATCAAGTATGCTCCTGCAACATTGTTTGAAGCGAAGAAAGCAAAGGAGGAGTTTGTAAGAGAGGTCAATCATTTATACGAGGTGTTCCCACTGGTGTCTGAGACGAGCTCCTTTGATTCTTACATTCTCATGAGCAAAAAAGTGTTTGCATCAACTGCCAAGAAATTATCTCAAGTTTGGATCTGCATCATGGATGCGAAATACGTAATGCTCAAGAATGCCATATCTAAATTGGACTCTTGAAGGCAACATGTTTTCAAGATATTCAATGTTGTATGAAATTGTGTTTAGAGACTTGAGCTCCCTCCATTCATTGAGGACTCATCATCGGAAGAGCTCGTCATTTCATTCCAGGAGTTGGTCAAGAAGGAGGCAGGTGACTCTCTTTCCTTCAATGAAGACCATTTAGAATCGTTGACCAACATCAGAAGTTGCATTGTTGTAATTGCAATGGATCATGAAGTATGGCTTATTCAGTGTAAGAAGATCAATGATGTTCCTAAAACATGGATCAAGGTGTTGGGATGTGTGTGCATTCCAGAGGCGAATAAGTTGTTGGTTGTGATAACTCAGTTCAACAAAGAATTCAAGGAACAAGAACGGGAAACATGAATCAACAAGTTCTTCATCAAGAAAGCTTCCTCATCATAAATGTTGAATTCTCCCTTCTTCTCTATTTTTCCCTCTTCTCTCCCTCCCTCTTCTAATTCTTCCTTGAGCGTAATCATTGTATTTTATCATATTCACTTAAGTGACATATTTTTAAAATTGTAAAAGTATTTTCTCAAAATTATAAGAGAAATACTTAATGTGTCTCTTCTAATGGAAAATGAAAGGTCACAAGTGGAATATGAACATGAAGAGTCATGTCAGGGAAGATGAGAGGTCAATTCACATTACTATAAATTAGGATGGCTCCTCCATTCCAAGGGATCCTAAAAATGCTAGATTTTGATAGCCTCTATGTTGTAGCAATTGTGGATTGTTTTTGTTGAGATTTGTACCATCAATGCACATGAAATAAAAGCTACATTTCTTCCATTCCCCTTTGCCTATGTATTCCTCCATTCTCTCTCTTATAAGCACTTTGTAAGTATGGCAATCAAAAACAGCTTTGCACCTTCGATGAATAGGCCTCAGAGAATTATGTGCTTGTGTGGGTTTTATTTGTCTCACTAATAGCTTCGTTGTTGATTTCCTCTATATTGAATGTTGAACTACTTAGGTTATTGGGTGTGAACTCTGCAATTGGCCTACTCACAACAATAACCTTCCTTCCCTAATTTCTCTCCTTCACCCCCCATTGTTGTAATTTCCTCCCTTGTACCTCATACAAGCACTTTTCCACAGGTTCAGTGGAGTGTTCCTATGTGATCCCCGACCTATTTGGCCACCCCACAACAATAGATAGGACTATATAAGTTTACATTCAATAATGGGAGCTACACCATTCAATGCAGAGGGGCGTAGCCCCGTGAACTTTGGTGGAAACAACTAATTTTCCATATCGACAAATTTTCTCACCAACTGAAATATGTATCTTATATATAACTTGATTTAGCATAACATAGATTTCTACATTTAACATCATCGTGAAGGTGAAATACCTAAGTTAAATTATATATTTTATCATAGATTAAATACCTGAATAATTTAAATATATAAATAAGTTTAACATATCCATATCTATTTTATTATTTAAAATAAGTACTTATTTGTTTTTGTTTGTTTTTGTTTTTTATGACATAAATAGGTACTTGTACCTAGATAAGAATGCTTGGAAAGTATATTAAAAACTATAACATAACCATTATAATTGTTATCATTAACTTTAGAAAATTATGTAGTGAAAACAAATCTAAATATTACGGTAAAATTAAATTCATAATTCATGAGATATATATATATTCATAGTAAAGCAAAGAAGGTGTCATGTTTAAATGTCATGGTCAAATTAAATTTACTATTCACACAAACCCTAAAATAACAAATCATATATAATTATTTATAAGTAAGAAGATACCTTTTTTTTTGTTTTATTGGTCCCCTGATACAAATGTATAACTTTTATAAATTAAACTAAATATGTAAAATAAAGTTGGTCTTAGTTTTTCTTTCATGATACCATTATAGAATGTCTCTCGACATAAAAATATGGAGGATAATAACACCAAAATCAGAGTTTAAAAGTTAATAAAAAGTATTGTGTGACAATCTTAAACCGAGGTGAAAAAAAGTGTTGAATAATACATATCTTTTACGTGGAGTTGCCAACATGGACAAAAGCGCCAACATAAATTTAATCAACATGTAATTCATACTTGAGAAAAACTCCAGATGGGGGCAACATTACTGTTAAAAAAATATCATGAAAGTTACACTTCCATTAAAGAAAATAAAGAAGAAAAAATGAGGAAGAGAAGATGACCAAAATAAGGAATTGTGATGGAGAAGAGATTAGTTGTGATTATATGTGAAAAACAAAAGTTAAATTGAATTGGATTGTATAGTGGGAAATTGTGGTTAAATGTGATTGTTTAGAGGATGTGAAAGGGAATCCAGATGGCATATAAGATGATTTAGTTTTCCACTAAGTCTTAATTATATTTTTTATGTTTTAAACTTTGGGTGATAAAGTAGGGTACCTAATAATCTCGTTTGCTACGGTTATAAGTCAAGTGATTTCATGAATTTGGGTCAACATAAATATTTGTGAATAATACGATCTTAGAAGTTTTAAATGGGAAACAATAGCAATCTAAAAAGCAATGGAAGCCGCAAAGTATTATTAACTTCTTCATTGTCCACTTATGGGGTGCATTGTGTAACGATTATAACTCCATGATTGAACTGCTTGAAAATTTTTCCTTCAAACGATGAAAGTTAGCTAAATCAATTTTGTTCTATTTAAAAAAAATGGATGGCTAAAATATCTATATGAAATCATGTTAAAGTCAAAAATCCATCAAGGGCATTAGATTTTAGTACCTTTGTGGGAATGGAATTTTAAAAAATACATTTATTATAACAGAATGCTAAAGTTAGTTTGAAAATTTGTTAATTCCACTGAATTGGGAGAACAAAATATTAGATGTCCATTTGTCTAAGGTACAATTAAATTATGATATGTAAATGAAGTAGAGATAAAATGTTATAAGAAGATTCAATTCTATTTTATATTAGATGGCCTCTAATAACTTGGGTGGTTAGTTAGATGTATGATACTAGTGAAAAGAAACATGTGAGTTATGACAGTGTGGACTTGCTTATCATACATTTTATTCTAATTTTTTTTGAGTTCTAAATTAATAAAGCGTTATTGAAATTACAATGATTGTCATTTGGCCTGTCACAACTTAACGATTGTTGAAATTATAGTGATTGACCACTAGCTCGTCCAAACTTGTTGTCCTCAGCCTCTTGGGACATATGGGATCATATATGCATGTTTACATGTGGTATACAAATGACATGTTGTTATCATTGTAATAATAAATGATTTTGAGTAAATTACATAAGGGAGTGTTGAAAAAACTAGTACAATAATGGTGTGGATTCATTTTGAGTTTGAGTTTTCTTAATGGTGAAGAACTTGTGCTCTTGAGAGAGAGAGAGAGAGAGAGAGAGGGGTCACAAATTTGAATCATGCAAGGGGGTAAGGTATGTACACCTTGTATTTGAAGCACAATTAGGTGCCTCCTATGTATTAGGATTATGAGGTAGTATCATATGTTGTCAACCAGACCCAAAAACAGGTCTCCCCGACATCGCGAACTATAAAAACTATTATTATTATTAATATTATTTTAAACTTTTAATGTTATTCAACAATAATGGAGGAAAAGGAAATTACAAGAAGGTGGTATTTTCCTTATATGGCATGAGAAATACCAAAAAAAAGGAAACCATGAATAAACGATTCTAACACAAAGAAAGAAATAAAAATGAAGGTGTTGGTGTGCACCTTAAAGGACAGGTCTACCAGTTAGCCAAAATATGACTCAATCCACATCTAAACCATGGATTTTTTTGGAATTTTGGTGCTCCTTTTCTTTCCCTCAAAGACAGATAAAGAGGGGAGAACTGAGAGGCGCAACATTAACAAGACTATCCTTTGCATTACTAGTATTGGGATTTCTTGAATTTATTTCCCATTTTAAAGGAATCCTACTCCCCAAAGTGAGCATGTAATATATTCTAGATGAGTATTGATTCAGACCTTCCTTTACAAGGTTTTTACACACCAAGAATTTTTTTCTCCAAATATAAGGCTCCAATATCATCCATAACACTCTCGGAGGTTTAAATTGGGGTCTCCCAACTTTAACTCAAATTATCCAGTGACTGTTTTATATTTGATATAAATCCTCTACTTGGAGAGAAGGAAAGGATCTGACATGTCTAAACAACAGATATATCTACATTCCAATAAAATAATGGGGAAGTTTAAACTCTAGTGTAGAAAGAAGACTATTTTGTAACTTCCAAAAGACATCTTGGAATAATATATAACAGAGAAAACGTCTTTAGAATGGTGTAGTCATGAAATCATGCACTTACTACTTACATCACGCCTCTAAGTATGTTATTATATGTATGATTCCTAAGTAAGAAAGCTAGACATTAATAACAATCGTTTTTCTTTTACATTGTTTTATCCCATTTAAAACTCTTGACATTTATTTTTCTCGAATGGTCACTTTACTTTTGGACATTGGACAACACATGACACATGACCCAACTTTGTATTTCATGTTTTATCCTCCGAACATTGCAAACACTATTGCCCATTAGGGATAGGAGCACCTAGGCGCCATTGTTCCCTTTCGGCACTTCTATCATTTTCCCTCCTTTTCTACAATTTGAATTACACCATTACTTATTATCTTTTCTAAAACTTTTTTTTATCACTTTAGGTCGACATTTTTAGTTATTAATGATGAATATCAAACAAGGGAATCATATATATAAGAGCAACACTCAAGGACTGTATTTTGGGTTGTATTATTCATTGTATATGAAGGCTTATTTTGAATTTCATCTCACACGTTCATCTTAGGGGATAAGTAGTTGTTGTGTACAGTGAAAAACTAAACTAAAATGGAAGACAAACAAACAACTGCAAACCTTCCTATAGCTCTTCAATGCAAACCTCAAGTAAGGTTGTGTGAAGTTTAGCTTGTGTAACCTTTTGAATGCATGCAGGTGCTCTTGAATGACCTCTAAATTGGAAATACACCAATGCTAAAAATAGATATTCTTCTCATCCTTGTTCAAATCCCTTGTTTTCTTCCTATCAAGCGATTTTCCACCACCTTGCTGCGCCATCCACCCATTTGAGGGGGGATTCCTTTACTCTCCTACTTGGGAAATCCAAATGCTTCACTACTTTTTGCTTGCTAATCTGCATGTGTATACTACCTTTAAAGCACTATTACCTCACAATAACACTTTAAAGAGGGGAAAATGTAGACACCTTAAATTACACACTTATTGCCAATATTATCCCAGTACATCCTAGTTCATCCCTTTATGATTGATTGATTAAATCGATTCAATACACATTGTACACCTTTGGATTAATTAAATTAATCCTTAGAACCCCTTTAGCTAGCCTAATTATCATTTATTAAACAAATTATTAATTAGTTAGTGTGCACATTATAGTTATTTAAATTAATTATCTAATTATGAAAATACACTTATTTTACTAGTCAACCGCCACTTAGATTCCTAAATGGACTTCACTTCACCGATATAGTGAACTGCATTTATAGAATCCTAGAAAGGTGGGGGCAATTCAATTGCACATATAACCACCTTTCCAGATGTAACTTATGCCAATTAATTCTTTTATTGCCCCTCAATGGCATTTATCTTCCCGAAACTGCTACAACTTCCTCAATTGCTAAAAATAGCATGTTCATTCAACTATATGTAACCAAATTCCAACCACCACATAAAGTTATAAAACATAGCCTTATCCTCTTACAAATACTCTTGTATTTCTGTATAATCACTCTGTTAAAATCCTCTTGGATTTCCCGTACAACAACTCTATCAAATTTACTCCAACTTCTATTATTTTAGAAGCAATAATCCAATCCAACATTTGCTTATATCATTGGTCTATTTCCACTTTGGAGGTCATTCAAGAGCACCCACATTCATTCACAAGGTTACACAAGTTAAGCTTCCACAACCTTACTCGAGGTTTACAAGGAAAAGCTACAGGAAGGTTTGCACACTTGTTTGTTTGTCTTCCATTTTAGTTATTTTTCTTTGTTCACAGTTGTAGCCCACTATCCTGGTATGACTCACACAAGGGTAACCAAGTTTAAAGGGACACAATTCAATTACACATGCACTAGAACTACATAGAGTATGAAATGTAGTGCAACACTCAAATAAATCACATTGGGGTGACCGTTGAGGTCAATCTGACTCAAGCATATGCATTATTTATTCCATCTAAGGTTTGCTTTAACTTTGTATAGATAACTAGGGTTTTTTTTGCATGTAAAGGTGTAATACGCAAACCTTACAACAAAGTTGATGCAATAAACAAGGAAATGAAGAACTTAATTTTAGACTTTGAAAAGACCATAACGAGAGCACATGCTAGGAAACTAGCACCCAGATCAGACACTAGCACCCATGACAGTCTTGTCCCCCTTTGGGTGATTCTGTATGAAGAAGTTCCAAACTCCATTTTCTCACACAGAGCCTGCATAGTCTAGAGCCATCCTTCTCATTATGTTTCCCAAATTAGGATTAGTCCATATCTCCCTATACAAGTTGTATATACATAAATGTGAAATAAGGGAAGAGAACAAACACAATGTGAAAACCTGATCTTTCCTTTGTATCTCCTTGCAACCTCATGTGAGATTGTCTAAAGCTAGGAATGAAGCACTGATCTTGTTGAATATTTATGATCAATTGGATGTGAATTCTCCAAAAATGTTTTGAATGGAAGTAGATTTCAACTACGAGCAATACAAATGAATGATTGAAGTCATTGATAGATTTGTGATCAAATGGACAATGTAATGATGTGTAAAATTAGATTGTAATTCAACACAATAACAATGTAGATTCTTGAGCTTCCAAAGATGATAAATGGAGAGAAATGAGTTTTTATTTATATTTGAGGGGAGAGAATCCCAAAGCCTTGATTTATGTGATTGATTTTCTGATATGAGACTGACTAAAACATGACTGGAATGATTTTTCCGATTTTCTAATTTGATTGGCAAGATAAGTTGTTGATTTGAGCTTGATTGAGTGAGTTGTCATTGAGTTTGTCAAAAGGTGGCACATTTTTGAATAATTCAAAATTTGTTTTGAATTAATATTTCATGTATTTTGTTTTATTCACACAAAAAGTGACATGAGTTTAAGCTTGGAAAGAGTTTTGCTTTAATTTGGAAAGCCACGATTCAAGGGATATGTTTTGGTTAACTCAAATATAGTATTTGATTTAATTTAAACTTCTCATCTTGAATATAATTAATGATTTTTAGCCTTAGTCATGATTAGACTTGCTTTAGTCAATTTGTGATGTCAACTAGTGAGGTGAAAATGAGTTGGAGATGAGGTGGAAATGGATAGGTGAAGGCTTTATCAATTATTGTGATATTAAATTAGCTAATTGGGTAGGGGTGAATAATAAGAATGATAGGATTAATTAATTAATCACAGGAGTGAGGTGCAAGTGAATAAGGTCCATAGTGTGAATATTTAACAATTTGAGCCTATGTGTATGAGTGATAGAGGTAATTAGCGAAGTTGTGGGGATGATAGAAGTTTATTTGGGCCAATGTAGTAGAATATCATTAAGGGTCATAAAATAGCAAAATATATCAAAAGTGGTCGTAATAGGTCAGAAATTCTTGGATTGTTCCATGAGGATCAATGGTGGAACCTCATGCACATTGAAGATGGGTTGCACTTCTAATGGAGATGAGAATGCTTCGTAATTAGTAAGAACATGAATCATAAAGAAAATCAAGTACAGAAAAGACAACAGAGTGTCTGACACACTCATAAATTAGAATGAATGAGTACATATAGGAGTGTTTTGTAACTCACGTGCATGACACATTTACACTAATCCTATTGATCTATTCAACATATGACCTATTCTCACTAAGTGAGATGACTAACCAACTAGGTGGACAAGACGTCGAATGACGACAACTCTAGTCATATACACCAACACCCCCCTTCATTGAAGTTGAGATAGATGTCATGGAAAGTTAGAAATGGAAGAGAAATCTCCTTAGCAACTAGGAAATATGTGTCAATGGGGCCCGGATACTAATCCTGATAAGGTACCCATGTACAAACAACATCTTCTTGAAAGAACAAGAAGAAAAGAATGGGTCTTGGTAACTAGGCCTGATGAGGTACCCATGTACAATGGATCTCAAGTAATGGAAGAAAAACCCCTCATGGAAAACATTCACTTACAAGAGATAAAAGACTCCCTAAACAACCTAAGAAAGATATGTCAAATGAGTCATGACAACTAAAGGCCTAATAAGGTACTCATGTACAAACTACAACCTTTCTAGAAGAAGAGAAGAGAACTAGTGATTAACTAAAAGTTAACTAAAACCTATGAGAGGTATAACAATATTTAATCTAAATAGGAGGACTAAAATGTTGTAAAGATGCACTAAAACAATGTGGAATAATTTCAAGTAATTATGCTCAATGAAATAAAACCCTAAATATGTGCAAAGAAGTAAAGAAGAATGACTTAGCTGATTAATAGAAGATTATCGCAGGTTGTCACAGGTCTGACTATGAATTCCAGGTAGTAGGAACGAACACTCAGAAGTCCCGAAAACACTCAGATCTAAAAATTTTGAATAGACTGAGGTGCCTGGGAAGGCACTGGGGCGCCCTGGTCTGGTCTACAAATAGGTTCCCTGATTCCTGTAAAAACTTGAACCTGATTTTATACAGGGTCACAAGGTATTCTGAAGTACTTCTTTGTTTATCACATTGGATCTGTCGAGTTGCACTAAATGTGTTGAATAATGAAGTGATAACCTGTGCAAGAAAGGAAGTATGAAAACCCTAGGAAAAATAAAATATGTTGAATGAATGGGTCGGACTGACCTTAGTCGCCAAACTAGTGGTCTTATCACTGAGCGTTGCACTACATTTCAGACTCAGATGTAGTTATTAGTGCGTGTGTGCATGTCACACCCTAGGTGCTCTTGTGTCAGTCCGCACTTTGTGAAGTAGCGAATGAAAATGTATCGACATGTGTGTATGGAATAGAATAGAATCCCCCCCCTATGTTGTGTGTGTTGATGCAGATCTCCTAACCTTGATGCATGACACTATGTGGATGCAAGTGATGCAATGGATGTAACTCTAGATGGAGTGATAGTAGTGGTGACGCTAGGACCCTCATTATGGTATCATAACTTTATAGTTATAGGGTTCTCTTGTTCTAATTTTGTAATTAATCCCTGACATGGCTGACTAGGAAAAAGATAAAGACAAAAAAATGGCTAGAAAGAGCCCAAAAAGAGGTAGGAAAGCTTGAGAAAGGATCAGGGTGCCCCAGATGGGACAAGGGTGTCCCCAGTACAGGCCTCGACGCCCCGGTTTAGGCTAAAATGAAGGGACAATTGATGAAATAATTGGGCATGTATGTAAAAATATGTGAGAATGATGAAACAAAAAGATAAAATAAGATGGCCAAAAGGTGGGATTAATTAGTACTTTATTCACTTAAAAACCCTCTAAATAGTAGTATGAAAACCGGGCTAAATAATGCCTAATGTGCAAGATTTTGTGACTACATTTTCCCCCCACTTTATGTTGGTGAGCGGAATGCTTGGTAACATAAAGTAGATAAGAAGTGCGTACCTGATATCCATGAAGAGTGTAGAAGAGACGTGCCAATGGACTAGACTCAAGCGTGGAATGATAAAAAGAAAAATATGGAGGAGCGTGGAATTCTAAAGATGAAAAATGCACATAAAAAGTGATGAGAGTGAACATAGAGTGAAACGCGTGTGTAGCTGATTACGGTGTATGGTGTACCTACATGGTTAGTAAAGGCAAAGTGTCGTAGCAGTGTGTCATCATTGCATTGTCACCCGTCATCATCGTTGTCATTTCCCCTAATTTGTCTGCTTGTTTCTCATACAGGCGGACCTGCAAGGAGAAAATGATCAAGTAGTCAAATATGTATGTATTTAAAAATGTTATGTAAAATACATATGCATAGAAATGTGTAAAATATGCAAATGTAAATACGTGAAAAGAAAGCGTAAATGGAACATGTGCACCTGATCCATGTCGAGAGAAAGGGTGTAAAAGGATATCATGTACTGTTGCGAGTTTTTTGGGTGATCTCATGCCACCCTAGCTGAAGAAGTATAGGGAGGAAATGCTATGTGTCCTCCAACCTTTAACCACTTTAGTTGAAATGTGTGTGAAGAGATCTGTATATTGTCCTAGTTTTTTGGGCGATCCAATGCCAACTGGCCGAAGTATTGTAGAGAGGCACACCCACTATAACCCCCAAGCCTGTAACTGCTTCCCAGAAATGCTAAGGACACCATGTCCTATAAAATTAGTTGTGTATGGAGTTCGTAGACTGGTCTGAACTCACTCATTGTATGTAAACTCACGATGTCAAGGGCAGAAAGTGCATTGTACTGAACCAGTGTAAATATGTTGTGTTAGTGTGATAATAACCCTCAATGATTCCCCCCCCTCTTTGGGGGCACATGCTGGTGTTACTGAAAGGAGAATGTGGCCCCAAAAGAGGACCTACCACACTATGACTTGTATAACTCTACCCTACAGGGGGAAAGGGAAAGTTCTTGGTAGCAACCAAGGTGTGCACAAAAAAGGGGATGGCTAGCCAAAACAAGTGTTAGTCCAAAAACACATGCATGAAATAAGACAAGTGTAAAATACACAAACAATGTAAGAACTACCAAGCACATAGTAGTGTAAACACGCAAGAAAACAAGTAGACCACACAAAGTGGGTTGCAAACATGGGACATCACTCACGATGTCACAAGACATGCAAGGCCATCATGGCCACAAACAACAAACAAGTGTGCACACAAGCAAAGGGTAAAGCCCATATACAATGGCAAACAATAGAAGACAAATAAAGACAAACAAACAAGTAGTCATGGAAACATGCAATCCTGCAAAACAAGTGTTGCACATGGAACACATGTTAGCATGTTAGAGTAATAACCAATATGTCAAAGCGTGTATGAGCAATTAATATAAGATGCTAAGTACAAAATGAAACAATAGCACATGTATAAGATGAATGTGGATGCCCCCAGTGACTAATATAGTAAGGGTAGAAGGTGAGCATCCATGCCACGTGTAAGAGTCTTGTATCAGCGATCACACTCAGAAAAAGGCGTGAAAGCGCATGTGTGTGTGATATAGATGATTACATATGAGAAACCAAATCTAACATGTGTAGTAAAGTGAACATGTAAACCACTAGCAAACAAAAGTAAATGCCCCCAAGACAATGCAGTATGTTGTGGATGGATGAAATGGAATGCAAGATGGAATGATAAGAGCAATGTGCTCCCCCAAGTGTATGGAAGTGTATACAATGAGGTTCATTTTTTTTCCCCCTCAGTAGTCAAGAATGAACCGTAAACGAGAGTGCGTCATTGGGAAATGGTTGAGTAGTGTTTTGTGTGTCTAGCAAGCTGCGATCAATGTGTATATGTAATGATGATGAGATGTGGCATGTGGAGAGACGTGTGTGAACCCTATAGACGAAGTGTATATCACAACTTGTTGAATGAATGAGTGATGATTTAGCCCTAAGTGTATATCACTATAAGATGAAAGGATGTGTGATGATTTAGCACTAAGCGTATATCACTATGGGATGGAAGGGTGAGTGATGATTTATCCCTTGGCGTATATCACTATGTGAGGAATAGAAATAGGTGACGATTTAGCCTAAAGCGTGTGTCACTACAAGATGAAAGGAGGGAGTGGTGATGTAACCTAAAGTGTATACCACTATAAGATGATAGAATGGTGACGATTTAGACTAAAGTGTATGTCACTATAAGATGAAAGGAGGGAGTGGTGATGTAACCTAAGGTGTATACCACTAGAAGATGAATGGTAGATGAGTGATGATTTATCCCTAAGCGTATATCACTATATAATGAATGATAAGGAGTGGTAACATAACCTAAGGTGTATAACACTACAAGATGATAGAATGGGAGATGATTTAGCCTAAAGTGTATGTTACTAGGTTGGGAACATCGCATGGTGAGTGAAATGTCCATTTCATTAATAAACCCTCGATAGTCGAGTATGGATCAAGCAACTAAAGTGCTTCATAAGGTGGTGAGTGCGGCACGTAGATGAAAATGTAGCGTGTATGATCATGTGGTGAGTAAGATTTGTAAATGTGCGGTGTGGGCAATGCAATGTAGCGATGCTGTAGGGTGTGTATTATGTGATATGTAAGATATGGAAGATAGGTGTGGATAGAAATGTAATATGTAGTGATAAAATGTAAAGCTAGACCCCATATGTAATGTAACCTAACATAGTATGTAGAATATGCATAGAAATGAGCAGTGAATGATGTAACTATGTATAGGTTATGCATGGATAGGCTAGTAATGTGTGTTGCATAGATGAGGACTAGTATAATGTAGAATAAGTGTAGACATGAATGATGTATGATACACAATGTATGATGAAATGCAATGTGTAATGCCTAAGTGTGGTGTGTGGGGGGTTCAATGTAATAATAATCTCTCAACAATCAAGTGTGAACTGAAGCACAAGAGTGTGTTATTGGGTAATGATAATGTGAAAATGTGTGAGGACTATGTGTAAATAAAATGAGTGACAGATAATAATATATAGGTGTTAGGAAGGGTGGATGAGATCTTGTGCCTCCCAAGCATGTATGAATGAGAAATCAACCGATGAGGGTGAAGGATGAAGGTCCCTCAGTCTAACGCACGTGATGATGAATGCGTAGGACCATGCTCGAGTAATGGAGGGATGGTAGACAAAAGTGTTGTGCCGGGAATGAAGTCGGTATGCATGCGATGGTTGGGTATAAGATGAAGACCACGGTGTAGTAATGTGTGTTGGAGATGGGGATCCGTGTGGAATAAAGCAAGGCGGTGATCGATGTCGTGATGTAGTGATGGTCCTACGAAGAGGCCAATATCGGTGTGTAGGACTAACAGAGTGAAGATGGTCACGTAGAAGACAATTGAGTAAGGGACGTAGGGGTAGACTATATGTTGGGGTACCGTCATAGGAGATGTGTGGGAGGCAATAAAGGATGTACTAGTGATGGTATTGGAAAGTGGTGGTAATGGAAGGGAAGGAGGGATGCCGTTAATAACGATAACCCTAATTGTTGTAATATTAAGGCACAAATGGTTCATGGAAATGATAGATTGGGATCATCGAATCCAATCAAGGCCAAACAACATGTCGCATCCCTTAATTGCATGACCAATGAGTATAGGGACAAGGAGAGTAAGAGGACCCACCATGATATGTAACTTGACAATGTCATAAGGTCAATTGAACAGATAGTTGATTTTCGATAAAGGATAAATGATAGACCACAGAAAGGACATAGATCATGCACTAACATGACATGATGGGTCAACCTTAGTGTTGTTGATAGGTGTTGACCCAAGGGAGGTCTGAATATGTAAATGATTAGATATGAATGTAGCATGATAATCTGTTTGGGAAAAATAAATAGTAGGGGATGAAGTGTCAGTGTTAGTAACAAGGAAGTCAAGAGCCCCTGATTCGGGAGGTGATACCGCATGATATGCCATGATTAGCAGAAGAGTCTATAAGCCATTGTGTCACATTATTGGGGACTCTTATGGAAGATCCTAACTTTACCTTTGTCATTAGTTGAAGTGGAATGAGTTGATTTGGAGAATTCAAGCTTATCGTTATCAAGTAAGTCTTGGATAGTTGTTAGGAGTTTTAAGCATCAATTTGTAGAATGTTTGACATAACGATGATAATCACAACAAAAAATTTCATTATAATTCCTACCTTTAGGTCATGATGGGTCTAATTTGAGTGGTGGAGGAAGGGTAATAAGATTGTTGTCGAGGAGTTGCTTAACATGAGGTGTGGCACCATTGGAAGGTTGTTAAATACACGCCTTGGTTATTGT
This sequence comes from Taxus chinensis, assembly GCA_019776745.2. Lineage (NCBI taxonomy): Eukaryota > Viridiplantae > Streptophyta > Pinopsida > Cupressales > Taxaceae > Taxus > Taxus chinensis. Next base: position 905,518,336 of record CM034147.1, on the reverse strand, counting down.
GACTGTTATTCTTTAGTGGGAGTAATAACATTAACGGTGATTTTAACATCATCCGACCTAGATGTAGATGGTTTGAATGACATCTTCTTTTGAAAATAGGTGGAAGATAGAGTTTGCTCGTGATATTTAAGCTTACCAATGGATAAAAGTTTAGACTCATAGAGCTTAAGAGTATGGCAAAGTTGATCAAATGAAGGAGAGGCCTCAAAAAGAATACTTTCTTGGAGTGGTGGTAAGAGACTCTAGATAAATAGATCTAGTAGCTCAACGTCGGCAAGGACATTTGTCATTTTAGCGAGATTATTCTTATATCGTAAAACATAGTTAGCGAATTGTTCGTTGGATCCCTGCTTAAGCTACACTAGTTGGGCATAAGAAATTTTAGAGCATATGTTGATGGATAAATGTGTAAGGAAGTGCATCAGCCATATGGGTAAATGAAGTGACTGAGTAGACAGGTATGTCAGAGAACCAACACATGACATAGTCATGCAGGTTACAAGGAAAGATTTTTGCTAGGAGAACATGATCGTTAGCTAAATCTAGGCAAGAAACATGAAAGGCCTAGAGATGCTCTTTTGGATCACCATGTCCATTGAAAATGGGAAACTTAACAGTAACAAAACTAGGAGGAAGAGAATAAGTGGAGATAACAAACGGAAATGGAGTATATAATAATAAGGTAGAATCTAAATATGGAGACGTAGCCAAAGTATCATATTGTAACTTATGAATTTGTGCCTGAAGATCGTGATACAAAGTAGTTAAATCTTGATTTCCAATAGAGGAGGATTGCCTTTGATGAGAGACTAAAGGAGGTGTAAAATAATTGGTAGGAGTAGGGACAAAAACTGGAACAATAGAGATAGGTGGAAGAGTAAAAGCAGGTGGTTGAGTGGTTACAGCAGTTGGCATAGCCGCAGAAGGGTTGAGCTCCACTAAATTAGTAGCTTCCTCACGAGGCCACATGGAGAAGTAAGTCTAGATCCATAGAATGCACAACAAGGTGATCATTGATGGCTTTAAGGTGAGATTTGGTAAATTCCTCATGAGATTGAGCCATGGGAAGGGAAGAAAAGGAAACCCTGGTGAAATAAGAAATCCTAGCAGGCTAAAAGCGTATATAATCAAGTTGGGTTTACCAAAATGATTAACTAAAATATAACTAAAACCTATGGGAGGTATAACAATAGTTAATATAAACAGGAAGACTAAAACGTTGTAAAGATGCACTAAAACAATATAGAATAATTCTAAATAATTATGCTAAGTGAAATAAAACCCTAAATATGCCAAGAAGTAAGGGTGAATGACTTAGTTGATTAAATAAGATTTTTGCATGTTGTCACAGGTCTAACTGTGAATTCCAGCTATAGGAATGACCACTCAGAAGTCCTGAAAAGACCAGATCTAGAAGTTTTAAACTGACTGAGGCACCTGGGAAGGTACTGGGGCACCTCGGGGTGCCTTGGTCTACAAATTAGGTACCCTAGTTCATGTAAAAGCTCTGAACCTAATTTTCACAGGGTCGCAGGGTATTCTAAAGTGTTCTTTGTCTATCACATTGGATATGTCGAGTTACACTGAACATGTTAAATGATGAAGTGATAACCTATAAGGAAGAAGGAAGTATCAAAACCCTAATAAAAATAAAATATGTAGAATGAATGGGTCAGACTGATCTCAGCCGCCAAACTAGTGGTCTTATCACCGAGAGTTGCACTACATTTCAGACTTGGATGTAGTTCTGGTGCGTGTGTGCATGTCATGCCCTAGGTGCTCTTGTGTCAGTCACACTTTGTGAAGTAGTGAACAATAATAACTATAGAAAATGTACTAGTATGTGTGCGTGGAATAAAATAGATTCCCTCTCCCTATGTTGTGTGTGTTGATGTAGATCTCCTAGCCTTTATGCATGACACTATGTGGATGCAAGTGATGCAATCGATGCAACTCTAGATGGAGTGATAGTAATGGTGATGCTAGGACCCTCATTATGGTCTCATAAATTTATATTTATAGGGTTTTCTTGATCTAATTTCATAATTAATCCCAACATGGCCGACTAGGAAAAAAATAAAGATAAAAAACAACTAGAAAGTGCGTAAAAAGAGGCGGGAAAGTTGAGAAAGGATCGGGGTACCCCGGGTAGGACCGGGGTGCCCCAGTATAGGCCTCAACACCCTTGTTTAGGATAAAATGAGACGGGACAGTTGCAAAATAGCTGGGCATGCATGTAAAAATGTGTAAGAATGACAAAATAAAAGATAAAATAAGATGGTTAAAAGGTGGGATTAATTAGTACTTTATTCACTCAAAAACCCTCTAAATAGTAGTATGAAAACCAGGCTAAATAATGCCTAATGTGCAAGATTTTTCGAGTATAAATAGAAAGCTCGAAGAAGATGGATTGCTGCAAAAGACCTCACCCCAAGAAGAGACCATAGGTGAAGATAGTTCACCTTAGTGAAGGGTTTGGTAAAAATGCTTGCAACCATATCAGATGTCTGATAATACTGTAAATTGATGATGTCATCATGGAACAACTCCTGAATGAAATGCATATGTATCTCAACGTGCTTTGTCCTTTGATATTGAACTGGATTTCGACAAATGGAGATGGTTCTCATGTTATCGGAATAGATGATAGTAGGTCGTTGATAGTGAATACCAAACTCTGTCAAGATACCCTATAACCAAACAACTTCAGTGGTAGCCTTAACTGCTCCTCTATACTTAGCCTCTGTAGAATTTATCACAATTGCATTTTGTTTCTTGCTAGACCAACTAACATGACCTAAACTAAGAGAAAAATTGTAGCCTGAGGTAGATTTCTGATGATCTAAATCAATAAACCCAACCAAGTCAATATCCACTCCTCTAAGATAGTGAATTCCATCAGTGTAAGTGCCATGAACGTAATGAAGGATCCACTTAGGTATTTTCCAATGTAACTCATGTGGCTCCTACATAGATCTGGGCACAATACTAATAACATATGATATATCTAGATGCGTATGAGTAAGGTCGATCAAGCTCCCCACCAATTGTTGATATAGGGTACCATCAAACAAGGGAGTAGAGCAATTAGAAACCAACTTAACCCTTGAAAGGAAAGGAGTAGAAGAAGGATTACAATCAGACATATTAAACTAAGAAAGCAAATCAAAGGAGCACTTAGGATGTGAAATCACAATACTCGAGTCAAATTGTGAAACCTGAATCCCAAGAAAGTAATGAAGCAATCCTAAGTCAGTCATGGAAAAATTGTTGGATAAGGCAATCTTCACAGAATCAATGATAAAGGAAGAATTGCCCATGACAACAATTCATTGACATATAGCACAAGGATGAGTATGGAGTCATCTTTCCATAGAATATAAACATGCAGGTTAGAGTGACACCGAGTGAACCCTGATGTAAGTTAAACAAAGTCCATTTTGGCATACCAAGCCCAAAGGGCTTGTTTAAGACCATAGAGAGACTTATTTAACTTACTAATGAGGGAGGGATCATGGACATAACCCATAGGTTGTCCATGTAGATCTATTCTAATAGCTCCCCATGAAGGAAGGCACTCTTGATGTCCATTTGATGGACTTCCCATCTATTTGTTGCAACTATGGCAAGGGTTAGTCAAATAAAAGTCATTTTCACAACTTAAGCAAAGGTTTTTGTGTAATGAATCCCAACTACTTTTGATAAAAACCCTTATTTACTAGTCACGCTTTAAATTTTTTGACATCTTCATTTGTTCCATACTTTGTTTGGAACACCCACTTACCTTGAATGATTTTTCTTCGTTCCATAAGAGGGGCGAGATCCCAAGTATCGTTCTTCATAAGTGAGGAATACTTCTCATACAAGACAAAATCCCACTCAGGAATGTAAGAAGCCTCTCAGAAAGATTGACCGTTAGAAGTGGAGGTGAAGAAGTGAGGTCCAATGAACTTTGAGCGAGTTTGCCTCTTATCTGAAGGATCTCCCATCCACTCTTTAGCACTCTGAAAAGTTTTCTTAGCCCAACGAAGACTAGGAGGATCAGATTTAGAGTCAAAATATTCTTCACTCGAGTGAGAAGGAATAAGGTTCCACTTAACAATGCCGTTAGAATCAGAAGACTCTGAAGCATGAGGGTTGGGAGGCGAAAGAGGATCAAGAGGAGGAGGAGCATGCTCAACAACATCATCATTGATCCATAGAGATCCAAAATGAATCTACTTCATCAAAACAGTCAGCACGAAGAAGGAAAAATGAAAACACAAAGGTTCTATCTTTTTAGTAATAGGACCACCGATTTGTGTAGAGCAGCGGTTACAAAACTACCGCCCAACTAGGGCGGCGGTCTTGGGACCACCAGTATGCATTGGGTGGTGGTCCTGGCTCTTTCGAATAGAAAATGAAAATATGAAACGAATAACCCAGAATTTGGACAGTTGCTCATATCTCTTCTCCTCCATGACCTTTCCCATTCTCCAGTGCACGGGAGGACATGGGAGGGGCTATAAATACATGTTCTTAGAAGAGAATAGGATCATTGAAGCATGAAAGCAAGTGAGAAAGAAGTTCTTAGTGCCAAAATTGTGTTTTGCAAAAGAAAGGAGTGTTGAGACAAAGTAAGAAAGTAATTGGGAGGAAGTGTGAGATATTATCTACTTCTCTTTCATACTTATTGTAAATTATATACTTATTGTTTTGAATTGGCCAATAAAAGTGGGAAGAAAGAGCAATTGCCCTTCCCGACTAGTTTTTCCTCCTCTTGAGGTTTCTAGGATAAAACTTGTCAGTGTTTATGAGTTTATATTATTTCCTTTCCTTTAATTGTGGATTCTAAGCATAAGCAAAATTCATTCACTGGCTATCTCTGTCATTTTCTAATAGAAAGTAGAACAACAACGTTAATTTTTGATTCTGTGGATAATTGCAAAGTTGAAGAGTTTACAGATCATTTTGGTATCAGAGCTAACAAATATCCAAGACTATGGTATTCATTTTTGGATTTGTATGACAATGACGAGATCTAAAGGCAAAGAGGCTTTACCTTGCAATCTATAAATTTCTATAAAGAAGTGGAAATAGAGAATTCAGTGACAAATGAAGGGAGATAACTTGGTTCGTAGAATCGAGATCTTGGAGACCATGATGCATAGGATGTTTAGGAGGAAAGAAGAACTTGTAGATTTTCAGAAGACAACTTCTGTCAAGCAAGACTCCATGGACTCAATGGTTCGAGGCTTAGCTGAAAAGTTTGGCATAGGGAAGAGCCACCATGAGGAAGATTATGAGGAAGAGCATGACGAATAGACTTCAAACACAAGAGAAAAGGTAAAATCTGATCATAATCTTTTTAAAGTTGAGACGAAAGTTGAGATTAAAAGCTTTTAAGGACAAGTAGATGCAGAGTTGCTAGATAAATGGTTAAAATACTTCAAAGTCTAATTTAGCATCCATAATGTCACTAAGGTACAAAGTATCACCTTTGCATGTATCAAAATGGAGGGACATGCTCTAGTTTGGTGGGAAACCCATCTAACCACTTATGAAAAGAAGAAGCGTCCTATTGTGAAATCTTGGCAAGAATTTAAAGAATTACTTAGAGCTAACTTCTATCCTATTGGCCACAAGACTGGCCAAATGATTAAATGGCAATATTTTAGGCAAGGTAGTGGTCAAAGTGTGAAGGACTATACTACGGAGTTTCGAAGGTAGGTCATGCTGTTAAACATGGACTTAGAGGATGATGATATTCTGACTAAGTACTTGGGAGGACTTCACATTCACCTTCAAAGAAAAGTTATCTCCACAAAGCCCAAAGATATCAATGAGGCGTGTGTGCAGGCATACTAAATAGATGATGAAAAGAAGCAAGGAGAAGCAGAGCCAAGGGAAAAACAATGGACAAATCAGTAGAAATTTTTTTAGGGCAAACAAGTAACAAGGGTCAGTGGAAAGGAAAAGGTAAATAAGTTGCCACTACTTTAAATACTTGTAAAGATCCCAAGAATTTTTGCAAGAATTGTGATATCAATGGTCATAGTGATGCTACATGTTGGAAGTTTCATCTGGAGTTACATCCGAAGAACCGAACTAAGGACTCGAAGAAGTTCATGACAGCTGTAAGAACAGAAGGGGAGGTGGAAATCGAAGATGACTCTGATCTGGATGAAAGGCTTGGATGCACGACCACCAACATAGACAACCAGGAAGAGGAGATGAGTAGACTATTCTAGATTAAAATCCAGATCAAGAGAACTAAGGTAAATGCTTTGGTGGATACCGGTTCTTAGTCTAACTTGATTTCTGAAATAGTTCTCGAGACTTACGAGCATCCACACCCTTATCCTTTGGGTTGGGTCAAGAAGGGTGTTGAAATCTAGGTAACAAGAAAATGTAAGGTCAAGTTTGGGATAAATTCTTGTATATTGATGTTTTGGCAGCTGATGTTATTCCACTTGATGCTTTTGATGTTGTATTCCGGAGTCCTTACTTGTATATTAGGGATGCTATATTTATGATAAGGGAAAACTGGTACAGATGGGTCAAGGAAGGGATCAACTATAACATCTAGGCACACCAGCGTAAGACACAGGTTACTATGGTGAGTGCTAACCAAGCAAAACGACTTATTCAGGAAAATAATAATCATTTTTGTTTACTTTTGTTAAAGGATAAATAAGATGGGGTAGAAGTTTCAGAGATTTCTAACCAAGGAAAGCATGATTTGGATAGTATTATTCAGTCCTTTCAGGAAGTTTTTTAGGCTCCTAATTAGTTACCACCAAAACAAGAAGTAGAGCATGAGATTCAGCTATTACCGGAGTCCCCTCTACCAAACATCGAGTTATATAGGAAATCCTTTCTTGAGAGTATTGAAGTAAAGAAACAACTCCAAGAACTACTAGACCAAGGGGTGATATGTCCGAGCACCTCACCATGTGGCTCACCTATTGTGATGGTGCTAAAGAAGGATGGTTCTTGGAGAATGTGCATCGACTACTGCACTTTGAACAAGATCATCATAAAGAACAGATATCCATTTCCCTGCATAGATGATATCTTGGACTAGCTTCAACATGTCAAATTCTTCACGAAGTTGGATCTCAAGTCCGGTTATCACCAAGTTAGAATGAAGGAGGAGGATATATGGAAGACTACCTTCAAAACAAAGTAGGGTTTGTGTAAATGGTTAGTACTTCATTTTGGGTTATGCAATGCACCCGCTACATTTATGAGATTGATGAATGATATATTGTGGGATTTTATAGATTCATGTGTCATTGTATATCTAGATGATATTCTGATTTTTAGTGCCACATGGGAAGAACATCTAACCCATTTACAACAAGTCTTACAAGTTCTTTGGGAGAAACATCTACTTTGTAATATGAAGAAATGTGAGTTTTCCAAACAATCACTTATCTATCTTGGGCACGTGGTTAGAGGAGGAGAGCTATGAGTGGATCTAAAGAAGGTGGAAGCCATCACCAACTGGCCAACACCTATAGGAGCCACAAAGACTAGGAGTTTTGTGGGAGCAGTACAGTACATATGGAAGTTCATTATGGGTTTCCCCATAATTGCAGCACCTCTACACATAGTGGCCACAAAGGGTAAGGGTTTTAACTGGGGTAAGGAACAAGAAAAATCCTCTGAGTTATTAAAATACAAGATTAGTCATGCTCCAGTACTTGCTCTTCCTAATTTGCAACAACCTTTTGAAGTAGAGACAAATGTCAGTGAGTATGCCATGGGCACAGTGTTGCTTCAAGGAGGTAAACCCGTATGTTACCATTCTGAAACCTTCACTTCAACAATTAAAGGATATTCAATATATGATAAGGAAATGTATGCACTAGTTTAGGCAATTAAAAAATGGAAGCATTATTTTTTGGGTAAAGAAACTATTGTGCTCACTGACCACAAACCTCTCCAATATTTACAAGCAAAGTCTAAATTACAACAGGCAAGGCATTACAAATGGATGGGGTTCCTTCAACAGTTCCATCTAGTGATCAAATACAAGAAGGGTAGTACAAACTTGGTGGCAAACATGTTGTCTAGGCCACCAACACAGGAGAAATTTTCCTATTTGGCCACTATCTCTCAAATCGAGCCCTTCACAAAGGGAGCTTACGGAGAGGCATATGCCCAAGACAAAGACTTTGGGGTGACATTTCAGTAGTTGCAGTCCCAAGGGGCTGAAAGGACAGGGATTGAAGATTGTTATCTTAAAGATGGGCTGCTCTACCGACTGGGGAAGCTTTATGTCCCAAAAGAAGAAAGAATTATATTGATGAGGGAAGCACATACCTCGAAAGTAGTAGGACATTTTGGTGTTGGTAAGACCCTAGCCCACTTGTAAAGGTACGTGTATTGGCCTAATATGGAAGAAGAAGTATAACAATTTATACGTGGATGTAAACTTTGTTGTACTAGCAAGCCTAGGACTAGGAAGGAGGGTTTGTATATGCCTTTGCTAGTACCTACTCATCAGTGGGAGGACATTTCTATGGATTTTATAAGAGGATTACCTATGTCTAAACATGGCCATGACTATCTATATCTTGTTTTTGATAGATTCAGTAAGATGTGTATTCTTATGACATGTAAAAAGATAGTAAAAGCACATGAGGCAATAAATCTTTTCTTTACTAATGTATGGGTGCATTTTGGTTTGCCAAAGTCTATTGTTTCTGACAGGGATTCTAGGTTCTTGGGGAAGTTTTGGACTACTATGTGGGACAAGATGGATACCGGGTTATAGAGGAGCACAACTTTCCATCCACAAATAGATGGACAGATAGAGGTGGTAAATAGGACTTTGGTACAACTGATTAGAGGGTATAATAGCAAATATCCAAGGACTTGGGATGAGTCCTTAACCTACATTCAACATTCTTATAACCGGGTAGTACACACATCCACTATGAAGTCACCATTTGAAGCATGCTTGGGATATCTACCTATAAATCCACTAGATATAGCAGTTTGGGCAGCAAGATGAGGAGGAGACACGAGACACAAAGGTGACTAGAGCAAAAAAATTCATTGAGAGGATCCGAAAAATCCATCTCAAAGTCAAAGAACAGCTAGAGAAATCTCATACCAAGTACAAAGCTAGGCATGATCAACATAGGAGAGAACATAATCTACATGTTGGAGATAGAGTTTAATTTTACTTGAGCAAGGAGAGATTACAAGGTCAAGCATGAAAACTCAAGCCACTATGATATGGGCCCTTCACCATATTGGAGTAGGTTGGAGAAAATGCTTTTGGACTTGACTTACCACCATTTATGAGGATGTACTTCGTAGTAAACTGTGAGAACTTGCACTTATATGAGCCATTCGTGTTAGATGAAGATAAAGGACTACAATTGCTATCTTTGATTAAGGATTGTGTCTTAGACTCACAAGGTGAATTGGAGGAGGATGTACTGCTGCAACAGAAGGTTAAAGAGACTAGGAGAGGTCCGTAGGAGTCTTGGCAAATTGGACTGAAAGGAAAGACACCAAGGCAGGACCGGTGGTACTCAAAGGAGTAAGTGAGGGAATTATTTCCTCATCTACTCCCCCACTAAGCTTTTGTGTGACCAAAATCCTCTTAAGCAGGGGAGGTATGATCTATAGGGATCCAAAATGAATATACTTCATCAAAACAGTCAACACGAAGAAGGAAAAATGAAAACATGGAGGTTCTGTCTTTTTAGTAACAGGATTACTGCTTTGTGTAGAGCAGCAGTTACAGAACTACCACCCAACCAAGGTGGTGGTCCTGGGACCACCAGTCTGCATTAGGTGGCGGTCTTGTCTCTTTTAGACAGAAAATGAAAATATGAAACAAACAGCCCATAATTTAGACAGTTGTTCGTATCTCTTCTCCTCCATGACCTTTCCCATTCTCCAGTGCATGGGAGAACATGGGAGAGGTTATAAATTCATGTTTGTAGAAGATAATAGGATCATCGAAGCATGAAAGCAGGTGAGCAAGAAGTTCTTAGTTCTGGAATTGTGTTTTATAGAAGAAAGGAGTGTTGAGACAGAGCAAGCAAGTATTTGGGAGGAAGTGTGAGATATTATCTACTTCTCTTTCATACTTATTGTAACTTCTGTACTTGTTGTTTTGAATTGGCCAATAAAAGTGGGAAGAAAGAGCAATTGCCCTTTCCAACTGGTTTTTCCTCCTCTAGAGGTTTCCAGGATAAATTTTTTTGGTGTTTACGAGGTTAACTTCTTTCCTTTCCTGTAATTGTGGATTCTAAGCATAAGCAAAATTCATTCACTAGCTATCTCTATCATTTTCTAATAGAAAGTAGAACAATAGTGTTTATTTGTGTTTATGTGGATAATTCCAACGTTGAAGAGTTTATAGATCAATCATCCGAAGAGTTAGATTCAAAATTATAAAGCATAAGAACCTCAAAAGGTAGGGAAGTAGGAGTCGCAAAAGACTCATCAAATTTCAAACTTCTCTTGATATAAAGGTCATAAGTAGTAGGGTTCAAAAATTGATATCCCTTCACGCCATTAAGATAATTGACAAAGATAAAAGGTTTGGATTGTGGTTCCAAAGCCTTGTCTTTCTTCTTGAGAATCCAAGCCATAACCTTGGATCCAAAGACTCAAAAGTGCTCAACATTAGGCTTGCATCTTAACCAGGCTTCAAAGGGTGCCATCCCTCTTATTTCCTTGTGTGGAATGCAATTCTAAATTTAACAAGCACAATTCACTACTTCAGCCCAATACTACGAAGGAAGGGACTTAAAGTGAACCATACAAGTGGCCAGCTATTTAAGCATTCGATTCTTTCTTTCTGCAAACTCCATTTTGCGAAGGGCTGTAAGCAATTGTACGATGTTAAGAAATCCTTCAGAAGTATAAAAATCCTCAAACCTATTGCTCACATATTCGCCTCCATTTTCATTTCGAATACCCTTGATAGACCGTTCTACCTGTTTCTTAGCAATAACCTTAAATTCTTGAAAATTTTCAAAGACTTTAGACTCAAGCTTAAGAAAATATACCCAAGTATATTGTGAATAATCATCAATGAAGGTAAGTATATAAAGAGCTCTAGTAAATGAAGGAGACAAAAACTGGCCAGAGATGTCACTATGAACAATATCCAAAAGATGAGTAGCTCTCTAGGATTTTCCTTTGTCAAAACTCTTTTTAGGGTGCTTCCTAAGGGCACAACCCTCACAAAGATACTTAGAAAATCTGAAGGGGGATAACATGTTGACCATTTCGTTTTGGCTCAATTGTTTAAGGCAAAAAAAATTTAGATGCCCGAAACGCTTATAGCCATAGCTTACTAACCTCATCTGCATGAGTAAGCAAGGTAGTGGACGCCAAATCAGAAATAAAGTGGGACAAGGTATACAACCGTGAACGATGATCTACCTTTCCCTCAACCACTATAGTGTCATTATGAAGCTCACGAATAATCACCGAGTTATGACTAGATTCCACTCGCATTCCTTCACAAAGGTGAGTGATTTGGTAAACTGATCAAAGATTGGTAGAGAGATCAAGAACACTCAACACTTGGTTAAATGTTCCCACATCCATCTCTACCAATCCACTATCAGTAATAGACACTTTCATGTCATCACCCAGTGTGATTTGGGACATGCCACATGCTTCGATGTTTGAGATCTCAACATGTGAAGAAGCCATGTGGTACGAGGCACCAGAATCTATAATCCACTTTAATGAAGGAGCAACTTGAGCTACAATGAACTTTCCTTTCTTCTTATCACATTTATAATCTCTTATAGTGGAAGACTCAGATTTAAGAGCATTTTGTTTGATAGACTCATGAACACCTATATGAATTTTCTCAAGTAAATGAGTAATGTGATCAATTTTTTTTCTCATACATTGATGCTCTTTATAACTTTTCTTCTTGCAATAGAAACACTTAAACTTTTCTTTCTTCGCTTTAGGCTCAGAAGTTGAAGCGTTCATGTTAGATTTGGGTTTGTCTTGATTGGTCTTGGTTTACTCTTAGGTTGATCATTTTTCTCTTTCTTCTTCTTAGTCTTCTTTCCCTTGCTAGTAATTTCTACAAGGGCATATGACTTGGACTTGAGAGACCCTATTTGAAAGAGTTTTTCCTATTCTCGAATGAGTTGGGACAAAAAAATGTCAAATGAGGGCATATTCCAAGCACTTCCTAGAGTGGATTTCATAGCGTGAAAAGTTGACACAAAGACAAAGTATTCAGGACCTGACTTAGAGAGAATCGACAATATCAACTAAGAATATTTTTTCTCCACTTTACATTCCTTTAACAATAATATAGTGTGGACAAACTTCGATAAGAATGCCTGTAGGTTTTTAAAGTCACTAGGATTTAATCCTAGTAGTTCGTTTTCCAACTCATGCGCTCTCATGTCATCTTGTTGTCCAAACATTTCATCTAACATTTTCCACACAAAATTAGGTGTTTCAGACGAATCAATGTGGAAGAGCAAGTCGGGAGAAACAAACATACAAAGTAGACCTAAGGCTTCGTCATTACAATTCAACCACTTATATTTTTTAGGCTCATCATCAGGTTTAGTCTCAGCTCCCATGGTTATGCGAAATAACCCTTTACCCCTTAGTTTCATTACCATTTTCAATCTCCATTCGAAGAATTTGAATGGAGTAAGCAAAGGAATTGAAAGTGCATCCATAGTGTAGAGAGATAAAGAAGGAATGCAAAAAATAAAAACAAGCAACACAACCACCCAAGACAATACTATAACCCCCCGCTTTCGGCATTTTATAATTTAGTGTGTTGGATACAATCTGGTGTGAGTGTGTGTTGTGAAATAGTTGGTCATTCACCTTGCAATCAATGTAATAACACGCAAGAGCAGAGACCACAATCAAGTTTCATGGAATGCAGTAAATCGACACCGTAAACAAGCACAACAAGCTAAAAAACAATAAAAGGGGTGAAATCAAGTCATGTTGTGAGAAAAAATGTCTCGCGTCGCAGTAGAAACCCCCCTATTGCAAGACTATGGTAGACATGCTCACTAGTCTGCAAGCATTAAAAAGGGTTATTACAATGCACAGAAGGGGCGCAAGACGAGTCCCAGGGACCTCCAGGACGTCGAAAAAGCTCTTGTAAGGCAAAAAAGGGCTAGGAATGGCACTGCACACTCTGGCACATGATTAGTAAAAAAATTGACAATAACGCTAAAATTTACCCTTTCATAATGTCCAATTTGACTATTTTTAGAGCTTTAAAAGGACTTTTAAAAAGATAATTTTTAAAAAATGATGATTTGATTACTAATCTAGAAAAGAATTAAAGTGTAATTTAAATGCTTAAAAATAAATAAATAAACTCTTAAAAGGATAATTAAGGTTAATTGATTATAGATTAGACCTTAAAAATTAAATTTAAAATAAAATAAAAAATTCACCTTTAATATATATATATATATATATATATATATATATATATATATATAAGATCTAATAATAATTAAGAAAGGCCACTTTATTTTAAAAGTCGCAAACTTTATAGTAAAAAAAACTTATCTTAAAAAACACTCCACCATTTAAGAAATATAGGCCACTTAAAAAATCCACCCTAACAATTGACCGCCTGATAATAAAAGAGACCCCAAGCTTTTTTTTTGATGAAAAATATCTTATATTATATTAATTCAATACAATACAAGATAACTTTCAACAAAAAAGTGGGCAGTATGAGAGCACGCCCCAAAATCACAAACAATGCCAGACTGAGCCTAGAAGGACAAAGGACAAACTAGGACGAGCCTAGGAGAGAACAAAAAATAGGCATCACCTAGCATTAGTCAAAATACAAAATCATGTAGCGGCAACAAACATGCTCGAAGTGGGTGGATCATGATCACCTGGCCAACCTGAGCTAGGTAAATCCTTGCCAGCATCCAGGAGCTCCCAGCCAACAACAACTTCTTCCTCTGGATCCATCTTCCCACGAGTAGGAATGACGAGGTTAAGGCGAGGAAATTGTTAGGTTGTGGAGCATGTTTTTCATGTGTAAAAGTGTTGAAGACTGTACACTAAGAGTACTGTACACTTTTCATGTATCCTCGCCGGGCCCCGAGTGGGGGTCCGGGGGCGGCATCCCCCGAAAAAAAAAAATTTAGGCGTAAATTTTTTTGGCCTCGAAAAATGCACCTAACATATCGGGAAACGTGCTTTTCTCATATGAGCGAGTTTTTTGACCCATAGGTTTATGGGACGGGTTTTGCCCATGGTTTTGATACCCACGGTTTTGTAAAACTGCTTAAGTAGTTGTCTATTTATATGGTCTTATGCATATGATATATATACAAGAAAATGTATTGCAGATGTGTATTGAATTCGGCTGTGAATTCTGTAGAGTTTGTTGAGCATAGCTCCAAACGGATCTGGGTATTATATTGAGAGAGCGGTGGCTTGTAATAAAATATGAGCAAGTGATTCTTGGTGGACGTAGCCCAAATTGGGTGAACCACGTTAAATATTGTCTCTTTGTGTTGTGTTATTTTATTTTGCAATTTTATTTGAGATCTGTAATAATTTTTGCATATTAGTTTCTACTGTTACGATTCTGTGAGGGATTATTCTGCATATTTTATCTCTTATTTCCTAACAGGAATTTGTCAGATGATGGTGGTGGCAGGAGTGGATTCCATCCATCTTCAATATGAGGTGGCATGACAACAGGAGGAGAGTCACATCCATGTTGGCGAGGTGGTGATCCCCAGTCTTGCTGGCGAGCTAGTGAAGGAATCTAATGATGACGAGGTGGTGACCCTTGGCCATGGTGCTAAGCTTGCAAGTAACTTATTTGGTGCCTGGGGAGGGGTGAGCTCGACTGAAAGTATGCCATTGTGAACAATTAAGTCAACCACCACCATAGCCCGGAGGCGGGGAGCGCTTGGTAGGAGTCGGTGGCACACGTGTAACATTACAAGGGGATTCCCCTTAGTGATACAACAAGGTCTAGAGGTGGTCCACCTCCAGCGTAACCTTGTTGCCCTGGACTTGTATCTACAGTAGTATATTGGAGATCACTGTAGATTTGTTATAAACTGAGAAAGATTGATCAATTGCAGAATTAGTAAAGAAAAAAGCATTTCTTTCTTTCCATATCCAAAATAGAATTTCCCCTTTGAAAACATGCTAAATTTGGGTGAACGTAGGTAGAAGCTTGGGATTATCTCCCAAAAGGATATGCTACCAAGTAAAGCAATGTGGCCTTAATGGAAAGAAAAATGAATGAATCCAATTCCAGGCAATATGAGCTTTGGGACAAAACCATAAAATATGCAAGATGGTTTCCAAGTGACTGCAAAATGGGCATTTGGGAGCTGGGATCCCAATTTGAATAAGACGAGCCCCGAGAGGAAGTCCTTGGTGCAAGATACACCAAAGGAAGTGGGCAATTTTAGGTTCCACATAATGGCAAATCACCTACTTCAGGTAGACGAAGTGGATTGGATTCCCCATCGCATGTTGAGTTTATCCACCATGGTCAAATGATGCAAGAGTCAACAATAGCCTTTACTAGCTCTATAATTACAAAATGGAGTATCCGCATGCCATTTCCAATTCGTCCACCAAGGGCGAGAGGAATGCACAAAAATCTTATGTAACATGTGGTCGAGAACCGAGCTGATCACTATAGTATAAGTATCTTGGTCTTGGTTACAGAGACAAAAATGAGTTTTAATTGCCAGGAAAGAGAACCAAGATTGTGTATTTTTGTAGAATAAGTCCTCAATGGTGCAAATTCTACACTGGAAGACTTTGAGCATGACGATTACTGAGGATTCTACCAAACACTTATCTTGTGTTTGAAGAATCAGTGACCACCAAAGCGATTGGTGATTAACAGAGAGCCAATTCTGAAAGCCATCCCCCATCCATAGAAGCTAGGGTTTAATGCATTCACATGATTTCCAAATGCTCTTAAGCACAAAAGTGCCGACAATTTTGACAGGCACGGGGGTGATGAGTAGATTAACAAACCTCAATCCTTTCCACGCGGGGTGGCCATAAGGTGAGTCTTCAGCAACACTGTACCTTATGAGAACTTTCCAAGCTTCTTGGCCAATAATGCTTCTGATGATCCATTTTACGCAAAGTGCCTGTCCTTGGCATTTAATGTCAATAAGGTTGAGTCCCCCAGAATTGCAGAGAAGGAAACATATTTCCCAGGCCACCCGATGAAATCCTTTACCTGTAAAAGCATTAGCCCATAAAAAGGCTTTAAGCATATTTTCCAGCTTTTGAATGGAGGATTTGGAAGGGACCCAACACGACAAGTAATAAACGTGTGTGGCCGCAAGAACTTTGGAACAAATTTGGAATTTTCCAGCCAAAGATAGAGGTCTAGTAATCCAATACTCAAACTTTTTTTCCACCCTTTCAATAACATATTGCCAGAGCTCAGTCGAGGAGGCTTAAAAAGCAAAAGGAATACCCAAGAACTTGAATATTTCGCCATGTACCAGAATCTTCCATCCGAAAGTGGCAAGCCAATCTGGTGCAAGAAGGAAGGATTGTCGATAACACTAGGTTTTTCACCATTGAATCGACGAGCTAGAGGCTAATTAGAAAGTATCCAAGCATTGTATAACATTGTGAATGTTGGCTTCGTCTTCAATGATCATAAGAAAGGAATCATCCACAAAACTCCCATTAAGAAGCTAAGAACAGGGCATAATGGGAAGTGAGATTCCCCTAACAATTCCCCGACATTTAGCATGGGCCAATAAATTCCGAAGCCCTTTAGTCGTGAGCACGCACAATATAGGGGCCAAAGGGTAACCTTGTCGAATAGAGTGAAATATCCAAAAGGGTTTTAAGCTAAGGCCATTGATAGAGATTTGAGTGGAAACATCTGCAAAAATCATATTGATGGATTGCATAAAATTAAGGCCAAATTCGAGGGCTTGAAGCATAACAAGAATAAACAACCATTCAATTCGATCATAAGATTTCTCAAAATCAATTTTTATGAACATGGCAGGCTGATTAGATCTGCGGGCCCATTCCATGCCTTCCCACATCGCAATGATGTTATCCAAGATATATCTACCCTGTATAAATCCTGTTTGTTCTAACTGAATAACATCCAGAAGGATATTGCGAAGCTGCATGCCAAAGCTTTGGATATGATTTTATAGGAGACATTCAATGGTGTGACTGCCAATAAGTGATTTGTTCTTGGTCTCCTTGTTTAAGGATGAATTTGATGTTTCCCTTATTGATTTGAGGCCCTAAGGATTGATTCTAAAACCCTTCGAGGTACACTTGGAAAAGGTCAAGACTGACCGAGTCCCAAAGAGCTTTGTAGAATTCATAGGGAAACCATTGCATCCTGACACTTTATCATTGGCCATCTACATGGTGACTTCATGGAGGTCCTCAACAGTGATCATTCTTTTACAAATCAACTTTTGAGCCTCAGAAAATTTACGCAGCACAACACCCAGACATTGATTAAGAGCAGTTTGGCGAGATACAAAAGGTTGTTGAGCTTGAAACACGAGTTTGTAGTGGTGCACAAAGGCTTGCAACATAAGTTGTGGGTCTGTAATCTGAGCTCCATCCTCCATGATAGCTCATTTTTTTTGGGAAGGTTTCTTGGCTCTGAGAGAAAGAAAAAATTATTTCGAGACCTGATCTCCAATTTTAAGCCAGTGCATATGGGCTCAGATCTATGCTCCCCTGACATTGTAGTTTTCCACAATTTGAATTTGTTGGCGAAGTGTTGTAACATGAAGTTACATGGTTTCAGAGAAGGGATCATCTTGAAGCATCACCACTGCTCAGCTAAGGGCCAAGGTGTTAGCGGAGTATGAGTGGTGCCGAATTTTGGCTAGCTGTCTACCATAGATTACGGGGAATCTAGTTGTCTGAGTCAGCATGTCCTCCCACCATTTAATCTACCTAGTTTGCATAGGTGGATGATACATCTGGTAGTGACTAGAACACGGAATTAAATTCCAAATATGCTTGATATGCTTGAAAGTGGGG
Source organism: Taxus chinensis (assembly GCA_019776745.2). NCBI lineage: Eukaryota > Viridiplantae > Streptophyta > Pinopsida > Cupressales > Taxaceae > Taxus > Taxus chinensis. Next base: position 905,500,312 of record CM034147.1, on the reverse strand, counting down.
CCATGCTGCATTAAGGTAGTATCAAGAGAGAATTGGTCTTTATGGCAGAAAGGGCACGTATCCTACCAAGTGATACGAAATCATATTAGAGAATGAGACGAAAGGAAAAATTCAGGCATGACCTCCACTGGCAGGGAATAAATGTTATCAAACTGAAAATAATCTTGAGTTGACAATATGGCTCTGTCAATATATTTAAGTATGTGATTCGTCCCTCCACGTAGATTGGTCCAAGTGAACTATGCTTCAAAGCTAGGAAAGAGAGATGTGTTAGGATCAAAGAATCCAAACTTATTATGCATAAAGTACCACGCTTCCCTTTTGCTAGGTGTCCACCTCATCGACAAGTGGCCAAATTTATCATTATATGACTTAACCATATTAAAGTCTCCACTTATGACCTAATAAACATCGGGAATGGAGTTGGCGATCGACTACCACAAATCAGCCCTTTTGGCTGCATCGTTACAGGCATAAATATTAAGGAGGCCAAAAGGGTGGCCATCAACATTAAATAGGACCCATATGGCACGGTTGGTGAGGTTGATGCCATGGTCAATTAAAAAAGGCCATCATTTGGGAGAAAAAAGTGAAATTAATTCCCCACGTCCTACTTCATGATTGCTACAGAAAGCCAAGTTGTCAGGCCAAATGCACTTGCAAACCATCTTCAACTGAAAACCTATAATTTTCACTTCCTGTAAAAACAAATTATCCAAATTTGCACATCGTTGTCGAGTTTCACCCATAACATACTTACAAGAGGAGTCTGTAAGACCCCAAACATTCCAAGATAGACAATTCATGGGAAACAATGGTCAAGAGCCATATCCCCATCCTCTAAGCCATCAAGGGCATTATATTGATTTTGCAGGAATCGAGTAGTATTGTGCTACAAAAAACCTTGCAAATCAACTTTTTTTTCCGTTCGGTGTACTCAATATTATACTCCGCTTCAGTTGATTCCATGCTGCAAGCCAGGATATGGTCCCGAAAGATGCGAGGCCTTCAAGGCCTTTTGGAGGGCCCTTGTGAATTACTTGGTAGGAGTAGCGATATTGTTTGCTAGATGGGAACATCATAAACAATATTTGTTTGGTTTATGAGAACCAAAGCCATGAGGGGCATGCTGGAATACTTAAGCAGCGAGGTAGCCGAGTTGGCAGCGGTAGTTGGTTCTTTACCAACAACAGTTGGCTCTTTAACACGTACATTAGGTGGTTGTTCCTTAAAAGCTGGTTCCTGATGGCCATTAGAGCCAGAGGCCTTGGATTGCTGGGAATTTTTCTTATTTTGTCAGCCCTCGACAACTTGCCAACCTTCCTCCTGCTAGAGTTTGACTGGTTTAGGAGCTGCTTTGGATATAGGGTGGTTGCGGCGAACATAAAGAGGACAATCTTTGATTTTGTGGTCATAATTCTTGAAATAGAAGCATGTGTTAGGAAAATTGATATACATTACCCACTGAGAGTAGCGTTTATCTCCCATATTAATATCCATAAATTATTTTAGGTCATGAGAGAGATCAATATCTACGCATACTCATTTCTATGGCCTAGCATGGTAAAACCTCTCAACTTCAAGACAAACCACCTGACCAAGAGAAGCGGTAATTTGTGACAAAAAAGGGTATACTTGGCATAGGGAGGCTAAGAAATTCAACATAGACAGGCACTTTAAAGGTGGTATACTCAGATACCACGAAGTCCTTGTGTTGTGGGGTTAACATAAGTAATGAGTTGTGAACATACCAAACAGCTTACTTAGTGAGGATATTGGGTGCATTGGCATGATCAGAAAAGTGAAAGAAGAAAAAACCCTTGGTCATGTTTTGAACACTTTCCAGCCTAACTCCATGAGGAGTCCAGACGATGTTCACCCAAGATTTGAGCATGCTTTTAGAGGGGATGCGACCCAGAAAATACCCAATGAGACAAAATTTCTCTAACCATTGACAAACTACATTAAATTCAAGAATGGGAAAAACCACATCAGGAGGAGAAATATTACCTCCTGGAATACTTTCAGAATGAACTTCCTAGGTCGCTTCGTCGACGATGCCATTAGTTAAAGCTCCACTATCTCTAGCCACGATTGAAACAATTGGGGTTGAAGATGATGAGTTCATTATAAAGGGAACACCCAGAGGGTGAGAAACCCTAGGAGAAACTATAACAATAAATTCCCGCAGTGCTCGAAAAGGCCGCGATATGGCAATACCAAGTGCAAAACCCTAAAAAATTGACTCTACTTTTTCACCAGATTCGCAGAGTGTTTAAGATTCTTGATTTCACTTGATTAGGTTCTTTTCAATAAGCACACACTTTATTAGAAAACCATAACCACGTATAAATTAACCAACCGGTTTAAACTATGTTTGGTTTAACAAAAAAGGTTAAAAATTCAGGAGAAGCGAGTTAATGCGGGAAAAATGGTCAAGTGGAAGGATTGAGACAAAGCGGGAAAGAAGAGTGGGATATGTAGATCGCGTTTGCGAGAAGATTATAATGAATCTAGGGAAGGGGGGGATTCTAATGGTGGATGGCAGGATAATGGAGCAACGATTAGGTTGCAGAATCAAAAGGGCCAAATAGGCCAGCGCAACACGAGAAAAAAAAGAAGAGGACACGTTGGAGGAAGCAAATCCCAAACCAAGTTTAACCAATAAAATATCAACACGAAGGCCCAATCCAATGCAAGGCCAAAAAATAGAGAACCACCATGGAATGGATAAAAAATTGATGCAAGAGAAAAACTAGACTCCTGTGTAGAGCACAAGTAGGCAAAAAAAATGGACCCAATCAAACCCTTAGTTTGAAAAACACAGGTCAAACAACTCGAATGTGACTCGAATACACCCTAGTATGTCCTTTCAAAGTAATATGTTGGACAAGGTAGGGTAGTATGCAAAGAAGGTCTGATACAACTCGCCAAAACTATATAGAGCCAACACGGATTGTAAGTAAGTCACTAGCACTAAGAGCAAAGCTAAAACACTTCAAACAACCTAAACTCAACAAGTGAAACTGACTCGAGCCAAACTAAACTCACATATTACAAGAAACAACTCATCAGCAACTTGATGCAGAGCTTGGGTGGAGAGGTGAGGAAGGCTAGGGTGAAGAGGTGCAACTAAGACAATAATGCAAAAACAAAGCAGATTTATAGGGAGAGGCTAAATGAAAGAAGTAAATTTTAAAAAAAATCAAAATTGTTTTAATGAAAAACTCAAATAAACAAAACCATTGAAAGTACCTCTAAGCTAAAGTTTCCTCTAAAAGTACCCCTGAAAACTCCAAAAAAGCACTTGAATATGCACCAAAAACACACGAAAACCAGCACAAACTACAAGGAACTAGATTATCAAATCTCTTAACAAGATACACCTATTTTTGGTTATAGCACCCCTCCGTCATCTCACATTCACGCAATTTCCATTCTCGCATCTCTTTCTCTTAAATTAAATTAAATCCTATCTATTTGCTCACATTATTTGATTAATTATCAAATGGGCTCCATGTAGACCCATTTGATAATTCAACTTTTGGCATATCCCCATCCTTCACAAATTATTTAATCCATGGGTATTAATACACCCATCTGACACTCCTTTTTAAATGGAATCTTTTATCTCACCCACCATGTCAATCATGCTCCCCACTCCATCTAATAATTCAAGTTGTGGTCCCCACGTGATCACATCATATCCCTAACTCAGGTTACTTTACTCAACCCCGGTTACTTGTTAACCCCAATCTAACCTCACATCTAAGCTATAAATATGGGTTTTTCCCATATTTCAAGGAGGACCGAAGACTTAGAAAAAAAGGATATATTTTTCAAAGACCTAGAGAGACCTAGGCCTAGAGAAGAGAAGAAAGATCTTAATTAAGTTCTGCCAGTTTAAGGAAGAAATCTTTTCCATGGTTCATTATCTTGCCATCTTGATGTTCGGTTCATCTCCATAGTAGAGCACAAGCTAAGTTCCCTCATCATTTTAGTTACTTTTCATTTATATTCCATTACTACTGTTCATGATCTATTATTATCTTGTCTGACACGGGGGTTGACATCCTCCAAGGGAGTTAAAATCCTCTTGGAACTGGCACTGTCCGGGCAACCCCCACATATTCTGATCTAATCTTATCTGTTTCAGTTTTGCAGATCTAGCTTCTTTATATCATGCATCTATCTTATTTGCACCCGTATCATCCATCATCATCTCCAAGGTACTAAGCCCTTGTATACTCGACGTTGTTTAGTGTTTCTTGATTACTTGTACACTCATTTAGACAGAAGATGGAAACTCAGATCAACATTTGGCATGCCCGGTGGGACCAGATCCAAGATCTGGTCATTTTTTGTTTGTTTTGTCCCTTTTATTTGTCTCATGCTTTTGTGAGTATCATGGTTATCATTTTTCATAGTTAGTCACTTACTTTACATATATTTTACGCTCTATCATGTTTTAGACTGGTAACTTGTTTACAAGGTTTTCATATTGAATTCACCAGTTCAGTATGTTCACATCATTTAGGTTGCCTTCGAGGTATATCATTTTCTTGTTT